>CM052703.1:68745763-68955699 GCA_028551405.1 Uromys caudimaculatus | reverse complement strand
CCCCCCCCCCCCCCCCCCCGTTAATGCTGGTTTCCTGATGAGGACCAGGACAGGTGACACCAGGACTGTCTGACTCCAAACTTCGGTCCTACTCTAGTCCCATGAGGTACTCTGAGCTCTCTAGGAGAGATGGGTTATCAGTCTTCCAGAAGAGGAAGTTTTCTGTCAAGGGATCACACAGTAAGTGTTAGTAATGCAGAGAACACTCACTGTATGCCCAAAGTCCCCAGAGCAGCCCCACTGGACATCTTGGCGACAAGGGCTGACAAGATGTTCACTCACCTGCAATCTCATTACACTGAGAACTGTGGCAGGGCTGTGACATGTCCTGATGGTAGGAGCAATTAAGAACTGTGACAGGGCTGTGACCTTCCCTGATGGCAGAAGCCAGCTTTATTTAAAGTCCTCAAAGTTGTGGTGGGCAGGGCTGCAGCCTCAGCACTCTCCACCAGAACTTCCCTTGAGGTTCCCTCCCTTTTCTTGAAGAGGATGGAGCCTTCTGTGGCAGCAGAGATGGCCCCCCCCCCGTGTGAACCTCAGGTCTCAGGCCCCCTCGGACCCCACAAAGCGAGGCACTGGAGAGATGCCTTTCACATGCAGCAGGAGGCCTAAGGAAACACTTTTTCTCCCAGAGGGGCTCTCAGGCTCTGAGGGTGCTTGCAGAGCTTACTGAGGGAGCACCGGCTCTGAAAACTTCTGGTCTTATGAAAATCCCTACAAGTTTTCAATTAGAGTGCTTGAAAACAGAAGATAATGAACTCATTTCATAACAGAGACCAGAAGGCAAAAGACCCTGTGAGGCTGAGGCCTGACTCTATCTCTGCTGATATCAGAACAGCGCCCAGAGGGGGTCAGCACTCAAAGCCTGTGTCTGTTCTTTCTGACTACAGGAGCAATTAATTAATGTCAAACTCAAAGACATGGGAGCCTCTTAAAATAAATACAACTATTCCTAGGATAGGTCTGGGGACCATCATGAGGCTTGGGACAGCAGTCTGGAACTTCATGTCTCTGCAAGACCCACCAGCTCCACAGAGCCATGAATGTCTCCCACCACCCCCATTCTGTCAGAAAGGAACATTTTTGGAAACCCACTTCCTGTTTTAAAGTTACTTCATGAAAGTAGAATTTCAGCTGGCCAGATGAGCAAACTGCATGCAACACTCTGCAGGCCTCTTCTCCCAAGACATCCACACGCACACGAATGTTCTGCCATGCGCACATGCACACACGTGGCCCACATAAACTCAGGCTCTCTTGAGTGCTTTTGAAAATGAGACACACAGTGGGTAGCTTAAGACTCCATATGTAGGGGCAGGTGGGCCAGGGGGGAGGAAGCAGGTGCAGGGGCTGTAGTTGTCCAGACCCCAGCTCTCAACCCAACCCTCTCGCATTAACTGTCTTCCCTCAGCTGCTGAGAACAGGTTGTGCCCCTGTGCTGACCCAGTGAGTACAGGAGAATGAGTGAGCAGCTGAGTTTATCTGCTGGAATAGGAAGTGCGATCGAAAAGGGAAACCCTGAGACAGCTGACCACAGGCTAGTCACGGGAAGGCCTGGTGTCCAGGCTGAGAACACTGAACAGAAAAGAAGAACTGCTCACTTGAGCTATTCTGGTAGGTTTTTCCAGAGTTTTGTTAACCCTGTTCTAGCTGCTGAAAGAATAAGAACAGACTAAAGCTCCCTTGGTGGAGTCACTTCTGGGTGTGTGAAAGTGCTAGCATATGCATCTAGACACCACCTTCACCACAGACAGCCCTTCCTTCCCTGAGACAGATAGACTGATAGACGTATCCGGTCTCAGCTCCTTCCAGGCACAGGTCAGGGCCTTTCCTGCAGGTGCTATAATGCCTGGATTGCACCAGCACTGGGTAGGAAGTCAGCCTGAACCCCTGCTCCCAACCAGGGTAGGTTTAAGAGAAGTGAATTCTACCACCCAGACACCCGTCTGCTCAGAAGAGCAAAGTCATCAGTTGTCCGGTGCTCAGGAAGGTACGGTGTGGTCTCTTCTCCCCTACTTAGGGCACACGCTGATGCTCCACCATAAAAGCTTGCACTTCACTTCCTCGGGGCAATCAGCCTTCTCACTCCCAATTTCTACAGACATCTCAAAAGTATATGGTAGCTCCTCCCACCCGCTGGGCCCTCCTCCTTCTCAGCTGAATCCTCCAATCTAGGCCATGTTGCCTGGGGGCTCCTGGCTGCTTCTGGTGGCTAAGCCCCTCCAGGGGTCTCTGGCTCCCGTCCTGTGTACTGCACCCGCCCTCTTCCTTCACCCTGTTCCCTCACCAGAAGAGCCTTGTTCTCTCAGGAGTCTCAGTTTCTCTCTTTCTCCTTTAACAGGCCCTGAGCCCTCCTAGACACTCCCTAAATTTGAGTCCTGCCCTGGAGGCTGTAACTACTCTCTACCATGCACCCCAACAGTCTCCCAAGCTACTGGCCCATGAATCAACTGACCGTTGGTAACACAGCTGGGGAGTCCCAGAGCTACCAAGAGAAGGGAAGGTCACCTCCTGGCCAGTGCTCCTCTAGTCTCTCCTCTAGGAAGGTAGAGCTTCAAGTCCCTGTGACCTCTCTCCATATGGCCCACACCCTATCTGTGGCATGCCTGACTCTGGAACACATCTCCCACCAGCCCACTCCTCTCTATCCTGCTCCTCCACCAGAGGTGGACCCAAGAGAGAACACAGAAAAAAAACAGGACGCGATTGTGTGTGAACTGCATTCATATTTGTTTCACAAAGAGAATGGAGCAGGGACATCAACTAAATAAGGGCTGGGGGGGGGGGGGGATAGCTCAGCAGGTAAAGGCACTTGTTACCCAGCCTGGTGACCTGGGTTTGACCCCACCCACCCCCCAGGAACCACGGGGTGGAAGGAGAGAACTGACTTCCACAAGTTGTTCTCTGACCTCCACACTGCACTGAAATAAATGTAACTTTAAAAGTTTTAAATGATACAAGATACTTTCCGAGAACTAGGCCAGGAAAAGGAGAGTAATCAGAGTAGGAACAGAGGGGACCATAGCAGGAGGGACAAGCCTGGGCACCCAAGCGAGCCTGGAGGAAGGGTGGAAGTGACGTGCCCAGGAAGAGTGGGAGTCGAGTCTGGGCACCTCCGCTGAAGGAAGTCAACTGAAGGAGAGAAGCTGTGTTCTCAGTACCCACCCCAACCCTGAGCAGCTAAGTTACCCTAACCTTTCCCAAGTGGTAGTGGGGTGTGTGAGTGCTTCTCCCAAAACTTGTCCTCTGATTTCCACACATGTGTTGCAGTACCTGTACATCTGTATCTAAACTACACACACACACACACACACACACACACACACACACACAAATAATATATTTTTTTGTAAAACAGGTCTACAGTTAAGTGTCTCCTGATAGCCAGGTGTGGTGGCCCATGCCTTTAATTCCAACACTTGGGAAGTAAAGGCAGGCAGATATTTGTGAGTTTGAGGCCAACCTGGTCTACAAAGGGAGTCCTAGGACAGCCAGGGCTATATGGTAAGACTTTCTTACCACCCCACATCACCACCACTACCACCAAAAAAAAAAGTCTGCCACAGGACTGGAATCTGGATGCTAGCACCCATGTTGGATGGCTCACAAGCACTTGTAACTCAAGCTCCAGGGACCCAATGTCTACTTCTGGCCTCCATGACCACACACACAAAGCATTAGTCACATAGACACAAAACTACATAAGTAAATAAAAATAAATTGTAATCCTACATGGAAGCTCGTAATACATTTTAATGCCTTTTCCAGGGATTTGACATCCTCTCTTGGCTTCCACGAGCACCAGGCACACACATGGTGCACAAACATACATGCAGACACACACTCATACACATAAAATACAAATAAATAAATCTTTTTTAAAAGCCTCCCCTCCTCCCACTGGAAAGATGATTCAGCAATTAAGAACACTTGCTGCTCTTCCAGGTTCTATTCCCATGAGCCACCTTGTGGGTGACCTGCAACCATCTGTAAATCCAGTTCCTGAGGAGATCTGATGCCCTCTTCTGACCTCCACAGTCACCAAGCATACATGTGGCTCACATGCATATGTGGGCACAAAACATTCTCAGATAAATGAGTAAATCTAATAAAATAATGTTAAAGACTGGATTTGGGGTTTAGCTCAATAGTAGAGTGCCGGGGTCCTCAGCTCCAAAATAAATAAATTGATTGATTGATTGATGATTGATTGATTGAGGAGGCTCCAGAGCAATGAGAGCAAGGGCCCCAGGGTGGGGGTGGGGTGCCAAGATGAATATGGTGGCCAAGGTAAGTTCTAAATACAGACCACCAGCAAAGCCTTCCCAGACAGTGAGAGGGAAATGTGTCTGGTTTATGAACACATCAGACTTGCAGCCCACTAGGAAGGGACTGAAAGGCCCCTGTCTGTAGAAAAACAAAAACAAAAACAAAAAAACACAAAACCAAGGAAATTCCAAAAGAGCATCTAAAGATAAAGTTGGAGTCTTTTTTTAATAAATAAAAGTAGGAACCAAAAGTCAAAGAGATGAAAAGGGAGGAAAGAAAACGTATGCACACACACTCTCACGCGTGCACACACAACACACACACACACACACACACAGCTGGTTATGGCTGCAGTCATCTGCAGGAAGAATGATCACTTGAAGTCAAGAGTTCAAAGTTAGCATGGGCAATAGAGCAAGAGCTTGTCTTAGGAAGACCACTGGGACCTGCTGTCTAGCCAGCCTAGCTGGACAACGGTGAGCCCCAGGTTCAGCGAGAGCCCCTGTTTCAAGGGAAGGAGGTGGAGAGAGACAGTCCCAGACACCTGGCCTTCTCTGCCGGTCCCACGCATGTGTCATGCACACCGCCACCACAAGATCCTGTCTCCAGGAGAAGAAAGTGGGGAGAGAGGGAAAGGGGGAAAGCTGATGCTTTATTAAAACACTGACTGTGCTCCACCGGGCCTCTCACAAAAGGGAGACGCAGAGGCATGGGACAGTGAGCACAGAGGCCAAGATCACGGCAGGCTCCTAAGGTTCAGTGTGGACCCTGCCACTCCCACGGTGAAAATGGATTAAATGGATTAAAATTTCACACCACAGGCTGTAGTGAGAAAGACAGTACCCACACTAGACAGCACCTGAGTTCTGGAGGGAGCTGGGGGTAAGGCAGTGTGCCTTTCCGATGGCAACCCACTCACTCGTAGAGCACAAACTGCGTTGAAGGAACATTTTAAACACCTTTAAAAAGCACTTTTAAAAAATCACCCCCAAATAGACCCAGTTATGAGATCAAGTTGTAGTGTTAAAAAAAATATACCCCCCACAAAATCAATACCAGAGGTTCTCACGACTCTAAGCTAATACACGGCACTATCATATTAAATGCTGGCCCAGTGCTCGCTCAGAGCTGTGGGCACTGGAAAGCTGTCCCCGCCCCACCTCCCTGCCCCATTCTTCATGTGATGTGTACACAAATCTGTACAAAAGCCAAGCCCTTTTCCATGCTTGCCCGTAGTAAACAGGCTCAGTGTACACGAGGTGGCTGAGGAATGAAGACGGACAGACGAATGGATGAATGAATGAATGTACAAATGAACTGAGGGTTAGACAAAAATAAATGCCTTGTTGGAGCTTTCTCTGTTCTTTTTTAAGATTTATTTTTATTTTTGTTATCTATATAAGTATGTGGGGATGTGCAGATAAATGTGGGTGTCCACAGAGGCCAGAGGTATCCCCTGTAATGAGAGTTACAGGAGGTCATCATAAGCCATGTGACATGGGTGCCAAAAATCAAATGTAAGTCCTCTGGAAGAGCGCGATGAGCTCTGAACTGCTGAGCCAGCTCTCCAGCCTGTCTCTGGTTTTATACAGCATAAATGTCGAATTACCCTAAAAGCTTCAAATACCTCACATGATAACTCATAGGGGAAAGGCACATGAGAGAAAGGTTTTAAACCACAGAGAAATGGAATGTGCTGAGTCCTGACAAAAGGAAGGTAGAGGAAACAAGAGAATCTGAGGACGGGAGGCAGGAACTGCCATTTTCCCTGTTTCCCAAAGCCCCCAGCATTTGCTGATACATGCAGTGTTAGGCCTTCCTACGCCATGGTCCTTCTTTGCCCAGTAGTCTGCAGAGTTGCAGGACCACAGAGGAAGATGATCAAGACTCAGGGCTGCTCTACCCTTTGGGCTTCCAAGAATGAAAGCCCCAGCCGGCTAGAATGTATTCCTATCTTTCAGGCCCATTGTCACATCCAGGGTTTCAGAAGGTGAGAGTCCAGCCTAACGGAGGGGGGGGGTGGCACACGGTCATCCCACAGAGGGAAGAAACAAACTGTGCCTAGCACGGATCTAGATGTTTGGGTACGATGGAGAGGAAGAGAAACAATGATGCCTGGACTCGTGGGCATAGGACACAGAAAGACAAACTGCAAAAGATGGAGAAGAATGTTACAAGAGATGCTCAGAGTCAGTGAGTGTGAGATATTCACCGAGGAGAGGCTCAGAGGGGAAGCCATCACCACAGCGTGAGCACCAGAATCTGAATCCCTAGAACTTATGTATGGTGGCTTTACTTGTAATGTCAGCCTGGGAAAGAGGAGACGGTGCAAGCTAGCTAGTGAGACTAGCCATATCAATAAGCTCTGGGTTTGATTGAGAGACCCTGTCTCTGACTAAAATGGAAGAGAGATGGAGGATGATACATTCACATCGGTCTCAGGTTTCCACATGCATGTTCAGACATGTATATGAGCATTTTCACACATGTACCCACACACATACAAAAAAGCCTCATGCACATGTGCACAACACAGGCACACACCAGAAGAAGAAAGAAAACAAATGGACCAGTTGTCCTTAAACTAGCAGAGGTTTGAAAGCCTGATTTGCATCAGGCTCACAGCTGCCTCAATTGACTGCAGATAGAGATAAAACCTCCCACGCTCCCTTTGGGACAGATGTGGTAAGTCTGATTGTGAAATTCAGTTAGGTGCCTTCTGCAGGGCCTGCCTCCTCCTCCACTTCTGGAAACTAGTAACTCAGAGCTGACTGCCTAGTTTTACCTCCCCAGCAGCTGGCCTCAGTTGAGCGTGTGGGCCCAGAGGTTGGCTCTGCATGTTTATGCAACTAACATGCAGTAGCCTAACATTAACTGCCGCTGACCTCACAAATCACACCCCTGTATCCGTGCATGGTAGCAGTGTGAAAGCTTGATGCTGTGATCCAGACCAAGACCCAGACATGCAGGTATCACCAATGACCCCACCCTCCCCAGCAGCATTGTGCTGGCTAGTTTTATGACAGAAGTTAGAGTCATCTGAGAGGAGGAGGGAGCCTCTATTGATAAAATGTAAGATCAGGCTGTAGACAGCCTTAGTTTTCTTAATTAATGATTGATGTGGGAGAGACCAGCCCATTTATTATGGGTGCTGCAACTCCTGGACTGGTGGTCCTGGGCTCTGTAAAAACGAGGGCTGAGAAGGTCATGATGAGCAAGCCATTCAGCAACTCTTCCTTCACGGCCTCTGCATCAGCTCCTGCTTCCAGGTTCCTGCCCTGTTTGAGTTCCTGTCTTGACTTCCTTCAAGAGTAGATTGTGATGTGGAAGTATAAACCAAATAAAGCCTTTCCTGTCCAAGTTGCTTTTGTTTCATTAAAGCTACAGTAACCCTAACTAGCACAGAAATTGGCTCCAGGAGTGAAGTATCCCTATGACCTTCCTAACCATGGAGTTCTGAGAAGGACTGTGGAAAGAAAGCCTTTGGAGCTCTGTGTAGAGGGGAACTTTTGTACAACATGTGGATGCTTCCCCTGCCCATAAAAGGCTGTCGGCCTATGAGCTTAAGCAGGAAATAGGAACGCTGAAGCTCCAGTATAAAGGATTTCTGGGAGAGCGTCAGAGACACAGGGGATTCTCCCTAAAAAGTGTTGGAGACAGTTGCATGAACCTGAGGAGAGGTAACTGCCACACGGCAAGACTTAGAATGGAACAAACAGGATACCTGATTTACAAGCTGTTGAGGAACAAGTCCTAGCTTTTGTCCTAGGCAATTATTCATAATAATTCAGTCTCAGAGTCATTATTTCGTGAACTTGGGTGTGGGTGGCAAAGCCCGAGGTTACAACTTTGGGCTATAAAAGCCACTGAGTGTTCAGAGCCTGGTGAGCTAGTCTGTCAGGGCTTGGAAGATAAGAGCACTAAGAAAAACACTTAAGATGGAGGTCTAACTTGTGACTTTCCAAAGGAGAGTTCGAGACAAGCATCTTTGTTCCTTAGACAGAATGGAGAATCAATGCAGCATTCATTACACGGCTCGGTATGTTCCAGACTTAGATACCCAAGCCTTCCAGGTGCCTCTGGATAGGTGTTGGGCATGGGAGTAAAGAGAGGGGCTGCTGATTCTAGATCTCCATAGGATGTAACAGGGCCGTGCCACCCAGTACTACCTCTGCCACATAGAACATCAAGGTCCTATAGAGGCATTCCAGGGCCAGGGCACGAGGTACCCGCCTTGCCACAGCACACATTCCCATATTTGGCCATGCCTCTCCTTAGCTTCAAACATATCCCACCCTGCCCTGGCAAGCAGGACCCTCCCACCCTGCTCTTTGCTCTTCCCAAGTTCTGTTCCGACTTCTGGAATCACTGCTTCCTCTCTCCCAACCACCATTGCAGGTTTCAGGCTGCAACTCACTTCCCAGTAGACCTCAGTGACCTCCGCTGCCTGAGTGTTCTCCGGCTCCACACTTCCTGTGTCTGTATGAAGCACACTCGCAGAGCTTTATACTCTAAAGAAGCTCATCTGGTTTGTCCATGATGTGGGTGTCTCCAGGGCTTTCACAATCCCTGGCACTCTGCATGGACTGGGCACTCCAGAGAAACAGACACACGCAGGGTAGGCGTGGTGCAGCAAGATGGCTGGGTGCCTCCAGAGCACTGTCTAAGCTCAGCTCTGCCCAGGACCTCTACTTCCTGTTTGAGCCACAAGGATAGATTTGTTCTCTTGTGGGTCCTCCCCACCCCTGACCTTCAAAGAACAAGGCAGATGAAGGACGTCTGCATGGCCACCTGACCCTGAGTTAGACGTTCATGGTGTGATGCTGGTCACACCAGATGATCAAGGCCAGAATGCAGTGGAGGTTCTCCCAGGCCTATCTTCAGTGCTGGGGACAGAGGAGAATGGTGTATGCTCCTTCCCAGGGGACCTCACCCCTGAATCCTACCTTTCCAATGCTGGTACAACTTTCCACTCTTCCCCCACTAAGTCCCTTCCCCATTCAGGGTGCCCTAGGCAGAAAATGGCAGAGACACAATCATCCCTAGAAGAGCTGGGTCAGCCTTGGAGACACAAGCTAGAGAAACCCATCTCGGAACCACTTCTTGCCTGCTCCAAAGAGAAAGGCCACAGGCTGCTCCATCCTAGGGAGAGATCCTTGAAAGAGAGCAGAAAGGTACACTTTCCAGGCTGTTGCCTGAAAATATTTAATGGCTGCTGGCCCTGGAGATTCCAGCTTTTAGAGGCAGAACCTCCAAACTTGGCAGCCGACAAGCAACAGCCGTGTGGAGAGATGCTCAGTTTGGAAGGCAAGTGCGGTGATTTGAATAAGAGTGGCCTCCATAAGCTCATTTGTTTGAATGCGTGATTCCCAGATGGTGGAACTGTTTGGGAAGGATTAGGAGGTGTGGCCTTGTTGTGGGTTTCAAAAGCCCATGCCAGGCTCATATCTACTCATGGTGTTTTCTCTGTCTCTTTCTCTGTGTCTCTCTCTGTCTCTGTCTCTCTGTCTCTCTGTCTCTGTCTCTCTGTCTCTCTCTGTCTCTGTCTCTCTCTGTCTCTCTCTCTCTCTGTGTATGATCCAGCTCTATGCCTGCCATCATGCTCCCTGCCATAATGATCATATACTAACCCTCTGAAACTGTAAGCTAACCCTCTGAAACTGTAAGCTAGCCCCCATTAAATGCTTTTCTTATTTTATAAGTTGCCTTGGTCATGGTGTCTCTTCACAGCAATAGAACAGTAACTAAGACAGAAAGGTTATAAACTAAAATTAGTTTCAATATTGACAAATTAGATGGCTTCACTTTAGAATTACAGACATAGGCCTGTAATCCCAGCTACTCAGATTCAGTGGTCTCTCAGGAGTGAATTCAAGGTCAACCTAGACAATAAATGAGACAGTGAGGGCTAGGCACAAGCCTCGATGGTAAGGTGCTTGCCTGACATGGACCACACCCTAGATTGATTCCCAAGCACTAGAAGGAATAGAAGAAGAATCCAAATGTCTAATCATAGGAGAAGACTCTATAGGAAGAGGGATCCCCCAGGTCCCAGGGACAGAAGTACAAGGGTGGTAAAGCTGAGGCCTAGCACCCTCCTGGAAGTAAGCTGAAGACAGACGCTGAGCACAGGAAGTCTAGCCCTCAAAGCCCTCCGTGAGCAGTGCAGGCACTGGAAACAAGACAAGGCATCCTCTGCTCAACCCCTTCCCCTCACTTCCAACAGCCTTGGCCAGAATTCACACTCTTTGACAGGACTTGTGGCCTTGGAAAGACAAGGAGCTAACATCAGACCCACCCAGCTCACCTGCTTCACGTCCCATTCATTAGTTGCATGGAGACTAAAGTCCACCTCTGAAAAAAGGCAAACACCTTCTGGGAGGCGTTACAAACTCTTCACATAAAACGCCTGTCAGCTCTGGGGTTCACAGACTCACTGACTGGCAGTCTGTCTGATGAACCGTGTGCTTTCACGCCACACATACATCTGCTAATTGCGTGGCTCACATCTGACACCAGTGTCACCCAAAGGAGACACCCTCATGACTTATTTATGAAGAAAACAATCTACACAATGACAAACTATAAATAAAAATGTTTACGTTTGTTCGGAATATTGGCCTCTTGAACAACTCTCTTTAGAAATGGCTAATTTGTTCTCTTTTTAAAAAAATATTAGTATTTGGTCAACACAAGGTACCCATTGAAAAATTTAAACCTTCCCTTGAGTCTGGCATAAATGAGGATAATCTGGGCACTTCCCAAATCTAGGCAACAGGTATCTGAGGTGGGTTGATGAGAGGGGAAAATCCATCAGGAAAGCAGAAGGCAGAGAGGTACCTGCTTCTTGTCCTCCGTTTTCTTGAAATCTTCACACGCCAGCCAAAACAAGACATTTTCTTCACTGAATTCCTTTTTCAGAAATTCCTATAGATGAAAGGGGGAGAGGGACTCATATAGTGTTCAACACTGAGAAAAAGATGTGTTTCCTTTAGAAGATGACTTGGCAAAAGTGAACCAAGGAGCCTGGATTAATCAGCCCTTGAAAAAACTCCACCCGGAAAAACAAAGAACGTGTTTAATGTTGAAGCAAGTATTTCTTACGCATTTCACCTTAATGGTTTTGACATTGCGAGGCACAATAAAAATGAAGCGGGAATCTACTCGCATTTCTGAGCTGACAATAAATTACCAAAAAGTAAATTAAAGTGGAAGATATATCAGCCCCTTCCAGACACTGTTTAAACAAAGTACATTCCTCCAAAGCCAGGCCCTTTTTTTTAAACAAAAGAAAAGAAAACATATTAAGCCTGTCCAAATCACAGTGATGAAGACCATTTTAAGTTGGAGGTGTGCTTTCCTGGGGCTGCTGGTTAAGGAGTCAGCACATGGTCGGCTGTACGGCTGTGTTCCATCTAGACAATGCTCACAGCTCTACTTCCCAGCCCAGGGGCTCCATGGGGACCAGCAGACCTTGCCCCATCACTTGAAAAGCCAAGTTTCAGGGTCAGTATTGGGAGTCACATGTGACCTGCCATGGCAGCAGCAGTTACACTGGCAGGAAAAGCCTTTTCTTGGCAGCATTAGCTCTTCCCTGTCCATCAGCCCTCCTTTGGGAGATTCCTTCCCCAGCTTCACTATGTCGGTTACCACTCAACCTCTCTCACCAGTGATGCATCCAGAGAGGGTCTGAGACTGGAAAGAACAAACCTTTACCCCAAAGACCCAGATCATCCCTGCCAGTCCTGAAAGCCCTTCCTCTAGATCCGATTTGGGTAGAGCATCCTCCTCCATCACCCCGATATCCTCCCCACTAACTACAGGAAAACCAGAGACCAGCTCCATGTCCCTTAGTGGGAGTCCATGACAGATGAACAGTCCTTAGTCTGTAGCTAGGACAGACAGTATTAAACACTGTCCTGGTCCCCACACCCCCATCCCCCATCATACACATGTCAAAACTTTTCCTATTGCATCAACTCTAATGAACAATGAAAAGGCGAACCCTGAATCTCTTCACGCCTTCCGGATCTTCCAGAAGATTCTCCAAGGAGGACGCCCACTTGGCTGGGCTCTTGAGGCTCTGGTGGCTGCTGCTTGAGCCCCCATCGCCGTCGTGGATATCTGCAAAACACAGTTCAGACAGTGTCACTACTCAAAGGCTCTGTCCCATGCAGACAGTGCATATGAGGAAATTACTATAACTCTGCACGGCAAGGTCATCACCACCATCGGCACCAAACCAACATGTGCTAGGGCCTGTCACAATACCCAGTCTATTGAGGTGGGAGTCACTATTCCCTCCATTGTTCAGACAAAAAGAAAAACAACAAAACAAACAAAAAACAACAACGAAGGGACTTGCCATTTCTGTTATGTCCAGTTTGGCCCTTGGCCCTTGAGTCTGTCTGTAACCTACCTCCCATTGACCCCTGACTTGGCATTGACTCTTTCCCCCGCCCTTTTGCACAGTTATGGTGACTCCGTGGATCTGAAAGCTCCAATAGAGCAGCATCCTCAACATGTGTGGTACACAAGGAAGACTGTGAAGCAGGCCGGGATGAGGGCAATCACACCAAAGAGTTGCGAAGATACTCAAGCATCAAGATAAATGTCTTCGTGTGATACAAATTAATGTACATAATGGGGCTAGGGGTATGTGGGGGTGGAATGCTTGTCTAGCATGCGCTGAGCCCTGGCTCTATCTTGAGTCCCGGATAACGATCACAACAAGCAAATGCCAACATTTTAAATAAAGCATTAAAGGTCTCCATCTTCACTCTCACTTGGACCTCCAATGTGGTTTGCCAACACAGTTACTTATCCAGTTTTTATTTGAACTTCTGTAGTTTGGTTCATCTTTTTTTGTTTTTAAATATGTCATACCCTTACAAATAGAGCCAGGGGTGTGGCTCCATTGGGAGAGTGCTCATCTAGTACGCACAGAGTCCTGGGTTCCAACCTCAGACGTGCACAAAAGCAGCCATGGTAGCACATGCCTGGGATCTTAGCACTTGGGAGGTAAGAGATCAGGAGTGCAGTCAACCTTGGCTACACAGGAAGTTCAAAGCCAGCTTGAGAAACATGAGATTCTGTCTATGGATGGATGGATGGATGAATGGATGAATGGATGATGACAGAGTCAAATGTCACTGACCTGCTGCTACACAGGATGAATGGTGACTGCACTTGACATCTTAAATTAACAGGCTTGATAATTAAAATCCCCTTTATCCAAAAAAACCAAAAAGCAGAGGAGGGGTAACAGCAGGACTTGCGCTATGACTGGCACTTTGGTTGAGTCCAAGTTCAAAACCAACTTGAGTGGTTTGAACTACAACGTCTTGAGAAAAATCTGTGTGTGCACCTGAGGAAAAGCCTCTGATTGGAGGGTTAGCTAAGCATCCAAGAGAGAAGTACAAACTATGCATTTCTCCACAGCAGGTAGGAGGATTTAGCATGTTCCCAGCACTAAGAAATAAGAAGACTCTGAAGTGGTAGAGATGGCAACTACCCTGACATAATCCTTATATAATATACACTTAAATGCCCCTACCGTATCTTACAAATATATATAATTATCATGTGTCCATCAGGGGACAGAATAGGAGATCCATCAGAGAGCTGGCAGCACACTGTGACAGTCTCTCTCCCCTTTTCCGCAAAGAATGACCCACCAAGGGAACCATATTGACAGCTAGTACTTTTTTTCCACAATTGACTTTTTTTGTCCCAAACACTAAAGACAAGGTTCTATTTAAAAAAAAAAAAAAAAAGCTTGAACCTAGGAGAACATTAAGAGAGATCAAAAAAACAAATTATTTTTAAAGCATGATTGGAAAAAAACATATTAATCACCAAAAATAACTAGGAAACCATAAAAGTGAAATTTTTTTAATTAATTATTTATTTACTTTATGTATGTGAGTACACTGTCGCTGTCTTCAGACACTCCAGAAGAGGGCATCAGATTCCGTTACAGATGGCTGTGAGCCACCATGTGGTTGCTGGGAATTGAACTCAGGACCTTTGGAAGAGCAGTCAGTGCTCTTAACCGCTGAGCCATCTCTCCAGCCCCCAAAGTGAAATATTTTTAAGGAAACTTTCTATCGAAATATACCAGACTTGGACCCAAGTAGCTGGCTTAGTTGGTAAAGGGACTTCTGCACAGGCATAGGGACCCAAATGTGAGCCTAGCAGAACTGGTAAAGCCCCAGGCCACTGAGAAACCCCCATCTCAAAAAAAAAAAAAAAAGCAGATAGCTACTAAGGAACATCCCTCGAAGTTGTCCGCTGGCTTCAACACATATGCACACACGCAAACATACCTGTACATTCGGGCACACACATATGTGCTCACACACAGGGGGCGGGAGGGAGAGAAAATAATAGACTTAATAGTTGTTAGTTGATGTCCTTTTAGGGGTCAAAATAACACATCCTAACCTTGATTTTGTTTGTTTGTTTTGGGTGTTTTTTGTTTTGTTTTGCTTTGTTTTTGAGAGAGAGGGCCTCACTATGTAGCCTATGCTGGCTTAGAACTCATGAACTCACAATCTTCCTTCTTAGCCTTTCCAGGGCTGAAATTGCCTGTCTGTACTACCACACCCAGATTGACACCTTAACTCTTACTCTTCTGGGGTCCTTTTCCTGCACCTCTATAAAACAGAGCATCATCAGAAACCTAGGGACTGTGCGTTGGTGCTCACAGTGAGGTGGTCTGTGAGGAAGTATTTGTGCAAGCACCATTCCTCGGCAAAGCATGCTTCCTAGAACAACTCCCCACATGACCCTGCTGGCTTTCCAAAGTGACTCTCCAGCTCGTGGGCAAGAAATGAGTCCCTGGCCCCTTATCTACCCTGGAATGTCTATCCCTGGACACAGAGTTTCTCCACAAATATCAAATTTTTAAAATCATTACAAGAGTTTCCCGAAGGAGGGCTCCTTCCACCAAGCCTCCCTCTAACTTACCTTCTGTCCTCTGCCTCGAGAACACAGTCTGACCATTTACTCCACTGCCCCAGCAGATCCTCTTAAGCAAATAAACACCAGAACTCAAGCACACTATTCTAGGAACTATCTCAGGCAGCCGCAAGCTCTCTTCAGCCTTAGTCTAGAAGGACGCCGAAATTCTTGGCACTCTTAAATAATCAACCATATGACACCAGGGTTTCACTGCCCTGCTCTCTGGCAAGTAAATGCATATGGTGGGTTGCACCCAGGCAGTTGAGAGCTGGTTCCACTGCTGGGGAAATGCAAACCACCCCCTTAACTATTAATCTGTGGATTAACTTTTTGTGGCAGCTTTCAGTTGAATAAGAAGTGAGCTGACTCCTTTGATACTTGAGGTCCATTCCTAGCACCCACACACAAAGTCAGGAGCAGCAGTACCTATATAATCCCAGTGCTGAAGAGGCAGAGGCAGGATGATTCCTGGGGCTCCCTGATAAGGTAGACTACCTCCTTAGACTGGAAAGTAAAAGCTCAAGAAAATGATTTGTCCTGAGTGGCACATCTAAGGAATCGCTACATAGAACCAGTAAGAAAGACCTATTTGTCCCATCAGGATTGCCTCCATGGGACTCCAGGGTCCTTGGAACAAAGAAGATGGTAGTCCCTCGTGGGGACATTCCAGGGTCCCACCTCCTTTGCATCAGAAAATAAAAATGATACTGTGGTCGAGCAGTGATGGCGCACGCCTTTAATCCCAGCACTTGGGAGGCAGAGGCAGGTGGATTTCTGAGTTCGAAGCCAGCCTGGTCTACAGAGTGAGTTCCAGGACAGCCAGGGCTACACAGAGAAACCCTGTCTCAAAAAACAAACAAAAAACAAAAAACAAAAACAAAAACAAAAGATACGCCGGGCAGTGGTGGCGCACGCCTTTAATCCCAGCACTTGGGAGGCAGAGGCAGGTGGATTTCTGAGTTCGAGGCCAGCCTGGTCTACAGAATGAGTTACAGAACAGCCAGGGCTATACAGAGAAACCCTGTCTCGAAAAACCAAAAAAAGGGAAAAAAAACAAAAAACAAAAACAAAAACAAAAACAAAAACAAAAGATACTGTGTGATTCAGAGGAGGGATTCTCAAAAGCTTTAGTTACTGGTGTTTTGACTTTGGAGCTCTTAAGTGTGTGTTTTATTACGTGTGTGTGTGTGTGTGTGTGTGTGTGTGTGTGTGTGTGTGTGTGTGTGTGTGTGTGTGTAAGGTGGGGGTATGGGCAGATGAGTGCAGTGCCTGAGGAGGCCAGAAGAGGGCATCAGAGCTGGGTTTCGTAAGGTGGGGGTATGGGCAGATGAGTGCAGTGCCCGAGGAGGCCAGAAGAGGGCATCAGAGCTGGGTTTCCAGGTGGGCGAGCAGACTCCAGTCTCCAGGAACCAGTATGCACTCTTAGCGGCTGAGCCTGCTTTCGGACTTCAGCTCTCCTGACTAAAGCCTTGCCTTGTGGCCCTTTCTGCCACTGTAACTTTCCCATAGGATTCTCCTGCCGGCTGCTGTCATGTGTTTTCTCTTTCCTTGGATATTGGTTTGGATATTTTCCAAGACTTCAGATTGACTATACATGTTTTTGTTGTTTGTTCTTCAATACTGGGGATTGAGTACAGGACCCTGCACATGCTAGGCAAGCGCTCTACCGCTACCTTCCCCTCCCTTTCCCCTCCCCTTCTTCATTCTGAAAATTAAGACTTTTGTTGTTCTTCTTCTTACAGTTAACAGTTCTTCCTGGAGCAACATCTGCAAACACAATTCACTTAACGGCATCTATATTTTGTCTGTTTTTTATTTCTATAACAACATACCTGAGGCAAGCTACTTTATAAAGCAAGAGGTTTGTTTTGGCTCATTGATTCAGCTCCCAAAGGCCCCAACTCTAAACAATGTATCAAAAAAAAAAAAAAGTTTCTTCCACGTTCCTAATACCTCACAATGGAAACTGCATTTCAACACAGGAGCTCCGAGACAGTCAGCCTCACACAGGTCACAGCAAGCCATCGTCTCCAGGTTCCCATGAAACTGATCACCAGCCTGCTCCAGCTGGCATCACCCTAGAAGTCGCCCTGAATTCAGAGCACATCTGTGACTTAGTGTTCCCTGCTCAGAAAACTTAATCTCTTTTTTGATATAGACTAAGGGATCCTACGCTATCTCCATTCACTTTAAACATGATATTTTACCGAGTAACATGCAAGAGAAAGAATAACTTTTATCAATAGCAATCAGGCTTACTACTGAACTTAAACACGGTGGCACACGTCTGTAATCACATACATGGAGTATCAGGAAGATCCTGAAAGTTCAAGGCCAGGCCAATCCAATCCACATGGGGAGCTCCTGACCAGTCAGGGCTTTATGAGGAGACCCTCTCAAAATGCTACCACAACTAGTACTAATAATGACAATAAAAACAATTTTTAAAAATTCGCCAAGATTTCACAGCTGCATAAACCTTATCCAAGAGTCTCCCAAATTCAGATATTCTCTCATTCTTGTGCATGGGTACACGTGTGTGCGCATACACATGTGCATTATAGGCCAGAGGTCAGTTCCCAAGGTCCTTCTGGGCCACTTTCCACCTTGGTTTTTTAGTCTGAGTTTCTCACTTTTATCCAGAACTGGCTGGTTCTGCCAGGGTTACAATCACAACGTAAAATGGCTTCTTCTACCTGGGCCTGGGGATCAGGTCCTCTCACATTCAGGGCAAGCACTTCACTGCCTGAACCAGCTCCCCAGCCTGCTCCTCCATTTTCATCGACAAGTTTCCATTTTTGGTGAATAGGAAAGAAAGCAGGCTTAAAATGCCCAGGTGGGGAAAAAAATACACTAAACATGTTTTTCAGGCAGCTTTAAGATTTCTCAGGCTATAAGAAGCAATTTGGAGTGATATTAGCTTGCCTCAATTTTGTCTGCTTATATTTTCCTTTTTTATTTCAACTCTAAAATGTTATGACGAAGAAAGGGGGTTCTATTGTTGCTTGACTGCTTTTGTTTGCTTGCTTGCTTGCTTGCTTTGTTTTCTTTGCTTTGTTTTCCAATTGATTTCTAGCTCTTCAAAAATTCTTTTTACGTGCCTGGGCCTAATTTTTCAGTAAATTTATCTTTAGCTGATGACAAAACTACTTACGGTTTGTCCTCCAGGTGTGAGGTTGTATGCCACACTTTCCTGTGGGTTGAAAGCACTCTCATGTGACATGTATAATGTCCCTGTTTCACAGGTAAGGAAGCTGAGATGTGAGACAGGCAAAGAAAGGAAATCTCGGTCGGAAGGCCAGTGCACACCTTTAGTCCCAGCATTTGTGGGGTAGAGGCAGGCACATCTCTGAGTCTGAGGCAAGTCTAAGTCTATACAGAGAGTTCAACCAGAGTTATGTGGTAAGATCCTGGAGAGAGGGAGAGAATGGGTGGGGAATGGGGGGGTCAAGGAACACGAAACTGACTAATAACAATTACATTGTTACTGTGTGGGTAAAGACAGAAACTTGGACCGAGTTCCGTACTGGGGAAGTCCCGGTAGGAGTCCTGTAAGACTAAGCTGGGAGCATCTAGCACACAGACAGAATGTGCAGACAGTTTCATTTCCATCTGTGTTGTTCTGTGTGGTTTCTGACTTCAGTAAAAGCCTGTCTTCCAAGACGCATGCAGCACTGCCATACAGATGGCTGGAGCCTGTTGCTTACGATCCATTTTGTAATACATTATTTATATTAGCTATGATGTCACAGCTAATCGAGACTTTCTCCAGACAGGAATTCCCTAGAAAACCATACTCAAAAGGCATCTGGAGCAGTCATCAGACCTGAACATTTGCAGCTTAGATTTCTGCTATGATTCTGTAGGGAGAACTGTGTAAGGACCCTGCGTAGTAGACCATTTCCCCAATCCAAATAATATTTTAATAAGCTCTCAACATCCAACTTCCTCAATAGCAGAGACAACGTACATTCTCACAGGCTCTGCTCTAAGTACCCATAAATCCATAGCACATTGACGGAGACAAAGGAGACATTCATATCCAGGAAAAGGCAGAGATGTTAGCCCCAAATTCCAAAGCAGTTAGACAGAACACCCCACCTTCCTTTCAAGCCCTCTCCTTTAAGCCTGGTGTAGTGATTCTCATCTGTAGTCCAGTATTTAGAAGGGTAAGAGGTAAGAGAATCAGGCTAGCCTCTGCTATATACCTGAGTCCTGAGACCAGTGTGAGCTCCATAAGACTCTGGCCCATAAAATTAGAAAGAAAGAAAGGAGGGAAGGAAGGAATGAACGAATGAACAGGGAAGAAAAACAAATAATACCCTCCTTTGCATATAGTTTCAAGGGAAAGCTATATCCACAAAACTTATTCAGAAAGTTCGTATCACCTACACCACATCAAGCTTAATACATTTTTTTCAAAGTTACATCCCAATATGGAAGCAGAGAATCTGTTTGTTTTAACTGGTGATCTACTTAAGTCTCCACAGAAACTGGGTCATGGAAATTCTGTATCTAAATATTACTTTGCATATTTATCACTAGTATCTAGCCCCCGAGAATGAATGACCTTAGAGGTGTGCAAGGCCCCAACTAAGGACATGGAAATTCACTACTGTTAGCAAAAAATTAATAATGATGAAGTTTAAAAGTTTTAAAACAATCCTACTAAGAAGTAAGACAAGAAGGAAAACAGGCCATAGAGGGCAGCCCAGCTCCGAAGGTGCACTGTGACACTTGGACATAGAGCTCAGGACTTCAAAGCAAGTGTGCTCAGCAGCCCCTCAGAAGTCACCAGTGTGCCTGTCTCAACACAACAGCCTCCTCCCTAGGCCCCATTCCACCCGCCTCCAAGCTGAGAATGTGTTCGGAAGGGGGGTTAGTCCTTACGTTCCATGTTCCGGTCCACCTAGAAGATCCAGCAGACCAAAGTGCCACTGCCTTCTCAGCCGATTTGTAAAACAACAGGGTCTCAGGGTTCCCTGACGCTCTTGGGTCCAAACAGAAAACTATCCTCAACATCCTCTTTTGGGTGGACTAAACAACAGATGGCCACAGTTTCCACCATCAACTAGGGGAAGGAAATAAGGATGCCAGACTGTTGTTTGCACTCTCCCAAGAATCCCCACTTTCTAGGCGGCCAGAGGCTAAAAAAAAACCCCAAAACAATAATGGCCCCCAAGACCCTGAAAAATGACCACAGTGACCTCAAGTCCCTGTCACTGCCTTTCCTTGTCTCCAAGATCGGGGCTTGATACTTAGGCATAAAGTACCTTTCCTTCCACACTCCTTCTCTAGCTCACTTCAAGCTAAAGGACTTGTGGGCTAGGGGTGTGGCTCAGTGGTAGAGCACTTATCCAACACACAGCGGCCCTGGGCTAATCCCAAACCCTGTAAACACAGTTTGTCAGGATCAGTTACGCTTTCTTTGTGTGTGAGGGGGGAGGCAGTTTTAAGGCAACATCTCCCTATGTAGCTCTGGTTGGTCTCAAACTCCCAGCAAACCCTTACCTCCCAAGTTCACTATCATTCATGAATTAGCCCACACATTTATTTTCCTGCTTGCTTGCTTACTTACTTGCTTGCTTGCTTGCTTGCTTGATTTTGGTGGTGGTAGTGGTGGTGGTGCGGTTTGGTTTTTGTTGTTGTCATGTGTGTTTTGTTTTGTTCTACCTTGTTTTGGATGTGAGTGTTGGCGTGCAGGGGTGTGTGTGTGTGTGTGTGTGTGTGTGTGTGTGTGTGTGTGTGTGTTGTGAGTGTGTGTTGTGAAGGGGCACATGTACTCTGAATGGCCTTGACTTGCTATGTAGCCAAGGATGATACTGAATTTCTGCTCCTCCTACCTCTCTGGTGCTAAAATCCACCATGGCCAGTTCTATGTTATCCTGGGGACTGAATTCAGAGAGTCGTGCCTGCTAAATAAGCACTCTCCTAATTGAGCTACACCCCCAGCCCCAGCCCACAGATGTCTTTGTATGCCTGTCCCTGTGTGTGCTGGTGCATGTGGGCAAGTATCTGTGAAGACCTGGTGTCTCTTCTCAGGCACCGTCCACCTTGTCTTTTGATAGACTCTCACCAATCTGGGGGTGTTAATAGGCTAGGCTCACTGGGCAGTGAGTTCCAGGGATCCACGACTCTCCACTTCCCCAGTGCTGGGATTAGCACCCTCAGGGTTCTGGAGATCCAGCCCAGGTCCTAATGTTGACTAAACAGCCCTTCGCCAACCGCGCTTTCTCTCCACGCTCTATCCAACGCATTCCTGAGAACAAAGGGTCAACCTCACATCGGGCACTCTGGAATATAGCTTATAATGATCAATACTTTCTGAGGAATGAGCTAAGCTAAGCACCTGATCAAGGGGTGCTGAAAGGAAAAAAGGGAGCTACTAAATACAGGTGACAATCGCCAAGAATTTGCGGCAACCCAACAAGGAAATAAAGCAGGAAGAGGTGAATGGAAGCAAGCGACTCATTGGAGAGGCCCGGAGTCTGTCATCTCAGGACGGCTGGCTGAGGAAGCTGGAAAAGAAAGGGGACTGACTGTAAGATTCGAGAGAGGAAAGCTTTTAATCACAGGCTTACAATGAAGTGAGGGGGAAAAGACCAGGAATTCCCAGGCAGGAGGGGAAGAGCACGGGAGAAGCTGTCACCTCCATTATTTATTCATTAACTATTTAACAAGGTGGCTGAATAGATGTGCATTCAGGTAGCTCCAGGGGAGGGTCCAAGACGGTTAATCTTGTCTGCTTCTTTGCAGATGAGTAGCCCTGAAGTAGTCCCCATTCCTGGGGACCCAACTTCTGAGACAAACTACTGTGGGGCACAGAGGACCAGTCAGGCCTGGAAGAAGGACGTCCTCAAGGAGACAGGGATACTCAATACCTCTGCAGGCAGAGTGAGGGGCAGGAAACTGGGTTGAAAAAAAGGAGGATGAGGTGGAGAGGCAGCAAGGCGACCCTGAGTACTCAGCATGACCCTCATGAAATGGGAGCCAGGTCCAGAGAGAAATTTATCCCTGAAAGTCTTCACGGACTGTTTCACGTAGTGGGTACCTCCTGACAGCTCTTATCAAGGGGCTGCTGCTATTGCCTGCCTGAGGTCTTGCTGCCACTGCCGGGCTGCTGCACTGGATAGCTATCTGGGGGAAGCAGAAGCAACCACAATAAATATAGTACCATCTAAACGAGTCCTCGGAAGACAGCCTTAGGGGACTCAGCTCAGGGAGGGAAGTGCCTGGTTTTCCATGAAAGCTCTAGGAAATAGCCATCCTAGACCCTGCCTGGGCATCTAAGAAAATGAAAGACAAAAATGGACGAGTGACAGCAACTGAAGCCACATCGCACCTCCTGCTCACCCATGTCACCTACAGGCTGCTCGTGGTGGGACCCAAGCAGACTGAGCTGACGTCATCTGGACAAAAAGGCCACCTCATCCTGGCCTTTCCACACTTGGAGGCTAGCCTTGCTCTCTTCTAAGCCCCAGGCTCAGCCCATGAGTTTCTACAGGGGAAAGTTTCCCCAACTGCCAAGACGCTCCACTGTAAAACTGTTAAGAGCAAATTTGTTAAATTTCTGTACAGACTAAAAACATAAGCCCAGCAATAACTCTGAAACTGTGGCCAAGGTTTAATAGGATAACGTAAAGAGGAATTCTCTGACAGGCCACCTAGCAGTCTGGCTGAAGGGCTGTGGCTTTTCCTTTGGTTCTGAGGTAGGATCTTGCCTGTTATTAGCAGTGCTGGTTGTGGGTAGAAGCCAGGATCCTCTGAGGGTTCCCCACACTTCAGCATAAAAATCACTGGGGTACTTGCTAAAAATGAAGCTGTGGCTCTTCCTGCTTCCCTTGGTTCCCCAGGATTGAACTGGAGTCTGACTTTTATCAAGCCCCCACTACCCCTGCCTGATAGGCAGAACACAGAACCTCCAACAAAGGCCTCCAACTATGAACCTTAGAAACTGGTGGAGCTTCCAGCTCTAAGCTTACGGATACCATCTTTGATGAGACTTAGCTCCTTCAGCCTCACATAAAATGCTCTGGGGGGGAGACAAGCTTGCGGCCAATACCAAGCGCAGGCTTTTGCAGGGGTGCGTCCGGCTTTGATGGGGCTTCAGCTGGATATTCTGGAAAACCTCTTTAAAAGTGAAGTTCAGACGGGGGTGTCACTCTGGGGCAGACCACCTGCCTTGGGCACACCTCTAGCTCCACAAGAAAAAATAATCAAAATTACCCTCCCCAAATCCTTAACTGTCCTGTGGATGGCTTGCCTGCGGCACGATATCTCTGTAAGGAGCCCTAACCCCCCCCCCTTTCTCATTTGGCTCCTTCTTTTCTTGATGTTGGGTGGTGATGATAGCAACCAAACTGGCAGAGGCTTGTGTCCTTTGACAGGGCAGCAGACCTCATACCCACAGATTCCAAGGGAACGGGGCTCTTGCCGTACAGACACCCAACACCAACACTGCTGTCTAACTCTGGCCTTTCTATCACTGGTGTGGGCAAACTACATCAGAGTTAGTCCCTTGCCCTGAAGCAGATACATGGTACCCATGATTGTGAAACTGCCTTTCAGTTCCTGGTTGCAATCTGGCCATATGCAAAAGCATCCTAAATCCAGGTATCAGTCATGATTCAGTGGTTCTATTTGTATTATATTCAGGCCAAATATAATTCTAAGCAGCAAGCAACCTATGCAGGGCTAGACATGACTCCTCACATAATAAGAAAAAGAAAGGAAAAAAAAATCTAGTAAGCCTCACACCTTTTATCATGTATCCAGCATTGTACTTGGGGCTTCTCATGTTTAACTGCTTATTAGTAATGTGAGCATATATTTATCAGAATCAAAATCTGTAGTTAAAGGCCAGTCACATGGTTCACTGGGTAAGGATGCTCACATCCAAGCCTGACAGCTGATGTGGGTTACTGGGAGGTATCAGTAGGAGAGAGCTGATTTCCGTAAGTCACCCTCTAACCTCCACATGCAAGCTGTAGCACACACACGCACACACACACACACACACACACACTCACACAACGCACAATAAATGGAATCTAAAATAAAATTAAGTATGTAGCTAAGTCCACAGCTTTCTGAAATCCACTGTTCATCAAGCCTTGATGTCTGACATATGTTGATATGTCCTACCACAGTTCATTTCAGTCCACCTATGGCGTAGCAACCAGTTCCCAGATGCCCTGAACATTTAGCAATTGGTTCTTGCAAGCTACACTGAGCCAGCACCAGCACAGCTCTGCGGCACAGAAAGGTCCAAGGACATTCATTATTCAGTGTGGCAGAGTGGCAGAGTCAAGGTTGGAGTTTAACTCCGGTGCCTAGAATCTGATCACCACTCTGTGTCAGCCATCAGCATCACAAGGGAATGGGACCGCGGGTAATGGAGCATTTCAACGCATATTAAGTCAATGGTGCAAACTCTTTACAATAACTCTATGCAATCTGACTTCAGTGGGGTTGTCTTAAATATTTAATGAAATGATTTGCATGAGGTTGATGGGTGGAGGGGAGGCTCCAATTAAGCACTTAAAGCTACACTTTGCACATCCCTATTCACAAAGAAGTTGCACAGCTGGTGAGTGGTGGTGGTAGGATTGGGTCTATGTCTGATTGCAGTCGCTTAACCGCGTTTGATATTTACGTGAAAGAGGAAACAGGCTAACACGTAGTGAATCTCTCGGGCGACAGGAAAGCAAGCCTTTGAATCCCAAACCCATAGTCAAGCAAACAACCCTACATTTAAAAGATCCATCAGCAAAGAGTAGAGCAGGTTACCCAACACCCTGGCTTTAGAGCCCCACCCCTCCGACACGGCTGATCTAAGGGTGAAGACAAGAGAAAGCCCAGAAGGCGTCAACACAGCTCCTGGCCACAACATAAGCCATCAAAGAGTGTTAGGTGTTGTTAAGAACAAAAAGGATGACACGATTCAAATCACCATTTCTGCACCGTGGGTTCTTTGTCTTGCCAAGTTGCCCCAAACTGTGGGTAGGGCAGGTTCAAGGGGAAAAATAAAGTGACTCCCCCGCCAGGTCACACAAGTTCCTCCCCCGCCCTAGTGTGCAGCCACCTTGGGACTCCACTTTTTTGGCGCCGCGGGGCCGGGCCACTCCGGGGATGCAGAGGTCCGGCGGAGCATCCTTCCCATTCCGCCCGAGGAGGAGGCTGCAAGCAGGAGGGGAGCCTGGCTTCCCACGCTGCCTCGGAGTGTGGGGCTGTTAATGTGTTTCCCGTGGCTCCCAGACCCTCTCTATAAAGAAAGCTGCTGTGACTCCCGCTTCAAGCCCAACTTCCTCCCCGGGCGGCTCCCCGGCTCTGCGCTCCCGCGGCGGCTGGGACAGAGCGAGCGGGGAGGAGCGCGGCTGCTGTCCTGGCGGCACGGCGAGCCGCGCCAGGAGACCCGGCGACCCGGTCTTTCCCGCGCCCCAGTGCCCGCAACCGCTTACCAGACGGCGGCCGCTTCCTGCTCAGTCGGCTCACGGCGCGGGTGAACATCGCCGCGGGCGTCCAGAGGACGGAGCAGCCTGGCAGCGCGGCGGCAGAGCCCGAAGAGGGCAAGGAGGAGGAGGAGCCCGCGCGACACCGCCCCTCCAGGCCCCGCCCGCCGCCTCCTCCCCGCCGCGCTCTCCTCTCCCTGTCCACCCGCGCCCGTGGGCACTGGGTCCAGCCCCCAGTTACCCGCGCAGGGCAGGGCTTGGTGGCCCCGGGTGACCCTCAGCTCCCGCGCACATCCCGGTCCCTCCCCTCTCGGCCTGGAGACATACAGCGTTCGGTGTCCCTGCCAGGCCCGAGTCACCTCCCAGATCGCCCCTGGGGTCTACCCGATTCCGTGGGCGCGAGGCCTGCTCACGCCGCGAATGCCCGGGAGGCGTCACCAGAGTCCCGAGCCAAGCCGCCGCGAGTGGGCGCCCACTCTGGCCCACGCCACGCCTGTGCCGGGGCTTCCAGGCTCCGGGACAGACCTCGGAGAACGCTGCCTGAGTCTCAGCGGTTCCAGAGTGGATCGGAGCGCGCCGGCACATTTTTTAACTTGGACGACACTTGGGTGCAGTCTCAGGAGGACCTTTGCGCTCAACTACCGGAATCCTGTAGATCCCAGTGCCGGGCTCAACGCTCCACTCCTGGTGCCTGTCACCTGCTCAGCACCGCGCTCTACGCTCCACGCTCATCTAGTTTCCCATTTCTTTTTACCAAACAGCCCAAGAGGGGGGTGTCGTTAGCCCCATTTTCTTGAGCATTTGGTTTGCAAGGAATTGTCTTTCTGGCGAGTTTTATTTTTCTCCTTGTGGGTCTGGCTTTGTCTCGAAATTGGTCTTTATTTTTAGCTGTGCTAATTGCTATTTTTCTAAACCATTCCCCAGTCGCCCCCCCCACCCCCCGCGCGCGTTCTTTCGCAGGATTTTCACTAGTTGGCACTTTCCTTTATATCTTCTATTCTGAGCTTCCCATTTTGCTCTATTTTCCTCCCTTTTTGTCCACCCTGCATTCCCAAAGCCACCTCAGCTCTGGCCCTCTATGGTTATTCTCCATCTCTCTGCCTACCCTTCCACACTCCATCATTTCCAAACACGGCCATTTGTGCTATCCAAAGAGGATGTTCCGTCCCCTGAAGGCTGCAGAGGTCTTCAGCTGCGGCTTGCAGGTGAGCACCACCGGAGAGCCTGGCTTCCAAACGGGGCTTTCTGAATGTTTCCAGCTGCTGTTGGTGCGCACGCACACACACACACACACACACACACACACACACACACACACACACACACACACACACACACACACACAAGCTTCCTGGCCATTGAAATAGCTCTTGGGTCATAGGCTCTGTAAAAGCTGAGCCTAAACCTACACAGACGTTATGGTGCACTCCTTTAATCCAGCAACCCCAGCACTCTGGAGGCAGAAGCAGGAAGATTCTTTGAGTTAGAGGACCCCCTGATATTCATAGCAATGTCTAGGACAGCCAGGGCTACATAGTCAGAAGGAAAAGAGGGAGGGAGGGAGAGAGAGAGGGAAGGAAGGGAACGAAGGAAGGAAGGAGAGAGAGAGAAGGGAGAGTCGAACCATCCCAATGAGATCACTGCATTCTGAGAACTGTAACAGAATTTTCCCTGCCCACCTCCATTGAAAGCGTCCCCAGAGGCTGATCACAAATACACTGAAGCTAACACAGGAAAGGAGGAGACTCTAGCACAATGGAGTAGAAGTTAAACACAGGCAGCCAAACCCAGCGGTAGCAGTCAGGTTCTCCCCATCATGCCCTCAGCAAGCCTGGTGTGCCCTATGATATGCTCCCAGCCGGGGCGTACTTAGCTAAGAGCTGCAAGCTTCTTAGACAATGGGAAATAATGGGGAAGGTTAACAGCTTTCGATCCCTTTCTCTGTCCGGTGAGCTTGTCAAAAGATCAGGGTTAAAAGTGAGTAAACAATTTCGTTTTCTTTTTTGTTTGACTCGTGAAATTGGTGCTCGGGGCTGGAGAGATGGCTCAGCGATTAAGAGCCCTTGTTCTTGCAGAGCACCAGGGTTAATTCCAGCACCCATGTCTTGTCACAGCCATCTGTAACACCAGTTCCAGGGGATCTGATGTCCTCCTCTAATGTCTGCAAACAGCAGGCACACATATGGTGCCCATACATACATGCAGACAAAACACTCGTACACATAATGTCCAAAGATCCAAGAGCCAACATTCACATGTAGTGTGCAGAAGACCCAGAATAAAAGTAAAAGTCCTATGGTGAGAGACACCTTTATCCCAGTGTTTAAGGTAGAGGCAGAGGCTGGTGGATCGCTGTGAGTTTGAGGCCAGATCGATCTACACAGGGAGTCCCAGAATAGCCAGGGCTACACAGTGAGACCCTGTCTCCAAACAAAATAAAACAAGTGGGAGGGGGGAGGAAACTGCCTCAAGCTGTCAGAGCAGGCTCACCTTTTCACACAGATATATTCTGGGCACAGTCTCTGTCCCAAGTGAAGACACACACCCTCCAAGGGATCCTTCAAGTCTCTCCCTCTGATTCTTCTCTCATTTACACCTTCAAAAGAAATGATGGCAGCTGATTAGCCAAAAAGGCAAACAGGTTAGGCCCCCTTCCTCCCTGCTGCTGGCTTTACGTTTAGCTCAAGGACCACCTATCACAGCAGACAAGAGGCAGTGGCCCTGGAGCTCTTCCAGTAGGCTGGGATTTCAGAGACACGAGTTTTATAGGTCAGATGCTTATTCTACCCAGGAATTTAAAAACTCTGGCAAGGATGGGTGAGATGGCTCGGTAGGTACCAGAACCCACATGGTGGAAAGAGAGAACCGACTCCTGCAAACTGTCCTCTGGCTCCCACATTCACACTGTGGCATGTGCACTCATGTTTTGTTTTGTTTGTTGAAATAGGGTCTCTCTATGCAGCCCTGACTGGCTGTCTTAGAACTCACTACGTAGACCAGGCTAGCCTTGAAATTTACAGAGATCCACCTGCCTCTGGCTTCCTAGTGCTGGGATTAAAGGCATGCGCCACTACACCCAGCCCAATATGTCTACTCTCAGACACTTATACAATGTGGGGACTGGAGAGGAATGTCCGTGACTAGAACACTTGCTGCACTTGCAGAGGACCTGGGTTCAATTCTCAGGAGCCACATCGTTATTCACAACCACCTGTAACCCCAGTTCCAGAGGATCTAACAAGCATGCATGTGGCATACGTGCATGCGTGCAAGGAAGACATTTCTACACATAGAGTAAGGTAAAAATATCTAAATAAATAGATAAATGTAGTAAAGCTTTGGTAAGTCTGGCTGGTGACGTAGCTCAGTTGTGAGGCATAGAACAGGGTGTATGGTGAGTAGTGAAGGCATACTTGTGTAACACCAGCACTCAGGAGTAGGAGTCAGGAGGGTCGGGAATTTAAGATCACCCTTGACTACATAGTGAATTTAAAGCTAGCCTATGCTGCATGAAAATCAGTCTCAAAAAAGAGAGAAAGAACTGGTAAGCTGTGAATAATGTCTTCATTTTATGACATACATACATACATAGTCACATATAATATGTAATATATGGATTTGCACGTGTGTGCGTAGGGTTGAATACACCAATGGATCAATACTGGGCTCCAAGCCAAGCGACCTGGTACCAGTCTTGTCCGTGCAAACTGAGCAGCACTCTCTCCTCACATATCACAGCTTCATGGGGGCAGGATAACACCTACATTCTGAAGGTGTGGTTGCAGCAGTAATAAACACAAAAAGCACCTGGCGCGGTGCCTAGCACATGTAGGCGCACAAAGAAATCACTGGAATCCAGACTACCCGCACTCCCACTGCAAGCTGTTTCTGTAAATAGTAAACCTCAGCCTACACATAGGCGGGAAGGTTTGGGGAGTGTTAGCTTTGCCTATGTGTGGTGCTGGGGATGAAACCCAGAGCCTTGCACATGCTAGGTAAGCTCTCTCTACCACTGAGCTAGACCTCAGCCCTGGACTTTTTTTTTTTTTTTTTAATTAAAGGGAGTTGATGAGGTAGTAATGGTGTAATGTGCACAAGGTATAATTACTGATAGTAACTCTTGCAAGATGTAAGGGGAGAGCAAGCCCTTACATCTACTCATCTGGTCAAGGAGGCAGACACAGTAAGACGCTATTTGGCATTACTATGTATGGGAGTCTTTGAAGTATTTATGTCCATTGAGCCAGTAAATAATTTGACAACCAGTCATTTTTGCCAAAAAAATAAAAAGAATAATCAGTGCAATTACTACATGTCTCATTGCATGTTTCTTCTTGGTACTATTTATGGTAGATAAAAATGCCCACTCAGAAGATGGCCAAGCTACAACACATGCCTATGATAGACTATTTAACAGTTGTAAAGGACCATTAGGAAGAAATGTGACTAAGCTGGCAGAGCACTTGCCTAGTGTGCAGGAAGCCCTGGATTCCACCCCAGCAACACATAAACCGGGTGCTGTAGTGATGGTTTTAATCCTGGCACTCAAGAGGTGGAGGCAGGCAATGAGGCATTCAAGGTCATTGTTGACCGCGTGCTGAGTTTGAGGTCAGCCTAGATTACATGAGACCTTGTCTAAAAAAACCCACCAACAACCACACACACCCACAAAAAAGACCAAATGAAGCTCATGTGGTGTTGCACTAGCAGGCTTTTAACAAAACTTTCACCGAAAAATAGGGTCCCCTGAATCCACATAGCGGAACAAGAGATCTGACTTCCTGCAAGTTGTGCCCTAACCATGCACATACACAATAAATAGGTAGGTAGGTAGATAGATGGATACATACATACAAACATACATACATACAAAGATAGAAAGAGAAAGAGAGAGAGAGAGAGAGAGAGAGAGAGAGAGAGAGAGAGAGAGAAAGAAAGAAAAGAAAGAAGGAAATAAAAGTTTTATAGCCTGGCAGGGCACACAGCTCAGTTGGTAGAGTCAGCCCTCGGCTTTTCGAATGGATAAGGCCAATGTTTATGTTATATATTAATGTTTTGAAAGATGGCTGCAACTTCTGCACTTTTTTTTTTTTTTTTTTTTTTTTTTTTTTTTTTTTTTTTGAGACAAGTTCTCACTGTGTAGGTAGCCCTGACTGGCCTGGAACCCGCAGAAATCCATCTGCCTCTACCAGAGAGCCAGAAATCAGAAATTGGAACCTAACTGAAAGCTCCATTTGGGCTTAATGATACAAATATGTAAGACTCTGTTTTTATAAAATTTTACCTAATTTTAGTGAGTATTTCAAACTAATGTGTTATACAGAAATTATGTAACATAATGGCTTCCTCATGACGTCTCTGTACTTATGTATCATTATACTTTGCTAATGCCCCAACATTGTCCTCTTCTTCATGGTTACCAGTTTTACCTCATTGGATTTTCTTTCTTAAAACTCTCAATTTCCCATGGAAGCATCAGGCAAACAGGGTCTGCTGTTCCCAGCTTTGATCTCTCTTGAACACTGCACCATGCCTTCCTGGCATGCCAAAGCTCAGAGACCCTTGGAGGTCAGTATCTCAGGCTGCAAATCAGGAAGCTTAAGGCCAGGCAGCAGCTGAACCTGGTTTGGCTAATGGATGTGCTGCAGTACCCTCCATGGGGCTGCTGGGAACACTTCCTCAGGCTGCACTGCATACTGCAGAGAAAGCTGAGGTTCTGGATAACATTTCAGCTAAACAGGCAGATTAGCAGGACATGTTAGCTTAAGTCTATAATCCCAGAAGCACAGAGGTTAAATTAGGAAGGTTGCCAAGAGTTTGAAGCCAACCTGGACTACAATGAGTTCTAGGTTAGGCTAGACTACAGTGAGATACTATCGCAAGAAAAAAAAATCATAAAATAAAAATAAGGCCGATTAATTCTGTCAGTTTGCAGCCAGACTTGTGTTTCTCCAATCTCAAATTCAAAACAGTCCTGAGAAGAAAAGAAGGAAATCCTGCTGTTTCTGACAAACTGGGGGAACTTGAAGGACATTGTACTAGATGAGATAGGCCAGATGTAGAAAAATAAATGCTGTGAGTCCACTCAACAGAAGGAATCCACTGTACAGTCTCCAAGGAGACTGGTGGTTGCCAGGGCTTGGGGGCATGAGGAAGTCGGAAGCTGGGGATCACAGGGTGCAAATTCCAGCTATATGTGTGCCTCCTATAGGAGTGTGCACACGAATGCAGGTGCCCGAGGGGACCAGAAGAGGATGCTGAACTCCCTAAAGCCAGAGTTACTGGCAGCCGTGAGCCACCCAGTGTGGGTACTGGGAACTGAACTCCTGTTCCAGAGTAGTATACATTCTTAACCACTGAGCCATCTCTCTAGTCCCCCATTTAAATGTTTTTAGGAAATAAGCAAATAATAAATTAAACTTCTCTCCCTAATGCAGTAGAGGTGTGTATCTATAATCCTAGCAATGGGGATGCTAAGGCAAGAAAATCATAAGTTCGAGGCCAGCCTGGGCTACGTGGGAAACATGTCTTTGAAAACGTGTCTTATTTTATTTGCCCAATTTCATCATAGTATTTTTCAACAAAATACCTGAAATGAGTGGACCCTCCTTCACTGTTCCTGGCCCCTCTTCCTGGTCTCCCAGCCCTTTCTAGCTCATCACCTATCTTTACCAACAAGAAGATTCACAGTCAGCCCTCTGTCTGTATCACTTGACTCTCTCAACAGGACATGACTGGGCCCTCCCTCCGACCCCCGTTGCTTCTGGCATCACATGGCAACAGTGCACCACAGGCCTGGTCCTCAGAGCCGGCTCATGCCCACTTATTCTCTTTGCTATCCTCCCACAGCGGCCTCCATGCCATAGAGGCATCTGTGGTCCTGTGACAGGAGCTACACTGACTGGCCATTGTTACCCAGAGTTTATAGCAAGTGTGCTGTCCAGATCCAGGACTTGTGTCTTCCGCCCTCTGCACCTCCTCAACTTCTCCTTGGGCAGTCTAGTAAGACATTTCAAATGCAGTGTTTCTAGAACAAACGCTTCGTTCCCACCATGGCTCTATCTCAGCTAAAGGCAACAGCACCTCATTAACCACTCGGACAAGTGTCTGTCAGCCATGGTTCCTATCTTGTGTCACGTCTGCCCGGGAGTCTTTTAAAATCCAGAAGTTGACACTTCTTGCTCTTGCATTCCATCCAAACCACCACTTCTGCCAACTGATGGGTTTCTTCCCAGGCTGCTTCCTCTTCACTGGGACCCGTGGTACGGCATGCAAGGGGACTCTTCCATCCAGGTGGGTCTTATCATGCCACATGAGACCTGTGAGGCTCCTGGTGACCAGTTTGCCCTCCTCAGGACTCCCTAAATGGCTCCATAGAACCCTGACTGTGCCCAGTGCCTTGTGTCTTGTATCTAGAGCACTCTTCCCTGGTATGAGGACAACTCAGTGCCATTTCCAGGTCCTGTCCCTCTCTCAGTTCCACATCCAGACAAAGTTAGCAGCACCCAATCACAAGAAAACAGTGCCCTAACCCAGAGAGACTTTTAACATCCACTTCTCCAATACGAAAGCCAGACATGCAAGGATCAATGACACATAAGAAATGCCAAAGGAAGTTGGAGAGACACAGACACAGCGACACAGAAAGACTATAAAAGAAGTTGGGGCTACTCTTCCAGAGGACCCAAGTTGAATCCCAGCACCCACATGGCAGCTCCTACCTACCTGTAATCCAGCTCCAAGTGAACTGACATCCTCACACAGACAGACATGCAGATGAAACACCAATGAACATAAGATAAAAATAAATAAATCTTTTTTTAAAAAAAGAAGTTGGAATGTAGAAATTAAAATGGAAACAAAGCATTTCAGCAATGGAGTCAGACACTGAAGTCAAACGCTCGTAAAAATCAGGTGAGGAAAGGGGCCCTTGGAGAGAAAGATCAAAGGTCAGTGAGCCAATCCAAGGTAAGTGTCCAAAGATACTACAGGGGGTGCCAAAGAGGAGAAAAAGACACACTTCGAGAAATGTCCCAGGCTGAAGAAAATTAATTTCCAAATGGAAAGAGCCTACAAGAGGCACAATGTCAGCCCTGCACAAAAGGTGTCAGTGTAAAATCTCAAAACACAAAAATAATTTCAGGAAAACTCACCAAGAACATTCTGGTGGTGGACTGCAAGGCAGCGCACCCATTTGCTGGTGGGACAGAGTGCTCATGTACACAAAATAAATAAATAAATCTGTTTTTAAAAAGAAGGTGTCTTCTTCCCCTCTCATGACCCTCCTTTCTACTATCTTTCTTAGCATATTTTGAAATTAAAATACAATTACAAGCTGGGCAGTGGTGATGCATGACTTTAAGCCCAGCACACAGAAGGCAAAGGCAGGTGGACTCTGTGAGTTCAAGACCAGCCTGGTCTACAGAGCGAGTTCCAGAACAGCCAGGGCTACACAGAGAAACCCTCTCTTAAAAACAAAACAATTTTATTTACTTATCTGTGTCGTCACTTCCCCTTCACTTTCCTCCCTCCATCCCCTTCTGTGTACCCCACCCCGCTCCTTCTCAAACTCATGGCTTCCGTGTCTTTGCTATTGTTGCATATAGTATATGTGTAAGCAGGTAAGCAGTTCACCAACAACAGGACAGTTCTACATTTACCGCTGTTGGAGGTGCAGCCCTGCCATGCCAGCATGCCAGGCAGAGACTAAGGAGCCGGAGTTCTGGGCCAGCCACACTGAGGGACGGGATGCAGCTCATCTGGTAGCGTTTGCCAGCGTGCACAAGGCTCTGGTTCAGTCCCCAGCACCACATGACGCAGGTGTGTCAGTACCTGGCTGTCATGCAAGTACTCACAGAGTAGGAACAGAAGGAGCAGAAGTTCAGCGTTATCCTTAGCTGCAGTGAGTTTGAGGCCAGCATGGGTACAGGAGATGTCACTTTCTAAAAACAGGCAATCAAATACATGTCTATTGTATAAGCCAAACATTCCACAGAAAAATGGAAGCCTGTGCCAGCAAGATAGTTCCGCACGTAAAGACACTTGCTGCCAAGCCTAGTGACCTGGGCTCAATCCCTGAGTCCCATATGGTGAGATGAGAGAACTAACTCCTGAAAGTTGTCCTCAGACCTCCACACACTGTGCCACACATGCATGGACACACACACACACACACACACACACACACATGCACACACACACGCACACACATACACACACACAAAACTCACACTCAAAAAAATGAAAATATAATAAAAATTTTTAATGGAAGTGTATGTGAAAGCTGAATACAAAATGTCCACAGCTGCTTTGTTTGAAATAGCACTAACTGGAAACACCAAATGCCCATCAGCTGTTGACTGGAGGGGGAAATCCTGGTGTGTGATTACAATGGAATACTACTTGTAAACTAAAACAAAACGCTCCCCCTGCCCGGCCCCAAAATGTTGGCTACCATAGGTTCTGGGAGAGAGTGAATTGTTTGCAGTTGTGAATCCAGTAAATAAATCACTAGAAATGGCCAGGAAGTAAAACCTCCTGGCCTTGAAGAGAAAGACCCAAAGACCAGAAAGGAAGATGGTATTTTCCAAACACTACTGATAGTGCCTGGTTTTCCACACTACTATAGCATGCTTATATCGTTCACTAAAAATAAAAATCCATTTTTGAAAGATCCACTGATCTCACTTGCCTAGTCCACAGCAAGACGTGGTAATGGCACCAGTACTATTGACTAAGTCTTTCTAAGCAGTTGGCACTGCAGAAAGTGTGGTTTTAAATACTGCCCTCATACATCACCCTTTGCTACCACACAACCCCTAACGATCCTCTGGCTACATGATGCATAGGTTTCTCAGAAACTTCTCCTTGGGAATGTGTCAGTCCTGTGTTTCTGAAAAAGGATTTTATGGCTCTACAGCTCTCACTGGCTTTTGGAAACTGCCAAAATCTCTTTGGTGACAGTGAACAGAAAAATCAGTGCAGGGACTGGGGTACAGCTAGGGAGAAGCTGGACCAGTGTACCAGTGCATTTCCAATACTTGGAAATGAGTTTGTGAGACCCACAGCAGGGAAAATGGCAGATGATGGCTTTCAGAGACAAGCACATGTCCCACTTGGGACATTATCGTGTGGTGGACTTCTCCTGAGGAGATGCAACACACACACACACGTCTAGAGCGGCATAGTGAATATAGTCAGTTTCAGGAACTTCCTGAAGTTATTTTCAGTTGTTTCCTTCCTGTCTTCCCCCACCCCTTATTGAAAATAGATTTTTTTTTCTCACATAATTTATCCTGATTACAGTTTCACCTCCTCTACTCCTCCCAGTTCCTCCCAACCCTCCTCCCATCTGGATCATTTCCTTTCTGTATCTCATTTAAAAACAAACAGACTTCTAAGGGATAATAATAAAATAGTAATAAATAATAGAACAAAAACTAACATGTTGGAATTGGACAAAACAAACAAACAGAAGAAAAAGAGCCCAAGAAAAGGCACAAGAAACTTGTTTGTACATTCAGGAATTCATAAAAACACTAAATTGGCCAGGTGGTGGTAGCACACACCTTTAATCCCATACTTGAGAGGCACAGGCAATCAAATTTCTGTGAGTTTGAGGCCAGCCTGGTCTACAGAGCTAGTTCCAGGATAGTCAGGGCTACACAGAGAAACCCTACATCAACAAAACAAACAAAACACTAGACCAGAAGCCATAATATACACAGGAAGGACCTGGTGCAGACCAGCGCAGGTGCTGTGCATGCTGCCTCGGTCTCTGTGAGTTCACATGTGCTTTGATCAGGTTGAATTAGAGACCTTGTTTTCTTAGTGTCTTCCGTCTCCTCTGGCTTTTACTCTTTCCGCCTTTTCTTCTACAGAGTACCCTGAACCCTAAGGCAAGGGATTTGATAGAGACGTCCAGGTGAGGATTGAGTGTTCCAAGGTCCCTTATTCTCTGCATAATGTCTGCTTATGGGTTTCTGTATTTGTTCCCACCTGCTGCAGATTCCCATGGGAACTTTTTGGCCAACAACTCAATTATATGGAAGCCAGTCCCAGTACTGAAAGCTTCATTTGGTGGCAAAATATGGCCAGTTGAGTCTCTGTCTTCCTCATTATTTGGTGATTTCATCTAGATCATCTTCATATATGTATATATTTTAGGAAGCTTCTACTGTATTAGGTTTCCATGTTACCCCTCAAATGGCTCTTTTTTACTTTTTTTTTTTTTTTTTTTTTTTGGTTTTTTTGAGACAGAGTTTCTCTGTGTAGCCCTGGCTGTCCTGGAACTCACTCTGTAGACCAGGCTTGCCTCGAACTCAGAAATCCCCCTGCCTTTGCCTCCCAAGTGCTGGGATTAAAGGCGTGTGCCACCACCGCCCGGCTCAAATAAATGATTCTTTTCTCTTTTCTTTTTTTCCCTTTCTCCCCACCTTGGCAATTTCATACATATGAAAATGAGTTTGGGTCATTTTCACCACCTGTTGCCCTCCCTCATCCCTCTCCCTCTCTCTCTCCCTCTCCCTCTCCCTCTCCCTCTCCCTCTCCCTCTCCCTCTCCCTCTCCCTCTCCCTCTCCCTCTCCCTCTCCCTCTCCTGCTGAAACCCTTTCTTCCTAACAAATGCCCCCTCCCCCCCAGCTTTCACTTTCATGTGTAGAGAGAACATCTTGTGTCTGTGTGGATGTAGCACCTGTCAATAATAAATCTGATGGCCTTTAGCTTAGGCAAGAAATAGGAGGTGGGACATCCAGGAGGCAGGAAAGATTTTGGGATACTGCCAGGCAGGAGATTCGCCCAGGGAAGATGTGACAAGAAGATGCATGGTCCCTCGAGCACAGGTAACCAGCCATGTGGCAGAATGTAGATAAGAATAAATGGGTTATTTTAAGTTATGATCCAGTCAGAGAAGAGTCTAGCTATATGGCCAAGGTATTTGTAAATATAGTTTGGGTCTCAGTCTTATTTCTGGGAGGAAGAACCACCTAACGTCAACGCTCAGGTTCATTTTTTGTGTATGTGACCTGCTGAGATGAATTAGGTCTGCTTGTACGTGCGTGGATGGCCTCTCCTGCAACCACTAACTGTCCATAGCTCCTCAAAGAAGGGCCTTCTCTCCACTCATGATGGGATGTCAGTGAGCCCAGTCTTGTGCAGTTGTGCAGGTAACCATAGGGACTGTGAGCTGACAGGTGCAACAGACCTGTCATATCCAGGAGACAGCAAGCCTCCTCTCCCCTGGGTTCTTATTCCCACCCCTGCGTCAGTATTGTCTCCTGAGCCTTGAGGGAGTTGATACCAATATTCTCTCTGGGGCTGAGCACCCAATGCTCATTTATTCTCTGCAGTTTTACTGGTTATGAATCTCTGCATTAGCCAGCACCCACTGCAAAAAGAAGCTGCCCTAGGGCCTGGGGAGATGGCTCAGTGATTAAGAGCACTGGATGCTCTTCCAGAGGACTCAGGTACAATTCCAAGACCCCACATAGTTGCTCATAACTGTAATTCTGGTTCCAGGGGTTCTGACACCCTCTTCTGACCTCTGTGGGTACCAGGCACACAGGTGATGCATAGACATACATGAAGGCAAAACACCCATACACATAAAATTCGATGAAAAAGAAAAAAACGTAAACACAACATCATACTCCACACTCCCCCTAGTTTAGGTGTCCAATTCAACTGAGCTGAACAGATTCACATTGCAAAGGAGTCCTCCAGAGTTTTCTATCTTGTCAATCTGATATTGTACCTATTAACTAACTTCACCCCTTCCCTTTCACCGTAAACACTCTAATTTAGGTGTTTTAAATTTGATAACCTTAATTAATAATGTAAACAAAATCATATTGCTTGTTTCTAGCTTACTTCATTTAGCAAAATGTCTTCACGGTTCCTCTATGCTGTAAGAGCTGGCAGCTTCATTTCCCCCTCCAGTCTTTGGCTCCGTTTCTTCTTTTTCCCTCCTTTTCCACTCTTATAAGGCTGGGTCTCAATATGTAGCCCAGGCTGGCTGCCAAGTTAAGACCCCTCTTGTCTTAGCCTCCCAGGTCCTGGGATTACAGGTGCACATCCACCCAACTTCATTTCAATTCAAGGTTGAGCAATACTCTGTTGTGTATAGACCCCATTTTGTTTTTCCATTCATCCCTGTGTGTGAACATTTAGGCTCCTCCACCTCTGGCAATTGTGAATAGTGTTGCTACAAACTGAGACATGCAAATCTCAGGAAATCTGCTTTCAGCTCTTTTGGGTATACACCCAGAAGTGGATTAGGGTCATGTGACAATTCTATTTTATGGTTTTAGACCTCCACACTGCCGACCATAGTGGCTCTATTATTTTACATCCCACTAACAGTTCACAAGCATTCAAGTTTTCCACAATCTTGCCAATGCTTTGATTAAAATCATTGTTTTGAGACAGGATTTTGCTCTGCAGTTCAGGCTGGCCTGGAGTCACTCTGTAGCCCACACTGACCTTATGGACAATCCTCCTGCCTGAGCTCTCTGAGTACTGTGATTATAGGTGTAAACCACCACACTTGGCAACTGATTAAAATGATACACTTTTAATACCCACAGGAAAGTTGTCGGTGTATGTTATTGAAAGGTAGATTTAAAAATGGAAAAAATACGTAAAAGTTTCGAGTATGAGACAGGGAAGTTGGGTGCCATCAAAATGACTGGGTGGGTAAAAGCAAAAGCTACCAAACCGAACAACCTGAATTCTATACCCAGGGCCCACAGGATGGGAATCAAGAACTGACTCTCTGAAGCTGCCCTTGGACCTCCGTGTGTACACCGTGGTACTTGTCCCCTTTCCACTAATGCACAGAATAAAGGATTGATTCTTACATGTAGTGAGGCCAGTGAGGTGGCTCAGCAGGCAGACACTTCTTCTGCACTGGCCTGATGCTGGATCCCACAAGGTGGCAGGAGAGAACCAATGTTCTCTCCCCTATGTCCTAGTCTATGTGTCTGTTTGCTTGCCCCCCCTTTCTCTCTCCCTCCCTCCCTCCCTCCCTCCTTCCCTTCCTCCTTTTTCTCTCTCCCTTCCCTCCTCCCTCTCTCCCCATCTACATTTTTAAGTGTAGTTAATTAGATCATTGTTCTCAGGATATGAACATTTTGTATTATTTCAAATCCTTCATTAAGCTTAGATTTCCACTTCTTTTACACATCCTTTCTTTTTCTTGTTCCTGAGAAGCTGACAGAGACTACACCCAGTGACAAGTCACCAGTGAGCCTAGGGAGCAGAGTGAGCACTCATCAGATGCACACGGCAAAGTCTCAGTGAGCAACTTGACCTGGGAACAAAGGGCATGCATGCCTGGGATGAAGGTAAGAGTGTACACCTAGACTGGCTTTGTTCTTGGAAATTCCATTCCAATATGCACACAAGCACCTTTACAGGCCCAACTGGGAACACCTTAAAGGAAGCCAACCTCTGGGGAGCATCATTAAACAAAGAATGACACAGAGACACAGAGCAGCCATTACAGGGCTATAAAAAACTGAGATGACGGGACAGAAGAAAGGCTGAATTTCCTAACTATATATAAAATACTGCAGCTGCAATTGTCACATAAAGAGCTGGAGGTAACATAATCAAAAACACAATGGGGAGACGGACGTGCATTGAACTATAAGTTAAAATATTATGTTTGGCCAGTGAGGTGGCTCAGCAGGGAAAGGTGCTGGCTCCCAAGTCTGAAACCTGAGTTGCACCTTCAGGGTCGACATGGTAGGAGAGTCAAGCCAGCAGGTATCCTCTGACACCTGCATAGGCATCATTGTATGTGCCCAGACATACACATACACAACATAAACAAACAATGAAGAAGCCACTGAAAATGTAACTGGAAAAAATGAGTGTGTATGTACATGTGTGTGCAGGTGTATAGAGGCCAGAGGACATCAGGGGCCGCCCTCAAGACACCACCCACTTCCTTTTAGACAAGGTCTCTCATTGACCTGGACTCCCTTGTCTGGCCTCCATGGGCATCAAGCATGCATGTGGGTACGTAGACATACATACAGACAAAACACCCACACACGTAACTTTAATTAAAAAGTACTCTGTGAGTTCAAGCCTGGTTTCAAAAAAAAAGAAAAGAAAAAGAAAGAAAAAAGTACCTGTTTTCCTTTTTCTGGAAGCTCCTTCTCATGGAAGAAGACAGACTCAATCAAGTGCAGCAACCAGGGAATAAGGTCATCATATATGTGTGTGTGTGTGTGTGCACATATGTGTGTATATACATATACATGTATATGTGATGTATATGAAGAATTTAAAAGGACTTTCATTGCAAATGCCCAAATGAAGTTATTTTCAACCAGTAACATTTGCCCAATACACATGTAGAATTTAACTTTACTAAACATAAATATATCTTACTAGAAACTGAAGCTACCAGGCCCATATATTGGTTTTTAGAGGAGCCTGGAGGAACCAGTATCTTGTTCTCTAGCCCTGGCTGCCCTGAAACTTGCTGTCAACCAGGCTGGCTTCAAATTTGTGAACCTCGTGCTTCTTGCTGAGGTTATAAGCACATGTTACCATGCCCGGCCTTGATAATATGTACACCCGTAAGCCAGCGGCACACCGCATACCAACAACCAAGTCGGCACGGCACAAGCCACACCATATTAGTGCCTGGCCAAGCAGTTAAAAGGCTTTTCAAGTTTATTCCTTGCTTTAAAAGAGAGCAAACTAAGATTGAGTGTGTGTGTGTATGTGTGTGTGTGTGTTCTCCTATGCATCTGTTTCGTGTTTTTAAAATTGTTATTGTGTGAAAATGTGTTGTGGAATATATATGTGCCATAGTGTGTGGTCATAAGATAACTTTCAGGAGTTAGTTTTTCCCTTCCATCATCTCACCAACCCATTTTACTTTTTAAAAATTGGATTTATACATTTTGTGAGTCTGCCGCCATGTTATATGTACGTGCATCATGTGCATGCTTGATACATATGGGGGTCACAAGAGGGTAACAGATACCCTGTAACTAGGGTTATGGATGGTTGTGAATCACTGTGTGGGTGCTGGGAATCAAGCCCAGATCCTCTGTGGGAGCAATAAATACTCTTAACCACTAAACCCACTTTACTTTAAAAAGAAAAATAAATATTAAATTTGTGTGCATGCATGTGTGCTTGCATGTGGAGGCCAGAGGTCAAACTCAGGTGTTGTCTCTCATGAGCTGCCCACTTTGTTTTTTGAAACAGAGTCTCTCATTGTGAGTTGGGGCTCCTAGATTGGGCAAAGAACCCCAAGCCTCTCTCTTCCCATCTCCAGGACTAGGATTACAACTGTGGGTCCTCATAGCCAACTTTATCATGGGTTCTGGGGACTGAACAGACAGGTCTTCATTGCCCACAAGGCAAGTGTTTGGTCTAAGCTATCTCCCCAGCCCTAACCTTAGGGAGTTATTATTGTTTATGTATATGGATGTTTTGCCTGCGTGTATATATGTGCACCATGTGTGTGCCTGGTACCTGCAGAGGCCAGAAGAGGGCTTTTACATCCCTTGGAACTGAAGTTACAGATGGCTGTGAGCTATCTGTGTATGGATGCTGGGAATCAAATCTGGATCCTATGGGAGAGCAGTCAATGTTTGTAACCACTGGGAGATTGCTCCAGCTGGCTTAGCTTTAGTTTTTAATGCTTATTGAATATGAAAATCTGGAATGTGCACATATCAATTATTTGCACAATATTGCATACAGCTTCTTCTTGGCATTTTGCTTAAATGTTTGAATTTCTGTTTACTGGAATACTCAAATTTAATGATGTCTTTAAAATTGAGGGGTGGAGATTGCAGCATTTTATCTGCTGGCTATATATACTAAAACACAGTTTATCTTTAAAATAATCCAATTCTACAATGCCACTTAATGATCAGAAATTGTGCAAAACTCCAGAGTGGGAAGACTGAAGTCTAAGTGAGGTCCACAGGTAAGCAGAATGCAGCTTCAAGTTTAATGACTGTACCTTAACCAGAAGTCATTGCTTTCAGCACAAGACTGCCTGGCTGCTAACAGCTACCCAAATGCACTAGCTTCAATTGTTTTGTGAATGCTCTAAATTACTTCAAAACATAACTCATGTGCTAGCCAGGCACAGTGGTTTAAACCTGCAGTCACAACTACTCCAGAGGCTGTAGCCAGAAGATGCCTTGAGTTCACTAGCTGGAGGACAGCCCAGTCACCCTAGCAATACCCTAACTCAATAAAAGAAAAGGGGGTTCTGGAGAAATAGCTCAGCAGCACTGGCTGCTTTTCCAGAGGACCTAGGTTCTATTTCCAGAACCCGTGATGGCTCACAACCACCTTTTCTTTTGTTTTGTTTTCGAGACAGGGTTTCTCTGTGTAGCCCTGGCTGCCCTGGAACTCACTCTGCAGACCAGGCTGGCCTCGAACTCAGAAATCCATCTGCCTCTGCCTCCCAAGTGCTGGGATTAAAGGCGTGCGCCACCACTGCCCAGTCACAACCACCTTTAACTCATTTCAGGGGATCAGGCAACCCTCTTCTGCCCCTGTAGACATCAGGCACTCATTTGTTGCACAGACATAAATACTGGCAAAACATTCATACACAACAAACTTTAAAGAAACAAAAGGTGAGTGAAGAATATGCTGAGGCTACAGCTCAGTGTTGAAGGACATACTCAGCAAGTCCCCAGGTGTAAACTCTTATGCAAAACAAAACTATTCATTCTCTCCCTCTCCCTCTTTTCTCCCTCCCTCCCTCCCTCCCTCCCTCCCTCCCTCCCTCCCTCCCTCCCTCCACTAAACAAATCTAATTCTACTAAAGAAGCTATTGCCATCAGTAGCTGGTACCTCCCTGCATTGTGGAATACATTCATGTACATGTGTAAGGGTGTGCTCATCTCATCTGACCCAGCATGTGGCAGGGTTGACATTGGATGTCTTCCTCAATAGCTTCTCCATCTCTTTTGAAATGTGCTGTAGTGTCTATGGAACTGGGTGGGGATGCACGTGGAGAGGTCAGAAAGAGAACTTGCAGAAGTCCATTTTTTCCACTATGAATGCCTGGGATGGAGCTCAGGTCATTGGCAGATGGCAAGCATCTGCTAGTGGGGCCATCTCACCAGACTGACAGTCTCTCACTGTAATCTAAACACCTCATTTCATCTAAACTGGCTGAGCAGTGAGCTCCCAGGATTTGCCTGTCTCTGTCCCAACTATGGGTGCTAGGTATCCAACTCAAGTCTTCATATTTACAGAGCTTTTACAAATTGAGCCACCTTCCTGGCTCCCTCACCTTTTTTCTCTTGTAGAAATGTTTAAAAAAAATAAATAAAAAGTGTGTTGTCTTAGTCAGGGTTTCTATTCCTGCACAAACATCATGACCAAGATGCAAGTTGGGGAGGAAAGGGTTTATTGAGCTTACACTTCCATGCTGCTGTTCATCACCAAAGGAAGTCAGGAAGTAGGAACTGATGCAGAAGCCATGGAGGGATGTTCCTTACTGGCTTGCTTGCTTCTCCTGGCTTGCTCAGCTGGCTTTCTTATAGAACCCAGGACTACCAGCCCACAGATGGTACCACCCACAAGGGGCCCTCCCCTCCTTGATCACTAATTGAGAAAATGCCTTACTGCTGGATCTCATGGAGGCATTTTCTCAACTGAAACTCCTTTCTCTGTGATAAGTTCAGCTTGTGTCAAGTTGACACACAAAACTAGCCAGTACATGTGTATTCCCTCGACTGCTAACCATAATCCTTAAATGTTCTTTCACATTTAGGTTCTTGGTCAATTTTGCCTTAACAGAGGTATTTGCACAAAGTACCTTAAGAATTACAGTACCTAGCCTAGCTTGTCTTTTAAGTCCAACATCAATAGAGAACAGGAACCAACTTTCTTATTAGCAAGGCATTCAAACACTGTATGGTGTGGTGGCACCATACATGTAATCCCAGCACTAGGGAGGCTAAGGTAGGAGGATCATGAGTTCTATGCCTGTCTGGGCAAGAGAGATCCCATTTCAAGTTCTCTTCACCAAATGGAGGTCTCCTAAGAATTTAGCTCCACGGTAGAGCCTAGCATGGTAGAGGGTTCCATCCCTAGCATGCTCATCAACCTGCTCCCCCAAAGTCATCACTCTTCACCTATATAAACATAATTGTCAGGGTACTATTTTACTAAGCATTGGAGAGCATGCTTTTAACCACACACCCCACTGGGAGAGAGAAAGGTTTTTCTTGGGGGAGGGTTAAGGCTAGGTTTCTGCTATGCAGCTTGGATCGGTCTAGAACTTGACATTCTGCCCAGCATCTGGAGAACTGCGATTACAAGTGTGTACCACCATACCCAGTAGAATGTTTTTTTAAAATTGGAAAGAGCTAAAAGTTTTGCATCTTTGCAATATACGCAATACATGTGAATTTAATTTGGGGATACCTAGAACAATAGTTATTTTTACTTCCTAGCATGTTTCTAAACAATAATCTTTAATCAAAGATAAAAAATATTTCTACCAAATTTTTACACCCCCCCCCAAACATGGTAAAAAAAATAAGTTTCTGGAACTCAAAATAACAAAGTTTTACTGTGTAACAGAATATACTTTTTAGAATGAATGTGAAGAAAAAAAAAAAAACTTGTATTATTTGTCAGGTGTGGTAATGTACACCTTTAATTCCAGCACTTGGAAGGCAGAAGCTGGAAGATTTCTGTGAGTAGCCTGCCTGGCCTACACAGTGAGCTCCAGGACAACCAGACTGCATAGAGACCATGTCTCCAAAAAAAAAAAGAAGTGAGTGTGTACATAAGCCACAGTGTGCATGGAAGTCAGGAGTCAGTTAACTTCCACCACATGGTTTCCTGGGAACAGGACTCAAGGTCAGGCGTGGCAGCAAACGCCTTTACCCACTGAGTCATCTTACTGACCTCATGGGTACAATTTCCTGTCCCTCCATATTCAGAACCTGAATTTTAATGCAAAGAACCTAAGTCCTGAAACTATAGGAATGTCTTACTCCTCCCTGATAAAGTGGAACAGTTACACAATGAACAACAGTAAGAGAAAGCCACTTACATAGACTAGTCTTTATTGAAAGACTTACTTCAACTGTGGTTTACAGCTTTGGCTTTAGTTGGCCTCTCACTGCCGGCAAACATAAACGATCAGACGGACTGGCACTGAGGAAACGCTAGAAGAGGATTCAAGCACAGACAATGGCAGGCAGAAACACATCAAGATAAGTCTCAAGAAACTAGGAAGAGACACTTCCTTGCATGCCGAAGAGTGTCTCTGCTGTTCTTGATGAACACAGGAAAGAAAAGGCAACAGTTCTTAGGCTTAAAGTGGACGGAGGGCACGAACTCAAATCTGCACTGTAATTGTAAGGCGGTCTGGACCTGTGTTAGCTTCATCGGCCCATTTCCTACAATGGTGCGTCTCATTTGCATGTCCCTTCCTACCTTAAAACTACTTGCTGTGAAATGACGGTGACTGACTTACCAAAAAACATTTTTTCTCATCCAAATTAAGACAAAAGATTATGTCAGTCACATGCTTACTATGGCAATGTCACTAGTCTGGATAATTTTATCAACTCATAAAATATAAAACAGAAAAGACTACAGCTAGAGTTAGCCATTAGTTATCTCAATAAGCCACTTAATTTACTGGCAGAGGGAAAAAAAGGGAAATTGAAATTTTAATTTAATAACCTTTTATCAATTTATCAACTTAAAAAGTCTTTAGGTTATTCAAGTTTCACAAAGTTTAATGAAAATCTTAACTCAAGGGCAGAATATAGCTTCTTGTTTTCTTCTTATAAAATATAAAATAACTTTTCCAAAAAATTCCCCCAAAGGTATGACAAAAAAAAAAAAAAAAACAAACCCAAAACAAAACAAAACAAAAAAACCCAGGGGTATATTTAATCATTGAGTGTAACACAGGATAGTTGTGGTTTAAAAACAAAAAACAAAAAAAAACCCTAAGGTACATAAAGATTTTGGCTCAAGAAAGAACTTCAGACCCTGTAAATTTTTATGCTGAATACATTTGGCTGTATTTCTAAGTGAAGGAGCGAATAAACTCCAGAATCTTTGTGGTCACCAATATAAAAAAACCACATTATCTTAATCTTTAGACTTCAACAGCTTAGTGTGGACGCCAGGTGTATCTTACCCATCTTACCTCAAAAAGGTTAGGTTAGGGTTGTTTGCTCTTGTGCATACATAGGCTAACAGGTTTAACACACTATCAAAACATTTGCACACACACACCCCAGTTGTCACAATTGGAACACTTGGGATTTTATCTATTTCCCATTCCCATTTTATAGAACTATGAGGCAGACTGTATCCAGAGAGACGGGAAGATGCTTCGGGAGCATGCCTGGAACTCCCACATCTTCCCAAAGATTCGATTACAACTGCACACATACACCTCAGGCCTATTCAGATCTGCCACCCACACACACACTCCCAAGGAAAAAAAAACAAATTAGAAATAAAAGTCACAACTTTGTGTATGACCCAAATTGGTTATCAGATTATAAACTGGTACATCAAGTTGTCTAAGATATTTTAGCAATCTTGTTAAAAAAATTCTTGGGCAAAATATACTAATTTTTAAAAACATCCCAAGATTTCTACAAAAAAAAAAAAAAAAAAAAAAAAAAAAAACATTTGTGCTATACAACTTATAGGAACTGTGAAATCACTTCACTGGGTTTTAATCAAGGTATTTATGTACCAAATAAAGCAAAACAAAACAAAAGGAAACAGAAACAAAGAAAAGAAAGAAAGGAAGGAAAAAAAGGCCAAATCTAACTTCCACTTACAATTTAGAATATACTAATGCATCAAAGATTTGTATGAAATCAAATTAAGGCTTCTTCTGTGTAGTCATTTGTGTCATTCTCATTTTACATGGCCAACCGTGAAGACGTGAAGACGTCAGTGTTAACACTGCTACTGAGCACTGCACTCGCAGCGAGCATGTTACTTGTCACCTCGAATAATTACATTGCTGCTACTTCTATGTTGAAGCATGCTTTTGAAACACTAGTTATTCAATATTTACAATGTTTATCATTTAAACTCCATGTAAAAGCACAAGTATGACCGTCTGACTTTAATAAAAACACCATACTTGGAATTTTTCCCCAAAATGAAATGTAATATACATTTTTGATAACCAACACCTTTGAAGTTTTAAAAATATGTCTTAATATGGACCACCAACAATCGTTCAAGAAACTCCTACGATGCTGGTCCTTATTCAGGCTGCAAGCTTTCAGTCTGGCTTCATTTTCTTTAACATAAGAGAACAATGTATTTCTTCCACAGCGATTCCCACATCATGTACTTCTTCTGAAATCATTCTTTTTCCTGCTGACTTCTATGTGGTCCACCTCAGGGATGGGAGGGGAGTATCAGAATTCAGGACGAACTGATATGATTCTCAGTTTTTCACGATACTCCCTTTTTTGCTCTTTTAAAAACACAGTGAGTTAAAATACTGAACAGCAAGATAAAAACGGAATAGTGTCTAAGGATCAAAGTATATTACCCATTTCTCCTATTATATCAAAATTTATAGTCAGAATTGTCTTTATTGACTTTATTTTAGTTTTTTGTACACAAAGAAAAATCATGTTCATATCCATCATGAACAAAAACTTAAAAAGGCAGAACTAGAAGACACGTGTCCTTCACCAAGCAAAGCTGTGCTAAAGGTTCCAAACATTTCAATTTTTAAAATAAATATTTTCATTTCCCGATGTTTACTTTTCATGTCTTCAGAGTGTCACAGGAGATTGCAGCTTGTGGTGAGTTGTAATTGTGTTTAGAGTCCCAGCTCACTGTGTTGGGAAACTTGCCATTCCATACCCAGCTTGGTTTGGAGGAGGTATTACAGGGGGCGGAGCTTGTCCTTGAGGAGGCTGAGCACCAAATCCACCCATCCAAGCAGCAGAAGGTGATTGACTTGGAAGAAAGGGGGGAAAATCTTCAGCAAACACGAGAAAAAGATAATCTATACAGCTCTATAAAATCAGGAAGAGTCTAATCACAGAACACAAAGATAAACTACAAATCTACAACAAGCAGAACCCATGCAGAACCCATACACTACCATTAAGTCTTAACGCTGCTCTTCATTCGCTTTTACTTCATTGCTGCACTTAGGGATCAAGCCCAGGTCCTTTTTTACATACACAATGCCCTACAGCCCAGCACATTTGTTAAGACAATCACAACTTACCTCCAGTCTGCAGACTATCTGAAAGCTGATTTTCTTTTTTTTTTTTTTAATAATGAGGGCTGGGCATGATGGCACACATCTTTAATCCCAGCACTTGAAAGGCAGAAGCAGGTGGATCTTTTAGAGTTTGAGGCCAAACAGGTCTATATAATTACAGGCCAACCAGGGCTTATATTGAGACCATCTCAAAAAGTAAACATCCAGGACAGCCAGGACTACACAGAGAGACCGTATCTCAAAAATAAAAATATAATAATAGTAACGACAACAACAACAGAGCCAGGTATAAGGCCTCCTCTCTGTCATCCCTGTACTGGAAGGTTAGGACAGGACTGCTGCTATGAATCTAAGTCTGAGGTCAGCCTGGGCTACCAAGTGAGATCTAGGCCATTCTGGGCTACTGTGAAAATACTGTCTTACAAAAATAAATGACTTAGTAGGCAGTACTCTTGTTACAGCCCTTGACTTTTGCAGTATTCACAATAAAACTGTGAAAATAAAGGTCTAGCTCAGCCTAGGAGAGAAAGTGAAGCAACGAATCCACTCTACCATCATCGCTGAAAGCAAACTGCTCTGTCTTGTGAAGATGTCTTATACAAAAACATGTTTCTGAGCATATTCTAGACAAAGATCTTTTATATACACAAAATTAAATGAAAATGCCATTGTAGAGAAGTCAAATTCTACCAACTGCTTACAAAGAAGTCACACTGCATTCCTCATCTCTGTAATTAAAAGCATTACAAACCACATTTCCTGAGATTTGTCACTGGAACATGTACAACCCAAATGCCTTAACATACAATCCTTTCAATAGACTCTCCCCTAGGAGAGCACAGATTTCTCTTTTGCTAGAAGCTCATCTGTTTCTACAATGGAAAAACCAAAACAACTCACTCTACTCCAAATCCTTGTTGGTTCCATGGCTGCCCATACACTCCATAGGGAGGCACTTGCCACCCATTTGCCATATACTGTCCGTACTGCTGTGGGTTACCATACACTTGGCTCCATTGGCCCCACTGACTGTAGTCAACCTAGGAAAAAGCAAATGACTGTTTTAGGGAACAAGAACAAAACACCGTATTTGAAGAAAGAGTGGGAGACAAGGAAGAGAAAAACTAAGTAAGCACCCTTATGTGAATAGGACTCTGTTATTTATCATTGCCTAAGTTTATTGGGGTGGTGACACCTGTAAAAAGAAAGTATTAAGATTCAGTTAATACCGCAAAACAATTTTGAAATAGCATTTTACAATCAACTGAAAGCAGCTATATGCTTTATTCTGTTTATTTTACAATTTCCAAAGCTCCTACATAGGTATGTAAGATGGAAACCTTAAAAGGTGCTAAGAAAAATCGAATTACCTGTTGGAAGTTTTTAGTCATATCAGGAGATTCTTTACCCCAATAGCATTTAACCACATGTCCTTCAATTGTAGTACCGTTCACAGAAACAATGGCATGGGCTGCACTTTCATGAGTTGAAAATCTAGGAGGAGAAAACAGTGAGGTTTTGTCTTCAGTCTTTAAGAACTTGGGCAAACACCACAGGAACTCATTAACTGACACCTTTCAGTTAGCATTTTTCTCAAATTATATATTCCATAGGTAAACTGACATCTAGTAAGGATCCAAGGATGTAAGTGAAAGGAAGGAAGAGGATGCACGAGCACTCATTACCTCACAGCTTGAACATTACCTGACAAACGAATAGCCCTTCTCCGGAAAAACTCTTATTTCCATAATTTGTCCAAATGGTGAAAATGTTTGTCTCATAAGTTGATCTATATAAAGAAAAATATACAAAGAAAATATTTAAAGCTCATGCCAACCATGAAATTTATACTAATAGTGCTGAAATATTAACAGAAAAGAAGGTGACGAGGAAACCAAGCGCTGTACCTGTTAGCCCTGAAGCAATTCCTCCACAGTACACGGTACAGTTTTTTGGACTTGACTGGTTTACTACATCTTCAAATCTCAACTGCTTAGTGTTAGCTATAAGAAGAAAAAAAAAAAGAAATCTGGATTGTTATAGAGTACTATAAAACTACTTTTTGAGCTAAGGTTATAGCTAAGTGGTAGAACATTTGCCTAGCATGTGCAAGATCCTAGTTAAAACCCCAGCACCACACACATACACAATCTTCTGTGCTTATATATAATTTTTAAATATTTGTTTTTTAGCGGGGCAGTGGTGGTGCATGCCTTTAATCCCAGCACTCGGGAGGCAGAGGCAGGCGGATTTCTGAGTTCGAGGCCAGCCTGGTCTACAGAGTGAGTTCCAGGACAGCCAGGGCTACACAGAGAAACCCTGTCTCAAAAAACCAAAAAAAAAAAAAATTTGTTTTTTAGAGACAGGGGTCCTGGTCGTCCTGGACCTATGTGGACTAGGCTGGCCTCTGCCTCCAAGTACTGGGACTAAAGGCATGCTCCACCACTCCTGGCTATATACTGTTAATATATATCCCAGTGGGAAGGAACAATTTTTTTCCTCAACATTATGACTTAACACATTGGGGGGTGGGGTCTCAAGTATCCCAGGCTAAGCTTGAACTCATTATGATACAGAAGAGGACTTTGAACTTCTGTTTCTGCCTCCATTCCCCAGGTGCTAGAATTATAGGCATGAGCAACCACACCCGGTTTGTATGATGCTAGGAATCAAACCAAGGGCCTCATGCATCTTAGGCAAGCACAAGAACTTCTACCAACTCAGGTACAGCCTTAGCCTTAAATATAGATCTCATCTACAAATAAACCAGTTGGTTCTCAACTTCTATCTAAAGCTCCTATAATGAAATTCAAGGTTAGGTCTTACACTAATTTAAATACTAAGAAATTAAGACACAATGCTACATGGTGTGATCACAATCTATACTTGCAATACATAACTTACTTTCTTGTGTACTTTTAGGGGCAGGTGGTTTACGTGTGGCCCAATTGGTTCTGATTTGTCGACCTCCCAACCACTGACCCCCCATATGCACAATTGCATTCTCTGCATCCTATGGAGAAAAAGATAAAATGTTAAAAACAAAACAAAACAAAACAAAAAAAACAAAAAGAGTAATCAGAAACAAAGGAAAAGACTTCCTAAGACCTAGTAAGACAAAAGAAAGCTGGCACCCCTGCATCCGATGCGTGCTGCCACCTGGGAGTCCACTAAGCACCAGTAACAAATGTGTCACCAACAAACAACTTGAACCATAAAAGCTGTTTTTTACTTAATGGATTTCAAAATACTAATATAACACTTAAGTTCAAGAATTATGTTACAATCAACATAAAGGAAAAAAAGATGATCGCATTGTTCACCAAAAATCATTTTTCTCAAATACACACAAATGTGTCAAAAGAAAAATAGGCATCTCACAAGGTCACTTCAAAGTGCCTTAATTTTATGGCTTTGTAACGTAACATTTACTGAAGAAAATGTAAAAAGAGGTTAACATACATACATAACTGCTGTAACAATATTCATTGTAAAAATAGTTTTGGTGAATGGTTAAAATTGACTTTCCTGGTTAAAACTGAACCTAATTCTCATAATTGGTCTGCTTCTCCTAGTCTCAGGCTCTGCTTCTCCTCACTCTGCCTTCACCAGTGCACAGATGTGCTTTAGTATCTTCCGTCACTGTGTTACCACCCTAGCCTTTTCTAGGTACTTTCAAGTAAACAAAAGAATGAATTATTTTCTATTACTAATATGCTGAAGAAATTATGTAAAAGTTATATTTCTAAGTTAACATTCTAGCACATTAAGTTTCAACCATTAATTTTAATGAAGCAACTAAATCCAGAACTGAAGATTTTTAATTGAATTAATTGAAAGGACATACCAGTTTGTTATAAAAAGATACAAAACCATAGCCTTTGGACTTTCCAGTTGCCATATCTTTAACTACCCGGGCATCCCTGTGAAAAGAAGCACAGCTAAATGAGGGAAGTAAAAGTCACCCTCCAAATAAAAACTAAAAGGAACCACACACACTGTATTGTGAGCATTTTAAAAATAAACTCCAGTTAGCCCTAATTAACTACAGCCATTCCTGAACTCTCCCTAATGATTCTTTACCTGTTAGAAAAAAGCAGTAGGACAAAACCATGTAATAAACATGCAACCTAACCACATAGCCTGTGCTTTCTAACTAGACACTCAAATCTGAAGATTAATAGGAGCAACAGTTCCCTTTTCTAATATTCTATTTGCTAGTGTCCTCTAAGATTTACTGATTCTATAAATTACTGTAACAATGCTAACTACTTTACCATGCAATATCTAAATAGTTAAATGTCTTCTGCCTAGTGATACAAAATTATGAAATATTAAAAAATTGAAAAAGAGGAAAAAATAGGAATTAAAAAGGCATACATGGCCTGTTAACAGATTTCTTTATTTTTCTTGGTCAATTCTCTATCATCATTTTGGAGTTTGGGCAGCTGTAAATTTTGAAAAATTGACATTTTCAGAAATTTAAGAAAGGAGAATAAAAAACTAACAACAACGCTAAGCACACCAGTACGAAAACAACAAATTTACACAGAAATTTTAGTGAGTAAGTTAAAATGATTGGAAATATAGAACTCCACTGAATATAGAATGTTAAAATGTAAATACTAAAATATGTATATATAAATAATGTATAATAAGAATAAATAGAAATGAGAAAAAAAATCTACAACTGAGTTCCAGTGTGCACAGTTCCTTGCAGTTAGCCTTCAAGATCCTGTCCATTCTTATGAGCAATTCTGCAAAATAACCAGAATGCTATTACTTTTAATTGTGACTTGGACTGTAGAAAAGCTGCAGGTCTCAGGTATAAATAAAGATCAAAAACAGCAACCTGTATCATTTTATACTAAGTTTACAACAGTACTACTTACCACATTTAGATTAAAAAGCAAAGCAAATATCAAAATAGAAAATTAAGAATTAAATCTTTCTTACAAATAAGTTAAATCTATAGAACAACAAGTTATAAATTAATAGAAAAGTTGTTGTTCTTAAAACATTTCTGTAATCATACATTTAATTTAAATCGACAAATACATAACCAATTCATTTTATTCAAAATTATGACATTTTATAGAACTTGCAACCACCTTTAATTTTCCAATATATTTAATCAAATAACAAAATTTGAGCATATATTTTTAAAAATCAACCCATATTTGTCCCCTCACTAGCAAAATCAAATATCACTAACAAAAGTCAATTTAATCTCATATTTATTATCTAGACATGAAAACATTTTAATATTGCAATGGTATTACGTTTTCTCAAAACTAAGTATCAAAACACATTTATCATTATATTTAAACATGAACATTTCCAATTTAACCATAAAATACAAGGATTTACCTACATTCCCCCCACATAAAAACTCCTTCAATAAAAGTTTAATACACAATAAAGATCACATTTAATTTTCATTAACCCAATATTCTTAGCCATCAATATTTAAAAACATTTGACAAACAGCTAGAAATTTTATCATCTAAATATTTGCTTTAAATGTAACAAACAGAATCACTTAAAAATTTTAAACATATTTTACACAAGGTTATCTGAAAACAAGACCCCAAACATTTAAATGACATCAACATTTGCAACAACATCTACTCAAAAAAACAAAACAAACCAAAAGAAGAAAAGTAAAAGCCAAAGAAAAACACACTAACTAGAGAAAGAAAACCTTGATTCTAATACATGTTAATCATACAGTTTTGCCTATCACTACTGAGTCTGATACTGATTATGATACTTACGATATTTTACCAAAGGGGGCAAATGCTGATTTGATATCTTCTGTTGTAATTTCTGGACTCAAATCCCCAACAAACACATGGAAGTGATCTGAAATCAAAGCATTTGGTAATCAAATACTTAAGAAGTCAGGCAACACTAAAGGAGGAAAAAAAACCTCAGGTAAGCTGGTAATGCTGTCAGGATAATGTCACGCGTGCTTCCACAGTAACATGCAGAAGTACTTACTGGAAGTATCTTTTTTCTGGCTACTTGGTGTTGTTGCCCAGTTTACTTTGACCTCCTAAAAACAAAGATTATATTTAATACAATTATTAGACATGTCATTATGAACTGTTAACACTTACCACTTAATAAATCATCTAACAAGTTGAATTATTTGTGCAAAGGCACCAGGCTGAATAGAGACCACTCAGTAGCCGCCTGTCTTATTTTTAATCTTGCTAAGAAAGAATAGTCTGATTTAACATGCAAACATACACATTCACTGGATGTCATCATCCCATTATCTTACCTTTCCCAAAATTTTTCTCCCATTCATAGCAGCTAATGCAGCAGCTGCATCTCTGTGTTCATAAAATTCCACAAAGCAATATGGGTCATTGCTTGTATGCTGCAAAACAGAAAATCCAACAGAAGAGTTGACCCTTCTGCTATCGGGTTGCTGAGAAGAAAATCCAGGAAAAAACATTACTGACAGCTAGGAATGCACAAGGTGAGAGTCCATAAGTCTATGAAAGCCTAACACTTAAGACTTAAGCTGAGCCTCAGAATACTGTTGTATTCAAGCAGAGCCATACAAACAGTAAAGAATCATGACTGTGAGTATTAAATTAGAATATAGAAAGACTGGGGAAGTAAGTCTAATAAGATAGAACCGTTTATTAGTCTTAAACCTCTACCCTAGATCTAGTGAGAACCGCTCATTATCCCTGCTCTTTTCTTCCAACATCATCACTATTGTAATAATAATTAGGGGATTTTTTTCCAAACAGAGAAACCCTACTTCCTGTCCTTCAACTCATTATGTAAACCACACTGGCCTCAAACTCAGAGATCCACCTTCCTCTGCCTCCTGAGTGCTGGGATTAAAGGCACACTCCACCACCACCCAGCTCCAACATTATTTTAAGAGGCTGATTTCTACTTATGTATTACAATCATTCATATACTATATTCCAGGCTTATAAGAGAAAAAAACAAAAAACAAAAATGTAGCCGGGCATGGTGGCATACACCTTTAATCCTAACACTTGGGAGGCAAAGGCAGGCAGATCTGTGACCAGGCCAGCATGGTCTATATAGAGTTTCAGGACAGCCAAGGCTAGAGAGATCTTGTCTCAAAAACCAACCAACAAACAAACAAACAAACAAACAAACAAAATAAAAACCCCAAAAAACAAAATATATAGAAATGAGTCCATTTTACCTCTGATCAAAACTAGGGCGGTGAGTGCTACAATGTACAGCATTCTGTATTGTTAACCAGACTAGATATAATGTAGTCCTTTTCTAAAAGAGGAAATAAAGAATAAAAATAGAAAAATTCTTGTAACTAGTTAATAAAATGAATCCTCCATCTTTCAAACAGGCATGATAGCTAGGCATGATTACACACACATGTAATCTTAGCATTTGGGAAGCAGAGGCAGGAAAATCAGAAGACTAAGTTGAAGGCCAACATGATCTCCATATGCACACACACATATGAAAGACAAACCTTTAAAAAAGCATAATATACTGGAGAATATAAAGACATTTTGAATTTGTCTTTCAGTGTCAAGCAAATACACTAGTGATCTAGAATACAATTGCTGAAATGTACCTATTCTAGCACACGCTGGGTAGAGCTCAGTGGTAGAGCAAGTGTCCATCTAGCATGTGTCAGCGCATGGGTTTGCTACCTAGGATCTTAAAACCAAGTAATTAAATAAATATCAAGTAAACCCAGGAAAAAGCTACAAATTCTTAACACAAAGCACGAAGTTAAAAAAAATATTCATGAGTTGGCAAATACATAACTAATAAGGATGCTAAGAAATGAGTGCTACCTAAAAAACATATTTTTTAAAAGAAACTGAAACCTATGTTGGTCAGCAGCTCAATGTACATTTTTTATGTCAGGTTAAAAACATTCAGCACTATTTAATGTAAAATGTCCTAAGAATAATACATGGACTCTACACTTTCTCTCGCATATAATATCCTATTGTCTTAGCCATAAATAAGACAAAAGAAAGAAGCAAAGAAAGGAATTAGGAGAAAACCCCAAATAAAAACACTCAAGTTTTTCCCCATGAAAGAGTGAATATTTACCAGACACATCCACCGATGACGGGCAGACAGACCACAAAAAAATAAAACAATCTGGGCCAATCTTGGAGCATATATTTAATCCCTGCAGGCAGAGGCAAGTGGATCTCAAAGTTCAAGTTTAAAGCCAGCCTAGTCTATATAACAGTTCTAGGCCAGCTAGGGCTATATAGTAAGATCCTGTCTCATTTTAATACAATGATATATAATTCATGCAGGGTAATACCAATTTCATCTGAGTAGGGACAGGCCAGCTCCTGTATGATCATATTGATACTTTCCTATTCTGTGTGTGCATGTGTTGTGTAGAGTGGCTCTCCTTATCTGTGGGGAACAGGTTCTAAGACCCTAACAGATGCCTGAAATCTATGATACCATTAAGTACTCTTTATACTATTTTTCTTATAACACCTATTCCATCTTTTGTTTGTTTGTTTGTTTGTTTAGAGACAAATATCACTCTGACTGGCCAGAAATGCCAGTTCATCTTAACAACACATTGTAGCCAGCACACACTAAGTGGAGTTTCCGGTGCAACAGGAAAACTTGGATTAATGTTTTTTTCATGTTTTACACTTTCACAGAAGATTCACTCCTAGTGCTGATATTCACAGACTCAGCATGTGATTTTCTTTACTTACTAACTGCAGAATTTTCATCTAAAGGAAGCACTTTATGACTTAGCTTTGGGATTTCCAATTGTCAGCATTACTTTACACTGGAGCCATCATTAAGTTATTGGAACATGAGCATTACATACATGCTTCATAGTCATCTGATGACAGTTACTAAGTAAGTGATTAATGGCTGGGTAGCATGCACAATCTGAGTATGTTGGACACAAATCCTTTGTGTCTCATTCTGGACACTAAGAGATTTCATCACACCACCCAGGTCTGTAATTCAAAACTTTTTTGAATTGGGATGGGCATGGTAGCACCTGTCTTTAATTCCAGCATTCAGGAGGTAGAAACAGGTGGATCTATGCTAGTTTGAGGTCAGTCTAGTTCACATAGCAAGTTCCAAAAGAGCCAGGGACTCTGTCTCAAAAACAAAAACCAAACTTATAAATTGTTTTCTTATGAAATTTTCCATTTCCATTTATATCTGAACTGAAGCTGACCTCAGTTAAGGGAAGACTACTGTATTTAAATATTCACATCACACTGTTTGATCCATGTTTAAACTCAACTGTCAGATGTTAAAATTTTTAATGCTTGTCTTAAAATTAGAGATTATATGTATATACATATTGCATACCATTATATTGTGAAAACCAGAGTCTATGATAATAGCTAATATAAGAAGAAAAAAAAAAAAATCAAAGCAGGTAGATGTGGTTGCCCAGGCCTACAGCCCCACCACTCAGGAGTATCACCACTTGTTCAAGGACAACATGGTGAGTTTCACTGCTATACAGCAAGACCTGTCTCAATAATACAGACCAAATAAAAAGAAGTCATAAAACAAAAAACAAGATTGTTTGTTTTATTTTGTTTTGTTTTTCAAGACAGGGTTTCTCTGTGTAGGCCTGGCTGTCCTGGAACTCGCTCTGTAGACCAGGCTGGCCTTGAGCTCAGAGAGATCCACCTGCCTCTGCCTCCCAAGTGCTGGGATTAAAGGCATGCACCACCACTGCCTGGCCAAAACCAAATTTGTAAAAGGTAACTGCCTAGATGTTAGACAGTCCTTCCTGGAGTCTATGTCCTTTAGAAACATCTTACCTAGATCACTGCCAAGCCACACTCTACCAGTGAGTTGAGTCTCAGTCTGGCCATCATTACTGACTGGATGTCATAAACGTCAACAGATAGAGGAGAGATTTTACAACTATCTACAGGTTCTAATCTAGGAATTAGAATACATGATTAAGTTGTAAAGAATTCACCTCACTCCTCACAGAGATTTTTAAAAAATATTTATAAGATGAATCAAGACTATTCTAGTGACTCCTTTCTCTATCCTCTGCGTTCCTGAAGTCATTCAGAGCCATTCCCATCAAGCTGGCCCAGACACTGAATCTGCATGCTAACTCACCAGTGACCTCCTTGCCACCTGATCACTCTTCTGTTCTTCCACACAATTCACAATAAATGACCGCCATTTTCCCTCCTATAAATGGTCTCTTCTGTTGGTGCCCTCACTTCCTCTCTGGAGTCTGTTTCAGAAGGTCTGTCACTCCACCTTACTCTGTCTGGGACTCTTGAATGCTCATACTTCAGGCCCTCTACTTTCCTCTATCACCTTTTTCTAGGTGGATTAAAAAAATTACTATATCCTTCAGCACCGTTCTCTCTGCAATTCCAAACTCACTTATCCAACTGCCTACATAAAACCTCCATTTGTATAGCCAAAGTGTATCTTAAATTTAACACTGCCAAAACAAAATTCTTGATTGCCACCACTCCCCCATCCATCCTGTGCCTTTCTCAGTCATTCCCATTTTAGCAAGAAGCATGTTTACTCCCACACGATTGCACTGACAAGAATCTTAAGTCTCCCCTGATTCCTATAATACTCTAGTCCTATTGTTCCTACCTCCAAAATAAAAACTCTCAACGTACATACTGTCTTTTTCCACTACTCCTCTAACACCCAGCAATCCATCATCTCTTATACAGACGAGCAGAATAAACCCACCTCGTTTTTCTCCTGCTCTTGTATCCTACAACCCTCTACAAATTATTTTCCACACAGAACGAGCTTTAAACATACAAATTAGACTCTGTCTTCTCCCTGCCTAAACCTCTCCAATGACCTGGCATTACACTCTCAACTCTGCCCTCTAAGACTCTGAATCCTGCTGCCTTACTAGACTCTTTCCCTATCACCACCCACTAGACTCCAGTCATCCTCTCTATCAAGCCAAGGGCTTTGCTGTTTTGCTTTCCCTCTGTTCTAGTCTTTAACACAGATGATACCATCTTGATATTCCTGTCTAGACTGAGAGGTGAGGTCTTCCCTTCCACGTAGCCTCTGCCTCATCCTCCACTCAGTCATCACAGAACACTTATTCTCTCCATGGCTCTTCTATTCATCTGGAACTTCCTTTGCTTTTCCATTGTGTTGACAGTGCCTTCAATAGTGCTTATGGAAAGTATTTTATTAATGAAAGAATGTAGATGCAAAGTTAGACATGAAAAGAGGGAAAAATATACACAACAAATGTGTCATCAATTAAGAGATTTAAAAGGCCAGTGCTCTTCACAGATTTTTTTATAGTTCCCCATTTTAGGCTAACACACCAGTTCCTTAGAAACCAGTACAGTTTCGTGCCCTTCCAAACACTTGCCTCATCACCTACTGGTTCTATGTCTAATTCCATTTCAAACTCCATCTATACATCTACTGAGCACAACTAACAGGAAAGAGACCTCTGGTTTTTCTTTTTCATGGGCACTCCTCTTATACCGCAGGCTCCACAGACATTCTTCTCTCCACAGATCTTCTTCCTCAGACTTTACTGCAGAAGTGTCTGGTATCCTCTGGGTTCCAGTCTGTGCTCTGACTCCCAGTAGAAACTTCCCATGACCCACAACCACAGCAGATATTCTCAAGTTCCCACAGCACTTTAAACTAAATGATCTCTAGCTTTCTATCGTATATCCTATGTGCATGTTGACTTTAGTCCCCTACCAGCCCTAAAATCTATCAGGATAGATCACCAATGGATGCTTAGCACTTACCATAGTATCTGGTATACAGCAGTCAAAAAAAAAATTTTTTTTTGAGAAATAAGCAGAAAGGAAGAAAAGAGTAACTGATACACAAATCACTGGGTACAACTAGAGTCTTAACAAGAGAAGTAAAATTTTTTCTTTGAAAAATAAGACAAAATTTTCAGATTTTATTTTGGTACTACGGGTTGAACCAGGGCCTTGCATATCATGAGTTCATGCTGCTCTACCACTGAGCTACATCTCTAGAACAAATAAAATTATAATAATGGTTTAAATTCCTATCTACAGAAAGTTCTTCAGGTTTTAGTATTTTCTAAAGATACATAAGATGTTTGCTGCTCCACTGTGCACACAATAACCGAATGCTGACTTCAAAATATACCAAACTCTGAACTTGAAATGTAGACTGAATTATCAGTATTCACAGTGGGGGATGTGAAATACCATCACCTGCCATCTTTCCCAGACACACTGCTCACAAGCAGAAGCACCTGAAGGTGACTCCATCAGGACAGTGTAATATCAGTACAGTCTTTGCCTTTTCACTGAAGACTTTACTCCACACCTAGGTTACTGGCCAAGTCAACAGATTAAGTCAATACCACAAACAGGAATCTCTCCAAAAGAATAATCTGAAGCTTAAATTAAAATGAATTTTAAAATTGTGTTAATCAACTCATGTATCATCTAAAAATGTTCAGTGTCAGGGTAACAGATGGCACTCTAGCCAGGAAGACCTTACCTCTGTTATCATTTTACAGCTTTTACAGGGTCCGATCTGACTGAATAACTGAAGAATAAGGACTTCTGTCACATCTCTGGAGAGGTTACCTACGTATCTGAAAGAGAAAACAAAAAACAAAACATTATCAGCAATGTTTCTTTAGCCACACCTATAATATGTTATTTTAATTTGTCATCTTTTATTTCAAGTCCCTGTCTTTGATAAATTTTTCCAGTTAAGCCTAGTCCTATGATAGCTATATTTTCCATTTCATAATAATTTACACCACAAATATGACAAATACTAATTTACTAAAACATCTTGATGAACTAATACTAGACAGTAGTTGTTAGTGGGCTCCTCTTAACACTGCCAACCAAAACAATTACATAAACAAAGAAGAGAGTGGGAGTTCAGTTGTTCTAGCAAAGCAGTAGGTGGGGCAGGGAAGCTGGGGTCTGTTCCACTTTTGACTAAAGAAAACTGTTACTAATGGATGGTACATTCTGCTTTAAGAAAAAGGGAACTGAATAATTTAAACTTCCTCATTAAAAAAAAAAAGTATCATGATCAACAAAAGACAATTTCATAAGGATAACAAAAGTTTAAGTGTTCTTTAGAAATTCAGAGAAAAATTAAGATAAACCCAAAAACTACTTCTGACTGAATATTTAAAAGTTTGAGGGTTTTTTCCCTCCCAAATTACCAATTGATTAAAAATATTAACAAGAAAAAAGAAAAATCATCACCTTACCCCCAAGAGACTACTACCTTAGTTTTTGTCTTACACTATGGGTTTATTAACTTATCTCAATAAATTGCCAAAAGTCTTTCTGGTTCTCAACAAACACCTTAAATGTACATTTGTCACAAACCATTTCATAAACCAAAATATAATAATATGTAAAATATAGTTTCTTCTGGAAAGTGATTTTATTTTTCTAACCACAGTACAACATGAGGAAACAGTGCTGAGACCAAAATTAGGTTTGCAACAGTTGCCACGTTAAATACATAAAAAGCTTTCAAATGAAACATGTTAAAAGGAAAAAGGCAAGAGAAAGCTATGGTTAAGAAAAACCTAAAAAGATTGGTTAAGAATGGGTAAGGAGCCAGGCAGTGGTGGCACACGCCTTTAATCCCAGCACTTGGAAGGCAGAGGCAGGTGGATTTCTGAGTTCCAGGCCAGCCTGGTCTACAGAGTGAGTTCCAGGACAGCCAGGGCTACACAGAGAAACCCTGTCTCGAAACACCCCCCCCCCCCAAAAAAAAAAAAAAAAAAAAGAATGGGTAAGGAACTGGGGCTAGAAAGGTGGCCCAGACATTAAGCATGCCTGCTGCTCTTGCAGAGGACAGAGTTCAGTTCCCAGCATGTAGGTCTGGCAGCTCACAATGCCTGCAACTCCAGTTCCAGGGGATTCAACACTTTCTTCTGGCCTCCTCCCACACCTGTGTTCACATGTATGCACATACAACGCACAGACACAAGCACACATACACACACACACATAAAAATGAAAGAAAAAAAAAAAAAGAAAATGAGCAGCAACTTCCCAGCTTAAGAACTTCCCAATGGTTACCAATAACCCCAGGGTACATGTTCTAAGGCTGAAACACAAGTCCTGTGCTAGCTACTGAAATAAAAGAACAAGCTAGCAACCTGGTTTAGTTCTAGTATGCCATCTTTTCCTTACAATTTAAATGGAGTTGACCCACTATAGGCCATGCAGTGATTTTGCCCCTCGCTCCTAGGGGCTTTATGAGTCTGTGACTATGGAATAACTTGCTTTTGTAAGAGACCCAGTATAAAGAAAATGAGCAAGTAATCTTGATTTTTCTAAACACTATATTCTTCTAACCAGTCTAGGAGGCCAAGTGACAGCAGTGATTTTTAAATGTGAAGCTAGCCAGTAACAAAAATAAATGGGACATCATTTTATTATAGCGAAGTTTTGATGACTTAAACAGGGTTAAGTTTGGGTTAATGTTTTAAAGCATTCATCTAAGAGGGGAAAATGATGTTACTTTTCACAGCTAAGTCACAATAAAAGCTGCTTTTGTTTAACAAGACTTTCATTCTAAGGCAACCCGCTTCCCACCAGTGAGGGAACGCCAGACTCTACAGGCACATTGATGGATGTGATTGATTTCCATATCTAGCACTGTCAAAGATCAAAACTGCTAACATTTAGGCTTAGGATGCCATGAAATATTTATAGAAAAGTCCAGTGCTAAGTTATCCTATTTTTTCAAATACTTTCACTAAGATTTAACTGCTAAAGTAGCAGACTAAGTTTTAAAAGCATACAAAGCCTTCCATAACAGAGGACATCAAAATTTAAGACGAAAAGGATACAATTCAGTATATAATTTCACCTACATTTATCTGACTTTTCTACTAAAGGTTCTGTAATTTATGTCTATAATAGAAGCACAATTTATACTCCTAAACATACTGTGGTTGCATTATCAAAAAATAATCCATCCCAGAATAATTCTAACAAAGGTATTTTAAGACAAGGTTCAAATTGATCATAGTAAGGATCATCTTTGGTAGCTTACTGAATTGACATGTTTCTCTCCAAATAGTATTTTCTATACTTCACCTTCTGCTGTAGCTAAGTAGTAGTGTATCCTAAAGTTCCAAGTTTTTAAATACATAGTTTCTACCAGAAGAACATGTACAAAACAGGAGAATGGCTTGAGTTCTTATAGTAACAGAAAACACTTGGGAAATTCCAAAATGATTGTAACACAAGGAAAAATAAGGAAAAATGCATACCTTACAGTCTATTTGTCTTCTAAGAACAGGAACTGTAGGAACCGAAGCATTAAAAATTGAAAATGATACCTTTATCCCTAACATTGGGTATAAGTGTCAATTGGAGACTAGAAAACTTGGCAGTCTCACAGCAGGCATGGCCAATGAACTACTTCCTATGTCCAACTGGGCAGAAATTAAGAACACTGTGCCTTGCAGAAAGTTAATGACAGCTTTCCCACTGAATGTGCTCTCATTCTAAAAAGTAACTCCACCAAGGTTGAAATTACCAGTATTTTTATACAAAATACAGCGGGGCCACATTTCCATAAAGGTAGTTTTTTGATTATTCTTAACAAGTTCCTACACAAAAGGAGATTTTTCAACAATAACCCTCAACAGCCCTCTAAAAGGGCTGTCCAAGTTGTCACTACTTCATTTTTGGAAGGCAGCAAAGGAGAAGAAAGGCACAGTAGTGTAGTGTAACTAACCTGACCAAGGACCTATACGCACTTTGAAGAAACAAAGTGATTAAGTTGAACCAGATTGATTATAGCTACAATACACCTAAATCAAGGCTATGAGAGCTTAGATTGTTTTCTTTTGCTTTGTTCACATATGTTCAGAACACACTAAATCAATGGCTTATTTCCTCCTTTTTACTGAGTATCAAGGAAGAATAAATAAATAGCCTTAACAGGTGGCAGTGGTTTTATCCTAGATCCACAATTTCTGGAGTTTTAGTATACCAAACAGATGACTAAACTACACTTGACTGCTATAATTTAGTGTCGCACTGTGGGTTCAGATACCACAGATAAATCACTGCACTACAAAGACACAACCCAAGGCTGAAGTGTGTCCTACAAGGCTGGTCTACTTCAAACACCAGTATCTCATACTATGATCTCATTGGTTTGTTTTTAAGATCACTAATATATAATAACCCCAAATAAATGTCAAATGAGAATGAGGAACACCAGAAAATAACAACTATATAACAAACAGGATTTCAGACTCAACATCAAGGCAATTCTATACCATTTTAAATACCATCAAATAAATTAGTAATAGTGTAGATAATGAATATTTAAAAACCTACCTAGGCTATAAACACCATATTGTTTTCTGAAGATAACCATATGTCTTAGCTTGTGTGTGTCTGCAGGAAGAAAATCTTACTAGTAACACACTGGCATTTTAAAGTAAACAAGTTAAACTTTATTTAGAGTACATTATTTAAAACCACAGTAGCCACTTGAGAAACCTAATCCATAGATCACAATGCAAAATATGGGCCCTTCATAAACGAAATCATATCCTATTACACATTTACTTTGATGTCAAGACTTTTACATTAGGTTTACATATACACACACACACACACACACAAACTTCAGAAGTATGACAATACCTATAATTTAAATCAATTAGAACTTTTAAAAACAAGAACACTAATTTAACCAAAGTACAAATGTAAAATATTTGAGTACCTCTTATATTCCAAGGAGTGAACTAAATGCAGGAAGGGTTAAGTCCTAGGAAGCTGTACAGTCCTTATATTTAAAAACAAAACAAAAACGCCTCGACTTCCCATGGAGAAAAGTGGAAAAGGAAGATAAACACATACTGTCATACAGGAACAACAGAGCTTAAGATGTTTATTCACTCATATATATAATCACAGTTTTAGGTGACCAAACATAGACAACTGAAATGTGTTTCAGAAAAAAAGAGATCTAAGCCGGGCAGTGGTGGCGCACGCCTTCAATCCCAGCACTTGGGAGGCAGAGGCAGGTGGATTTCTGAGTTCGAGGTCTACAGAGTGAGTTCCAGGACTACAGAGTGAGTTCCAGGACAGCCAGGGCTACACAGAGAAACCCTGTCTCCAAAAAACAAAACAAAAAATAAAAAACAAAAAAGAGATCTGAGATGATAAATGTACAAAATATTAAAATTTAGCTCTGGTCTAGAAGAGATCTGATAGTGGATGCAAAGACAATTACAGGAATAAAGAAACAGAAAAGGCATACTATGTAACAGACAAAAACAGAAGACCTCTTCTAAGGAACAAATAGATGCAGTTAATGAGACTTGAGAATTTACCAATTATCCAGTAGCTATTATGATGCAATGATGACATTTCAGGTGTTTTAGATACAATGTAACTGTCATCTTCCTTGAATACATACTTGTTAGGCCTTAAGTCTAGCTTCCCCAGATGCTTCTATCACAGTACTCACTGCTAACTATAAAATACCAAGCCTTGGCTTAAACAAATGTTGAAGAACAAATTTTAAATTTTGTCTTAATCATCTTTTTTCTGGGGAAGGCAGAAATGGAAACACACACACACACACACACACTGATTTTTCTTTCAGGGGTATAATATGTTTAGGATGTTTTCAAGTTCCCCAAACCAGATGTTAAGAGAAATAAAAATGGAAAGTATAAACAATGCTAAAAAAAAAAAAAAATCCGTATCAACACTGAATATAGATATGGACCTTCTTTACTGAACATATTTTCTGTGCTACGAATGAAGCTCTGAAAAGCTAGTCAGAGGTCCTGAATGTCTATTCACCTTCGTCCATTCCCCAAAAAGTACTTTCCCCATCAGCTAACCCAGCCAAGTGGACTCTGATCATCATATCAATCAATACTAGGCAGAGGAAGGCAAGAGAGACAAAGCAGCAGGCTGACTCTATTTACTCCAGGCAGGAGTAGTAGGCCTGGAGAGGCTGGGAAAACCCAAGGTGCTCACTTTAAACAATGAATTGGAAATTACTCAGACGTGGGGGGGGGGGGGGGGGGGAGAGTGCCACACTATTTGGAAAGGAATACAGACGCTGAGTCATCACTCTGCATTGGTGAAAAGGAGGAAACGCCAATTAAGTGGTTGGAAGATGCGATTCATTCATTAGATTGGGCTTCAGGTGAAACCCGACAGCTATACCGCGAAAAATAGCACTCAAAAGACACGCATCAAATAGCGGGAGCAGACATCCTTTTATCGAATTCTGATGGTCCGGACGCACAAACGGATTAGGAAGCGGCACCACTAACTGAGCGAAAGGAGTTTAACTGGTTGTCAGTTTGGCGCAGTGAGCGCTCAAAGTAAACTTCGTTATCCAAGGGACAGAGGTGCTGCACGGCGGCAAAAGGCAATCACTTTGGCACTTCAAAAGCAGCAGGCGCTAGGCGGGTGTTTCTGACAGCGTGGGGCACGTGGGGCAGAAAGAGACAAGGGGCTCCTCTGGTTAAAGAGTGGTAGGCAGGGGAGAAGGACTCGGAGCGACTGAGGTTGAGGACGTGGACTGCTGAGGACGTGGACTGAGGCTGAGTGTTCACACCAAAAGATGCAGCAGCGGTCCCACCCCCGCCAAGCCCTGCCCCCGTGGGGACCCACAGCTCCTGGCTCAGTCCGGGGCCCCCAAAGCACAGGGGGAACAGGAGCTCTCCCGAGCCTGACAGCCTCGGCCGTGCACAAGCCCAGCCAAACAAGAGTGTGCAAAAAAGGGTCGGGAGAAAAAGGTCGAGACAAGCCCTAGACCCTAGGAAGTGACTGTGTTTGGGGGGGAAGGGAGGGTTTCCTTCTCTGGGAAGGGGGACAGATGAGGAATGCACTTCGCAGCCGCGCCACCACGACGCCCGGCTCTCCACTTCTAGTCCCGGTCTCCTGCTCTCCCTCCCTCAGCATCCCGCAGTGCCTGGGCCACTCGGTGCCTGGCACCCCGGGTCTCGGGTACTCACAGAGTCCGGGGCTGTCCGTCGTCTTCCATCATGGTGGGTGAGACGGAGTGATCCCGGGACAAGGGGGAGGGCAGGGTTGGGGAGGGGAGGGGGCGGGAAGGAAGGGGAGGGGGGCTCCGGGCGCCGGCTGGGGACAGAGGAAAAGGTACTGAACCCCGCTCTCGGGTTCGCTCCCCCCAGCCCGCTCCGGACACTGCGCTCCAACCAGGAGGAGCAGGAGGAGGAGGAGGATGAACAAAATGGCCGCCACCACCAGCCAGGCAGGAAACGCGGCAGGGCGCAGGCGCGGCCCGCCAGGTCACTGCTCAGGCCAGCTGCGACGGCCTGTCCGGCAAAAGTGGCTGAAGAGACAGAAAGCCGGGCCAAAGAGTACACCCTGCGACCGGACACGACGGACCACGTCGTCGCTGTGGGTCTGCTGGCCGGTCAAGACCTAACCAGCTCCAAGAGAGACCCAATACAGAGAGAAAAGCCGCGAAATCAAGTCTCTGGGAATTGCGGTCCCGGGAAAGTGGGGGAAGCCCTTCTCCAGTGGCCTTCTGGGAACTGTAGTTCAAGGAAGACCCTGCGCCTGCCAGAGCGCGAAGGAGAGGTTTCTGGGTAGTGTAGTCGTACGTGAGGACGTGCCGCGACAAAGTAGTCGGCGTGCCGGGAGAGAGCGAGGAATAAAAGGCGGGCGGCCGAAATGAGAGAGGAGCTGTCCGGGAAGTAAACTACAAATCCCAGAGTGCCTCGCGCCGGGGCCCGCCCCAGGATCGCTCCTAGCATCTTAAGGCTCTTCTGTTGGTCCAGTGTGAGTTTCAGCTCCGCCTCCGTCCAGCCCCAGAGCGGTTTCTTCAACTGCGGATCAGGCGGTGTGCTAGCTCCGCGTGGTTCCCCAGCCCGCCGGCCTTGCCCGCCTCAGAACTGCTGATCCGTGTTCAACAACCGACGCCTCACGCGACGGGCAGGAAAGAGGCAACTCTGAACCCGAAGGGATGTGGCGGACATCGGGCTACACCAGAGCCAGCCTGGTCTTTGAGCACGTGTTCCAACCAGATAGGCCTTTCTAGACTATACCGCTAGTAACTTGCATTACAAGTTCCACAAGGATCGCTACCCATTATCTCATCGGATTAGTGGGTAAGGGGGCCAAAGAACACCCCCTCATGCAAATGACTTGCACCTCTACCTATCTTTAAAATCCCTAGTTAAAACTAAAATATTCGCGTGGTGGCGCACAGTACTGCTGAGTAGGAGGATAATGGATTTAAGGTCAGCCTGGAAATAAGATACCACCAAGACCTTATCAAAAACTAATAATCTGTAAAGAGGCTCAACGGCCAGGTCACATGCTAAAACATAGTCTAGAGTTAGGTATTGGGGAACATAGATTGCTAGTATTGAGTTACTAAAGCAAGAGAGGAGATGGAATCGTGACAACCTACTGGAAGCTGGATGGTGATGCTCACCCTTAATCCCAGGAGGCAGAGGCAGGCAGATCTCTGAGTTTGTGGCCAGCCTGGTCTACAGAGTGAGATCCAAGACAGCCAGGGTTACACAGAGAAACCCTTCGGGGGTGGAGTGTTAGACATAGGTATAAAACTACATTAGTCATAACCATAATTCTTAATAATGCATAGCCCAATGTACATTTCTTGTTGCTATTGTAACAAATTCTAACAAATCAACATGCATTATCTTACAGTCCTAGAAGTCAGAAAGGCAAATTCAGCCAGGCATGGTTGTACATATCAGCAAATCCAGCTCTCAAGAAGTAGATCAGGGCTGGGCAGTGATGGCGCACGCCTTTAATCCCAGCACTCGGGAGGCAGAGGCAGGTGGATTTCTGAGTTCGAGGCCAGCCTGGTCTACAGAGTGAGTTCCAGGACAGCCAGGGCTACACAGAGAAACCCCGTCTTGAAACACCAAAAAAAAAAGTAGTAGATCAGGCTTTTCAAGGCCAACCTGAGCTACGTAAGACTTTATCTCAGAAGGTTAGAAAGGAGCTGGTGAGATGGCTCTGTGTTAGGAGCACTGTCTTGTTCTTCCAGGGGGCCTTGGTTCAATCCCCAGCACCTGCGTAACAGGTCACAACTGTGCGTAACCCCAGTTCCAAGGGACTGGAAAAAAGGGTTGGGGTGTGAAACTAGGCTAAAGTCAAGGTGTTAACTGAACTCTCTTGCTTTGGTTTGTTTTTGCCTTTCTGATTTCTGGCTGTAGCCTACATTATTAGGCTCTTTGCATCTTCCTCCATCTTCAGAGGCAGCAGTATATTACTTTTTTGGCCTATTCCTTCATCTCTTTCTGACTCATCTACCTTTTCACATACTCTTTGTGATTAATTTGGCCATTTCAAGATTTTTAACACATGCAAAAGCCCCCCCCCCATAATAAAATAGTCTCATTCTGGGGATCTTTGATGCTATTCAATGTGCATAATTAATTTAGTAACTTTTTGATTATATAGTATATTAATTTATCTCAGTTTACCTTCACTTTAGGTACATGACCTAAATTCTGTCTTTACCATTTCTTGTTCTTATTAAGTTTTGTTCTACATACATATGCTCCTTTACAGTGCATGCATATTTAAATCATCTTTTAGATTCATCTCCTTCTACTTCATCACTGTGAACTTAATGTGACCACTGCCTCCTACTCCCACCACAATCCCTTGTCTTCCATGATGGATGATACCCTCAAACTGTGCAACAGAATTCTCTCTTCCTTTTGTTTCATTTATTGGATATTTTGTCTCAGCAACAACAATTTAAAAAGTAACTAATACCACACTCAAAACCTACATACAGAATTGTCTCTAAGAACAAGAATAACTCAGTTTTCTGTGGTAGAGAAGCACCCTGCCACCAACTTAGGCACATAACTCCTTTTTTTTTCCCCCCAAAGATTTCTTTTTATTTCATAGGTAGGAGTGTATGCTTGCATGTATGTGCACCACATGTGTGACTGATGCCCCTAGGGGTCAGACAAGGGTGTGGGATTCCCTGAAACTGGAGTTAAAAGTGGTTGTGAACTGTGTATGAGTGCTGAACCAAACTAGAAACCTCTGCAAGAGCAAGTGTGCTCTTAACCATCCTCTCCCGTGTCCCCAGGTGCTTAGTGTTATCTCTGCAGTCAGTGTCTCATTGAAGGAGAGAAAAGTGTTGTGGCCAAGAGAAAGTTTTGGGGTAGCTTGTAGAACTGCTTAGCTGCATACTGAAACCCTACATGAATTTATAGGTACAGTGGGAGATTGGAGGCTGCGTCTCCATGAGCCTAGGAAGGAGAGAGTCTGGATGAGAAATGGATTGTATCCCAGCGTGATAAAGGAAGAGCTTCAGAAATCTCCCCAGTGAAATAGTGAAACAAAGGGATCAGAAAAGAAATTAAAAAAAAAAAAAAGTGTGTGTGTGTGTGTGTGTGTGAGAGAGAGAGAGAGAGAGAGAGAGAAGCCAAGCTCAGCTTGGCAGGGATAAGAAGGCAAAATAGAAGCCACTTCCAAAAGGTAAGTCAAATGAAACTCAGGCAGTCCTGTACCCAGGACAGGCCCACAATCCTTATAAGCCTTAAATCCAGGTTTGACGCAACAGTAATTGCCCCAGCAGAAAAATTCAACAGCATAGAGAATCTCATTTTGTCACACTATATGACTCAGAGGACAGTAGCCAGAAGCAATCCGAAGGGAGAATCTATTTTTTAAAACAGCTACCTGGGGACCTAAAACCAGAGAGCATCCAAAGAGCCTCAACCTGTTAGCGCCCCAAGATAAAGGGAGGTCCAGACATGCAGTTGTGGAGAGCAGGAGAGCCAATTACCAGCAAAACTAAAAGATGCATGTGACAGTATGTTGTTCTCAGGCTGGGAAAATCGAAATTATTATGTGGATATGAAACTCATGTGTGGATCAAATTTTAGAGTCTGTTACTACTGTTATGCCTAAGAATACTGAAGTTCCAAGGGGTGTTTCTGATACCCACAGCTGGATCCCTCCAGCAGGGTGGCTAGCTAGTATTCTCGAACGGATGAAGCTGGGGCCTCTGGTTGTCCCAGTCTCAGTGCTGTGGCTGCAGCTCATACCCCATTGCATTTAGGAAACACCCTGTCCCCTCAGCTAAAACACTAGTCATCCCAGCAGTGTGATGTGGAGAGTCAGGACAGAGTGAGAAAACCTGCCCAGTCCACAAAATGTAAAACTTGACCAGCAGACATCCCTGTTGCACAAAAAGGTGAAAAGCCAATGTGAAGACAGATTGGGAGACAGCAGACAATCAGTAGCCATTCCACAGCATTATAAGCCGTAGGAAAGACCAGAGTCTCTGTTCAACTGACACCTCCACCTTACCCCACCCCACCCCCCACCCCCACCCCTACCCCCACAGTCTTTTTCTGAACTCTGTTTTTTAGAGATGTTATATTATGGGTGTGGGTAAGTGCACACGAATGGCAGTCCCTGGAGAGGCCAGAGGCATGAGCTACCCCTGAAGCTGGAGGCAATTGTGAGTTGCCCAGCAATGTGGGTGCTAATGCTGAAACTCTGGTCCTCTGCAAGAGCACTATGTGCTCTTAACCACTTAACCCGGTCTCCAGTTTTTGAGGCCCTGGAAAGAATCCGATCTAAAGCCCCATCTTCCCAGGAAGAACCTCTCATTCCCCCATCTAGGCCCTCCCTGTTGCTTAACCTCTCTGGGTCTGTGGACTGTAGCAGAATTATCCTTTACAGCTAATACCCATGTTTCTACAACATAACAAACATGTCAGCCATACAAAAGTCTTAAGATAGCTCAGTTGGTAGAGCACTTGTCTGAGGCCATGAGTTCAATCTCTAGCAAAACAAGAATTGGTTATGGCCTGCGCACCTATAATTGCAGTACTTGGGAGGTGAAGAAGGCAGGAAGATCAGAAGCTTAAGCTGTATAGTGTGAGCACAAGGACATTCAGGGATACATGAGAATCTGTCTCAGAAGAAGAACATACAAAGTATTCAAAGCTATAATGGAAAACATTAACTCACTTATAAAGGCAGAAGAACATCAGATCCCATCAGCAACCCTCAAATCCAGAGAAGCATGCAATGGCATATTTCAGTCCTGAAAGAAAATAATTGCCCATCAGGATTTCTGTAGCTGACAAAACTGTCTTTTAAATTTGACAGGCATTTCAAGCCAAGCACAAACTAATACAGTACATCATCCATCAGACCAGTGTGGAGAGATACTTAATGCTATACAGAGGAGGGGGAAAGTCTCAGTCACAACATCACAAAAAATAATGAATTACTTGAGACCAATAGCTGAACAAATTAAAACTAAGAAGGAACCCATCGTGACCACACAGTAATGCATCGAATCTCTGAAGGAATCCATTGTGACCACACAGTAATGCATCGAATCTCTGAAGGAATCCATCGTGACCACACAGTAATACATCGAATCTCTGAAGGAACCCATTGTGACCACACAGTAATGCATCGAATCTCTGGTACAGATAGGGGAGGAGGTAAACAATCCAACCAGTGAGAGAGACAATGCACAAAATCACAGTCGTTAGTCTGCATCTCTCTTGCTAGTGCCCTTAAATATAAACGACTCCACCTTGCCAGTAAAGAGAGGCAGAGTGTCTAACTGGATTTAAGGAAACGATATACACCTTTCCATTGTCTGCAGGAAACACATCTCACTGATGAAGACACTAACAGACGGATAGTCAAAGGATGGAAAACAAGCAAAGGGAAATGAAAACATGCTGGCATAGTCATTCTAACATCTGACAAAGTAGATTTCAAAATTAAAAGAAATAAAGAAGGCCTCTACATATTAATGAAGAAAATGAATAAAGAAAACACTAAAGTGTGTATATGTAAAAAATAATCCATTTTTCCTTCCCATTTCCTGCTCCCAGAATGACGACTCTGAGACTATTAATAAATGCCTTGGCCGCAAGCTTTGGCTCATTCCCTGACTAGCTGGTAATTCATTTAACCCATTCAAACTATTCTATGTCTTCCACATGGTTACCCCTCCTTCGTCCCGACCTGCTTCCTCTGTATCTTCCAAGCATCTTGCTTGGATCTCTTGCACCTCTCCCTATCTCTAGAATCCTCTCTTTTCCTACCAGTGTTCCCCTTATTTCCTGCCTCAACTCATTGGCCATCAACTTTTTTATTGACAGGCGATGCTTATAATCTCTTATAATAGTAGATGTATGGGTTCTGATATTGAGTGGGTCTAGTATCCTAGATAGGTGACACAAACTAAAACTAAAGAAACTTCAGTTAAATACATCATAGATCAAAGAGTCTTAACCAGTATATTCAGGATATTCCATCCTACAAAAACAACACACATTTTTCTTAGCAGCTTATAAAACATTAAATAGACCACACTTTATGTCATAAGGTCTTATCAAGTGCACAAAATAATATCTCTTATTAAATAATAGCCGGGCAGTGGTGGCGCACACCTTTAATCCCAGCACTTGGGAGGCAGAGGCAGGCTGATTTCTGAGTTCGAGGCCAGCCTGGTCTACAGAGTGAGTTCCAGGACAGCCAGGGCTACACAGAGAAACCCTGTCTCGAAAAACCAAAAAACAAACAAACAAACAAACAAAACCTGTGATCTAGATCTTGAGGCTAGAAGACACAGGCTTCTGACCCAGATCTTGACATGGGATGACACCCACTTTTGATGGAGATCTTGAGGCACAGTGGTTATGAAATGTTTAGGCCCAGGCAAGGTAGTACATACCTTTAATCCTAGGAGACTGAGGCAAACAGATCTCTGAGTTCAAGGCCAGCCTGGGACAAAGCAAGTTCCAAATCCAGGCATGGTGGTACACACCTTTAATCTTGGCCATGCTTTCTGCTGGAACCCTACATAAGGACAATGGAAGAAAGAAGGCTCACTCTGTGAAGCCTGCTTGCACTTACTTGCCAGCACATCTGTTGGAACCTACTTCTTCAGCATTCTAGCTTATACAAAAGACCAGCTGAATGAAATAATTAGCCCAGTGGGACTGAGCAACTACTAGATTCTTGGACTGCCCATTCACAGCTGTCCATTGTTGGGTTAGTTGGACTGCAGACTGTAAGTCATTACAATAAACTCTCTTAATATATACAGACATTCCATAAGTTCCGTGGCTTTAGAGAACCCTGACTAATACAGAGTGCTGACATCACCAAAGTGGAGAAATCAATGGTGCATCTTGGGTTTAGAAAAACAAGAACAAACCCAAAGCAGCAGGCAGAAAGAAGTAACAAAGGCTAGAATTTAATGAGCCCGGCAGTGGTGGTGAATGCCTTTAATCCCAGCACTTAGGGGGCAGAGGCAGGCGGATTTCTGAGTTCGAGGCCAGCCTGGTCTACAGAGTGAGTTCCAGGACAGCCAGGGCTACACAGAGAAACCCTGTCTCGAAAAACCAAAAAAAAAAAAAGTACCAAAGAAACCAGAAATAAAGGGAACAAACCTCAGCATAATAAAGACAATATATGACAGCTATATAGGCCATTACACTAAATGCAGCATTTACCCTAATGGAATGAAACAAGGGTACCCCCTCCACTCTTATCCAATATAGTTCTCAAAGTCTCAGCTAGAGGAATAAGCAAAAGAAATAAAAGAAATACAAATAGGAAAAGAAAACACTCAGAAATTATCTCTATTTGAAGATGACATGATCCTACACTAAAAAGACTCCCAGAGTCTCCACCAGAAAACTCCTAGGTCTGATAAACTCTAACCACAAAGTAGCAGGATACAAAAATTAGTATCTTTCCTATGTACTAATAATAAAATTACTGAGAAAGAAACCAAAAGGAAAAATCCCATTCCCAATAGCTTGAAAAAATACCTAGACTAAAGCTCACCAAGAAAGTGAAGGATCCCAACAATAAAAACCTTTTAAGACCCTGAAGAAAGAAAAGAAAGGGGTACTAGAGGATGGGAAGATGTCCTATGTACCTGGATTGGCAAAAGTAACATTGTGAAATGGCTGTATAACCGAGAGCATGCTTCACATTCGGTACAGAAACGTCCAAAATCCCAGTGACATGTTTCACAGAACCAGGGAAAAAATCCTAAAATTCATATAGATTCACAAAAGACCCCAGAAAGCCAAAGCAATCCTTGACAAAAAGAACGGTCCTCAGGGTGCCACAATATCCAACTTCATATTGTATTACATTTTTTTTTTTTTTTTTAAGCAGCTGGGTATGGTGGGTGGCTCAAGCCTTTAATCCCAACAGAAGCAGGAATCAGGCAGAACCAGGAGGATCTCTGGAGGAGTTCAAGGCCAATCTAGTCTGTATAGTGAGAGCTATGTAGAGAGACTCTTTTTCTTTTTTCTTTCTTTCTTTCTTTTTTTTTTTGTTTCGTTTTGTTTCTCGAGACAGGGTTTCTCTGTGTAGCCCTGGCTGTCCTGGAACTCACTCTGTAGACCAGGCTGGCCTCCAACTCAGAAATCCGCCTGCCTCTGCCTCCCAAGTGCTGGGATTAAAGGCGTGCACCACCACTGCCCAGCAAGAGACTCTTTTTCAAAATAACAATAACAACAACAAAAGACAGAATTAGAACAAAAACAGGCAGGTAGACTAGTGGAATATAATACAAACCCAGAAAGAATCTTATAGTTACTGTTCCCTAATTTTGACAAAGCTGTCTAAAAACATGCATTGAAGGAAAGAAAGCCTCTAACAAATCATGCCAAGAAAACTGTATTCTCTATGTAGAAGAATAAAACTGCATCCATGTCTCTCACCCAACACACACACACACACACACACACACACACACACACACACACACACACACACACACAAACACCAAATTATTTCAAAATAGATCAAAGATCCTACCATAAGATTTGAACCCCTGAAAATACTGGAGCAAAACACTTTGATTTACATGCATACATAAAAACTTTCTGACCATGATTCCAACAGGGGCTAGAGAGATAGTTCTGTGGTTAGGAGCGGTCACTGCCCTTACAGAGGACTCGGGTTCAGTTCCCAGCATCCCCATGGCAGGTATCTGTAACTTCTCTTCTGATCTCCAAGGACTCCTGCATACATGTAGTACATATACATATGCAGAAATAAATTAAGAAAATTACTCCAATAGTATAATATATAATTCCCCAAATTGACGAATAAGATTATATGAGATTACAAAGCTGCACAGCAAAGATAGCAGAAAAAACAGTGCCTAGCGGTGTGTCCATTCCATGGCCTGTGGGCTGTATGCAGCTAAAGGTAACTATAAGACCACACAAAAGCACAGACTTATTTAAGCATTAAATCATTTTTCTGCATAAGATTATTTTTATTTTAAAATTTGCATTTATTCTCTGACAATTTCTCTCACACATATACTATACATTTTGGTCATATTCTCCACCCTCACCTATCTTTTTCCACTTCCTCCCAGGCGCCCTAAATGTGCCCTTCCCCATCTTCATCTCTTCCTCCTCCTCCTCTCCCTCCTCTTCCTCTTTTATAGCCTATTGTCTAATTACAGTTTAATTAGTGCTGCCTACATGTGCACAGGCAACCTACAAGTGGTCACCACCATCTAAAATAGGTGGCAGTGACTCTGTCTCCCCCAGTGCTGAGGTCCAGCCTCAGCGTAAGGAGGGTCCTGAGAAAGGCGGGAATGGGAGCGGAGCTGATTCAATAATGAGTCAGTAGTCGATGCACGCTGTCAGTTCAGGTGCTCTCTCTGTGCCCTGGAGATAGATTCTTGTTCTTTCTTCTTTCTTTCTTTCTTTCTTTCTTTCTTTCTTTCTTTCTTTCTTTCTTTCTTTCTTTCTTTCTTTCTTTTCTCTCTCTCTCTCTCTCTCTCTCTCTCTCTCTCTCTCTCTCTCTTTTGGTTTTTCGAGACAGGGTTTCTCTGTATAGCCCTGGCTGTCCTGGAACTCACTCTGTAGACTAGACTGGCCTCGAACTCATAAATCCGCCTGCCTCTGCCTCCCAAGTGCTGGGATTAAAGGCGTGCGCCACCACTGCCAGGCTCTTCTTCTTTCTTATCAGGCTTTAGCCTCTCCCCTTACACAGCCATGCCAGACCGGCACCCAGGCAGCCATCAATTGTCAGTAGCTCCTCAGCTAAGCTCATGAGCACCTCCCCCATCCATACTAGAATTATTGACTGGATTGGTCTTGTGCAAATAGCCATAGCTCCTGTGAGTTCATGAGTACAGTGGCCACGTCATGTCCAGAAGACAGAATTTCACAGCCCTCCTCAGCCTCCAGCTCTTAAGTTCTTTCCACCCTCTCTTCCGGATGTTCCCTGAGCCTTGTGGGAACTAAAAGATGTACCACTTAGGACTGAGCATTCAAAAGTCACTTATTCTCAGCACTTTGACCTTTGGGTTCTCTTCATTGATTGCTCTCTGTTTGGCGGGGGATGTATAGCTGATCAAGGCTGAGAGCAGCACTAATCTGTTTGTAAGCATAAATATTTAGAAGGCAGTTTGACAACATGCCCATTTAACAAAACAGTAGTAGGTTGCCCTCTATGGCCTATGGTCTGCCAACCAAGAATTTTTAACCAGGTTTACAGTACCAGGAATGGATTCCTTCCTGTGACACAGGCTTTAAAGCAAGCAGAAAATGATAGATTACTACCATATGACATTATTATACCTGTGGACACATCTTATCATTATATGATGTGTGTGTGTGTGTGTGTGTGTGTGTGTGTGTGTGTGATATTTTATTTAATAATTTATTTGTAACTTGGTCAAGCAGTTTTAGAGCATGGACTTTGAAAAAGATGTTGCCGGGCAGTGGTGGCGCATGCCTTTAACCCCAGCACTTGGGAGGCAGAGGCAGGCAGATTTCTGAGTTCGAGGCCAGTCTAGTCTACAGAGTGAGTTCCAGGACAGCCAGGGCTACACAGAGAAACCCTGTCTCAAACAACAACAACAAAAAAAAAAAAAAAAAAAAGAAAGAAAGAAAGAAAAAGAAAAAGAAGTTATGTCTTAATGTCATTAAAAATACATGTTTAGTCTAACAACCTGGCAGGTTGCATGTTGGATATCCTGCTAAAGAATGAAAAAACAAAATTCTTGCCAAACACACATTATATAGAGAATTAATAAGATAGAGCTGGAGAGATGACTCTGTGGTTAAGAGAATTGACTACTCTTCTAGAGGACCTGAGTCCAATTCCCCAACACTCACAGGGCAGCTCATAGCTGTCTGTAACTCCAGTTCTAGGGGATTCAATGTCCTCTCCTGGCCTCTGTGAGCACTAGGTGCTCAAGTAGTGCACAGATACAGATTTAGGAAAAACACCTTATCCATAGGAAAAAAAAAAACCCTAGAATATTCAGAAAGCTACAAAAAGTAAACACACATTCAGGTGTTTCCCCCTTAGAACCCTTTCCATGCTTGGGAATTTTCTCACTTTCCCTTAATAAGTCTGTTTGATTCTGCTCTAAAAATAAAACAGGGGACAGGTATGGTAGCTCCTCAATCCCAAAACTCAGGAGGCAGAGGCAGGAGAATCTCTATAAGTTCCAGGGCAGCCTGGATCCATATCAGTCAGGGGCTACAGAGTGAGAACCTGTTTCAAAAGACCAAATAAATGCTCACAGTGGTGGCACATGGGTTTAATCGCAGCATTAGGGAGGCAGAAGCAGGCAGATCTCTGTGAGTTTGAGGCCAGCCTAATCTATAGCGGGAGTCCCAGGAAAGCCATGACTATGCAGAAAAACCCTGTCTCAAAAAAACAAAATAATCACCACCACCACCACCACCATCATCATCTTTAAAATAAAAAGTAAACCAAGTAAATGGATATTTTTAAGAATTAGGTGGGGCTGAAGAAATGGTTTGGGATTAAGAGTACTTACTATTCTCTTGGGAGGCAGAGGCAGGTGGATTTCTGAGTTCAAGGCCAGCCTGGTCTACAGAGTGAGTTCCAGGACAGCCAGGGCTACACAGAGAAACACTGTCTCGAAAAACCAAAAAAAAAAAAAGAGTACTTACTATTCTTACAGAGGACTAGGTTTAGTTCCCAGTATCCACAGGGCACCTCATAACTGTCTGTAACTCCTTCTCAAGGAATCTGAAGCCTTCTTCTGGCCTCTGATGGTACCAAGCATGCACATGGTGCACATATATACCACAGGCAAAATGCCCATACGAATAATAATAAATCTTAAAAGGATAAATGAAATTGGAACGGAACCTTGACAGACAGTTCAATAGTTAAGAGTACATACTACTCTTGTTTGTTTGTTTGAGGTTCTGTTTTTGTTTTTGTTTTCAAGACAGGGTTAACTCTAACAGCCCTGGTTGTCCTGGAACTTGATTTGTAGACCAGGCTGGCCTCGAACTCACAGAGATCTGCCTGCCTCTGCATCCCAAGTGCTGGGCATGCTAGGTGTACATAGTACTCTTACAGAGGACTCACACTTGGTTTCTAGCATCCATGTCAGGTGGGTCACAACTACCTGCAACTCCAGCTCTAGGGTACCCAGTGTTTCTGGACCCTGTACTCAAGTGCATATCACACACACACACACATACACACACTTAAAAATAATAATTATAAAAATAGGCCAGATATTGTTGACCACATCCTTAATCCCAGAACTTGAGAGTCAAAGGGCAGGAGAATCTCTATAAATCCAAGATCAGACTGTTCTACACAAAGAGTTTCAGGCCAACAAGGGCTGTACATATAGTGAAGCTCTGTAAAGAAGGAGGTGGAGGAGGAGGAAGAGGAGGAAGTAGAGAAGGAGAAGGAGGAGAAGAAAAAGAAGAAGAGGAAGAAGAAGAGGAAGAAGAAGAAAAGGAAGGAAGGAAGGAAGGAAGGAAGGAAGGAAGGAAGGAAGGAAGGAAGAAAAAGAAAAAAGAGGAAGAAAAAGAAAAGAGAGATTGTGGGATGGTTGTTAGGCAGCTGTTGATGACAGTAACAATTCTGATAATCCACTCCCCTCAACTAAAAAGATGGAGGATACTTCATTCAATTATTCTCTGTAGTCTCCAAAGGCCCGTGTGACTTTTCTATTTTTTCCAATATATCTTTAAAAATTCCCCCCACATGTTCTCTGTTAGCATGTAATTTCTGTCTCCTCGCTATAAAGATGAGAAAACGGGGAGCTTAAGAAGTATGCCAAAAGTCACAATTTCCCAAGGGTTTCAGCTAACTCATGAGCCTTTACCACTTCAACACTAGTAATCAACTATTAATTTTTCTACCTAATTATGATGGCGATTGAGGTTGCTATCACTACAAGAATGACCATTATCTGGAAGGTTCCCACTCATGGCCCAGCAGGGGGAGCTCTGTTTCTAAGGAGACACTTCCCACAACCGGGGGGTAAGCCAATGCCGTGTCGGGTGGAAAGGCGGGTCATCCTGGGAGATGGCCGGCTTCTTGGGGGGAAGGGAAAAGAAGAAAGCATTGACTAAGCTCCAGATTAACCGTGTTAATTTTTAATACAAGAGCCTGGATCTGCCTTAAAGAATCCAAGGTCCTTCTCTGGATAACTCTGTACTGCATCCGATCCACACGCCAAGGTAAACGGCAGTTTCTCTGGAATGACCCATAGAGGTAAAAGCGATCTGAAATAGCAGCATGGCTGTCTTCCTCGTTTTCCGTTCCCTAGCAGGAATACTGGAGAACAGGTCTGTTTCCGCCCGGGACCACCTAGTCTCCCTGAATCCTTAGTCTTGGCCCTACACTTGGCTCTCGGAACTGCCTCGTTTTGCCCTTTGGCAACATTCTCCCTGATGTTGATGGGTGAGGAAAAGGGACTTTCCTCCCCTACTGAGGAATGAGACTCAAGTCAACATGGGAGATAAACAGTAGTTCTTGGTACTCAAACCAGGTTTCATAGTCTGCCAGTGTAGCCCATGCTACCCACTTTCTCTGCATCAGGGTTTGGAAAAAAACAACGGACAATCTTTTGACCGTCTTTTGTCGTCTCTGACCACCTTTATATTAATGCCTGTTTTAGATCAAGGTCTAGGGGAAACTAATAGGCTAAAGGAAGCATATGGCCATCTCTGATACACCTAGCAAAATTCCACTAAAATGGAACATGAATTCAAGTCCAGCCTGGGCTATATAGTGATTTCAGAGCCAGCCTGGACTATAGAGTGAGAATCTGTCTCAAAAGAAACACAGAAGTAGTTGTAACTCCTGTTAAAGAGTGTGGCGATTTAAATGAGAATGGCCCCATAGTTTAAATATTTGAATTCCAGTGGTGGCTGTTCCGGAAGACTTAGGAAGTGTGGCCACGCTGGAGGAAGTATAAAGGCTAATGCCATTTCAAGTTAGCTCTCTTTCCTGTTTGTAGGTTGAAATGTAAGCTCTCAGCTGTTGCTCCAGCACCACACTGCCCGCCTGCTGCCATGCTCTCCATGATGGTGATGGATTCTTATCTCTTTAGAACCTAAGCCCAAATAAATCCTTCCTTCTATAAACTGCCTTGGTCAGGGTGTTATTCCCAGCAATAAAAAGTAACTAAGACAAAGCATATATTTAACAAGCTGGGTATGGTAACAAAGGCCAGTATAACAATACTTGGCAAACCGAGGCAGGAGGATTATGAGTTCAAGACCAGTCTGGACTATATAATGAGACCTTGGGAGGCAGCTCAGTTAGTATATGGTTTGCTTAGTGTGGTGGTTTGAATGGGATGGCCTTCACAGGCATGTATGTTTGAATTCTTGATCTCCAGTGGAAAGACTGGGGCATGTGGTCTTAGAGGAGAAGATGTGTCATGGGAGTAGGCTTTGGGGCTTCACCTAGTGCGCTCCTCCCTCTCTCTCTGTCTCTCTGTCTCTCTCTCTGTCTCTCTCTCTCTGTCTCTCTCTCTCTCTCTCTGCTGTTGAAGATGTGAGACCTCATCTGCTGCTCACACCATGCTTTTCCCTCACCATTACGGACTCCAACCCTCTGGAAACTTAAGCCCAATCAATTGATTTTTTGATAACCTACCTTAGTCATTGTATCTTATCACAGCAATAGAAAAAGTAACTAATACAAAAGTTGTTACCAGGAACTGGGCTTTTACTGCAGCAAACAGTTTGTCTCACCAGATAGAATAAGACCACTACAATTTTTGAGCCAAATGTAAAACAAGCTTGATTTTTATTGGGGTGTTTCTGAGAGCTGGCCAATGACTGCCTCCTAAGCTGAGCTAGAGAGAAAGCAGCCCTGAGCGGCCCTTTTAAGGAGCAAAATAGGAGCACTTGCAAAGCAGAGACCATGGAGCAGTAAAGAAGTACAGAAAGATCTCAAAACAAACAGCCGCACCAAAAAACAAAACAAAACAAAACAAAACCAAAAAAAAAAAAAAAAAAAAACCAGCGGGTGTAGTCGCTGATTAGGAAAGGTTTGAGTGTTCTCAAAGACAAGTCAAGGTCATGGGCTGGGGCAGGGAGACTTAAAAACAGAAGCTCAGCTCCTATAGTAAATAGAGCTTACTTTTTTAACAATATCACATAATGGCTCCTGCTCTCAGAATGGAGTCAAGCAGGTTCCCCACAGACCTGACCATGTGGTTGTTTGCAGGTAGAACTTAACTGGCCACTCCGGTAGGAACTTGGAAGTCAGTAGTGTAGTGAGAATTTTGGTTTCTTTAAAAAACACAGAAATACTAAAAAAATATGTCTTCATTTTAATCCCGGGTGTGGGATATGTGGGCTGCTTCAGATTGTCTATAGCAGCTGACTATGATTTGCCTACTGCTCTGGCGGGGAGTGATTTTGCCAGCTGCAGATAATTTCTGTGATTGTATGACATTCAGAACTCTGGGGACTTTTCTGAGGGTATATAAATGCTAGAGCCACCAAGAGGTGGGTTGTTTGTTGTTAGGTGCCATTTGTTAGGTAGCAGTGCACAAAAAGTCTTAGGTATCCTGACAGTGAAGATCAAACTTGCCCCAAGGAATTTGATACACCTAATCAGCAGGAGGTAGTCTAACAATAAAGGTTGCCCCTTTTCCAACCCCTGAGGTTACTCAGGGATCTCTTTACTTTCTTCTCCATCCATTTTTCTCTCTTATCTAGTGTTAGAGAGTTAGAAAAGTGGAAGAAAAGGGAGGAGAAAAGTGGAAGAAAGAAGAACCCACAAAGTAGCCAAAGACAGCTACTTAGTAGTTCTGACTGTGGAGGCCCAACTCAAGAAGTTGTAGGGACTAGGAAGTCACTGGGTCAGGGACTACTCTTGTAATATTTTGGTAAAGAAAGTGGCTGTTTTCTGTCTTCTTCCTAAGAACTTGCCTGGGGCTAAATTTAACAGTAATATACTAATTTCTTTGGCAGTTTCTAGACAACTTAATATTGATTGACTCATGGGCAGTGGTGGCACACACCTTTAATCCCAGCACTTGGGAGGCAGAGGCAGGTGGATTTCTGAGTTCGAGGCCAGCCTGGTCTGCAGAGTGAGTTCCAAGACAACCAGGGCTACACAGAGAAACCCTGTCTCGAAAAACCAATATATATATATATATATATATATATATATATATATATATATATATATATATATATATATATATATATATATATATATATATACACACACACACACACACACACATACTCAGCAGTGTGGTTACTAGTAATTGCTATTATGGAGGTCTACAATGGAAAAGAGCAAGTTGGGCAAAAAGAAATACAAAGTATGTAGTCTGAAGAAAACAGCACCAAGAAACTTAACAGTTGCAGCCAAGGCTTGTGCTGAAAGAGATAAGATTAAGGAGAAGTTTGGTGCTCACAGCTCATTTGAATAAAGGGATTAGTACCCTCAGGGCAAGATCCACCCAGCTAAGCTTCCAACTTGTGAAAGGAAAAGGCCTTGGAAATTTTCTGCTCCTAAAAAGGAACAAATCAAAGCTGCTGAAAATGTGATTCAGGGGAACCAGGGTACACCCCAAATTGGTCAAACTTGGCAGTGCCAGCCAGCTCATGCTGGCTTCAGAGTCATGAAAGATACGCTAGTAGTAAAGGAGTTGTGGAATCTTCCTCCCTGGCTAAGGAGAGCCACAGATGTGAGGGAAGTCCCTGCATAAAGGCCCGAGAGGCCATCATGTACCTCTGTGAAAGTGAAGCCTGGGTTAGGATTATATTGAGGCGTTCAAGGTGGTAGAGGAGTCTGTGGTGTGGGAAATCTGCCGAGAATCGATGCACACAGGGAGCAGAGCAAGCCCAAGAGAGAAGTATGCTGCAGTCAGAAAGCTGGAAGGGCAGAGTCATCTAAACCCTCTTGTTAGACACAGAGCTACAGGATTTGGAGTTTGCCTTGCAAGGTTTCAATCTCACTTAGAACCAGTATTTCCTCGCTCTGCCTCAGTTTCCCCCCTTTTTGGAATGGAATACATGGTCTATCCCATTGCATGTTGGAAATATGTAATTTGCATTTTGATTTACAGGGGTTTACAGTTAAGAGATTGCCTTGAGTCCCAGGAGAGATTGTGAACTTTGGACTTTTTAACAGTGTTTAGATGGAAAGACTGTGGGGACTTTTGAAGTCTGATTAAATACCTTTTGCATTATGATTTGGCTACAAGCCTATGTGGGAGAGACAGGGAGTAGAATGTGGTGGTTTGAATGAGAATGGCCCTCATAGGCTCATATGTTTAAATACTTGGTCTCCAGTTGATTGAACTGTTAGGGAAGGATTAAGTGTGGCCTTGCTGGAGGAGCTGTCACTGGGGTAGGCTTAGAGGCCTCAAAGACTTTCCTTGCTTCCTTTCAAATGTGAGTTCTCAGCTACTCTTGTCACTGTGTTCCACCATAATGCATTTTAATCCTCTGGAAACTTAAGTCCAAATAAATGATTTTTTTTTCCTTTTTTTTTTTTTTTTTTTTTTTTTTTGGTTTTTTCGAGACAGGGTTTCTCTGTGTAGCCCTGGCTGTCCTGGAACTCACTCTGTAGACCAGGCTGGCCTCGAACTCAGAAATCTGCCTGTCTCTGCCTCCCAAGTGCTGGGATTAAAGGCATGCGCCACCACTGCCCGGCCCTTTTTTTTTTTTTCAAGACAGGGTTTCTCTGTGTAGCCCTGGCTGTCCTGGAACTCACTCTGTAGACCAGGCTGGCCTCAAACTCAGAAATCTGCCTGCCTCTGCCTCCCAAGTGCTGGGATTAAAGGCTGTACCACCACTGCCCGGCTCAAATAAATGATTTTTTTAATTTATTTATTTATTTATTTATTTATTTATTTATTTATTTATTTATTTATTTATTTATTATATGTAAGTACACTGTAGCTGTCTTCAGACACCCCAGAAGAGGACATCAGATCTCATTTCAGATGGTTGTGAGCCATCATGTGGTTGCTGGGATTTGAACTCATGAACTTCGGAAGAGCAGTTGGTGCTGTTAACTGCTGAGCCATCTCTCCAGCCCCAAATAAATGATTTTTAAAAATAAGTTGCCTTGAAGCCTGGTGCCATGCAACCTGGGCAGGAAGCAACCCTGAGATGACTCCCAGTCCTGAGTAAACCCCTGCCCAGTGTCACAAAGCATGAGAGAGGCATAGCACTCCTGAGACAACCCCAGACACCCAGAGGGCCTGGGTGCCACTAAGATGAGCAAGTAAGTGATGGAGAGATGGAAGAGAAGGAGAAGCAGAGGGTGGAATACACAATAAAGAGAGGCAGAACTGAGACTCGAGGGCAGTGAGGAGCAGCCTGATGTGAGTAGCTGGCAAAGTCACCAAGTCCATGGAGAGGACAGGCCTTGCAACAGCAAGTTACCACCAAAGGCCAGGCACCTGGTCCAAGTCTGGACGGCCACCCGGGCAGTATTTATGTCTGGGGGCTGTCTTTTACGATGGCTTTGAAAATCTATCTGAAGCTAAATTGAAGATGTTGGAATTAATGGTGTTGGCAGAGGAGATTTCAAGACAGCTCAGTGTTGATTCTGATATGCAGTTATTAGTAGTCACTTTTATACAGATCTATAATAAAAAGGAACAAACTGAGAAAGGAAGGAAGAAAATACAAAATGTACAATTTGAGGAGAAAAAGAACACCAGGAAATGTGATGTGGGAGCCAAGTCCAGTGCTCAAGGAGATAAGTTTAAAGAAAAGCTTGGGGCTAAATTGAATAAAGGGATTGGTTACCCCAGGACAATGACCCATCCACCCAAGCTTCCAACTTGTGAAAAAGAATTAAAGGAGAGCTTAAATAGTGTAGGGAACCATCAACAGAAAAAACGATGAAAACTTATTTGAAGGAGGGGCCATGTTTCAGCCATAGCAAGCAGCAGAACTTGGCAGCTTCAACCATGTGGTTCTGGCTTTAGAGTCAAGAATACAAGAAAGGGGTTGTGGAATCTCCCTTTATAACCAAAGAAGCCACCGAGGCCAGGCATGTGTCAAGGATGTCCCTGTATGGTAGCCCAATGAAGCCATTGTAGGAAACTGTGAAGTTGAAGCCCGGATTGCCTTAGAAACCCTAAGATGTTAGAGATCGTGTTAATGGGGAAAATTTAAAGAAAAACATTTCCATTGCTTGGCAACAAGCCAAGGGGGGGGGAGATGTCCTGTGTGTTCTCTATATAAACAAACTCAGTTACCTGCTGGTAGTATCCCTAGGGGTACTAAAAGAAATGACAGCTGGCAGGTGGATGTTCTTCATTTTGGGTACTCAGGGTTTCAATAGGCAATTGCTTTAAGTTCTGAAAAGGCTTATTGTGTAATTATGCATTTATTGGAAATAATGGCAATTATTGGGATACCTGCACAAATTAAAACTGACAGTGCTTCCACAAATGTATCCAATAAAATGAAGCAATTCTTTGCATATTATAATATAAAGTATGGCCGGGCAATGGTGGCACACATCTTTAATCTCAGCACTTGGGAGGCAGAGGCAGGTGGATTTCTGAGTTCGAGGCCAGCCTGGTCTACAGAGTGAGTTCCAGGACAGCCAGGGCTACACAGAGAAACCCTGTCTTGAAAAATAAAACAAACAAACAAAAAAACCAAATAATATAAAGTATGTCACTGGTATACTGCATACCACATAATTCCACAGGACAAGCAGTTATAGAAGAGCCAATCAGCCGGGCAGTGGTGGCACACGCCTTTAATCCCAGCACTAGGGAGGCAGAGGTAGGTGGATTTCTGAGTTCGAGGCCAGCCTGGTCTACAGAGTGAGTTCCAGGACAGTCAGGGCTACACAGAGAAACCCTGCTTCGAAAAACCAAAAAAAAAAAAAAAAAAAGAAGAAGAAAGAAAAAGGAACAACAGCAGTTGAGAGACACTAGGTTATCAAAGAAACTGAGGAACGAGGCCAACCAATATACTGTAAGGATGGGTTGACGTTAGAATGGAAACCTGAATTTGTTTTAAAATGGGGACATGGTTATGTCTATGTATCTACAGAGAATTAAAAATATGGTTACCAACAAAACTTATAAAGATTAGGTTAGACCAGGGAAAACCTCTCATCATCTGAGACATAGATGTCTTCACAAAGCAAATAGCCCAGGTGATTCACAGACTGTCTCAGTTACTGATTTCTCAAAAATATGCAAATAAACTTCAAAAGGGCTAGCCCTAATAATCAATCACACGGACATTGGATAAACACAGAGACTAGACAATACATAGACAGGACAGACAATACAGAGACTGGATAAACACAGAGGCTGAGCAATAAGTGCTACAGCTAGTTTTTTTTTTTTTTTCCAGACTCTCCATTTTTTTCCCTTGGGGACCCAAAACAAGAATTCTTCACCCCAATTCAACAGGAAGAAAAAAATATATGAGAAAACCATCGTCCCAATCCCTTAAGTTGGGGTGAGTTGTTTTGGTCACTTGATGTGTATGGGTGTTGTCATCTAGGATGGAAGGTTGTTAATTGGTTATGATCAGGGATTGAGAGAAATTTTAAGGTTTTTTTTGTTTGAATTATTGTATATTAATAGAAAATTAAGACTTTTTGGTTTAATTACTGTATATTGATAGAAATTTAAGGTTGTTTTGTTAGACTATTGTTTGACTATATTGTTCATAAGCCATTTATTTAAAATGTGATGGTTTTTATAATTATTTCTATTGTGTTTGTTAGAGAAAAGGCCAATTCTTAAACAGAAAGGGGAATATGAAGTAGAAACTTGTGGTTTCTTTAGAAAGTCAGTTGTGTCGGATGGTGCTCTGCTGAGGCAGACACGTGGTGAGGAGATGTTTCACTGAAGCAGACACAGGCGACAGGATGCTGTGCTAAAACAGACACATGAAAGGATGCATGATGTTAAGAAGGACAGGGTGTCTCTGTGTAGCCCTGGCTGTCCTGGAACTCACTCTGTAGACCAGGCTGGCCTCGAACTCAGAAATCCACCTGCCTCTGCCTCCCAAGTGCTGGGATTGAAGGCGTGCGCCACCACTGCCCTGCTAAATGCTTTCTTTTTATAAGAGTTGCCTTAGGGCTGGAGAGATGGCTCAGTGGTTAAGAGCACTGACTGCCCTTCTGAAGGTCCTGAGTTCAAATCCCAGCAACCACATGGTGGCTCACAACCATCCATAATCAGATCTGACACTGTCTTCTGGTGTGACGGCTATAGTGTACTTACATATAATAATAAATAAATCTCTGGGCCAGAGCCAGCGGAACTGGAGCAAGCAGAGGTCCTGAGTTCAAGTCCCAGAAACCACATGATGGCTCACAATTATCTGTACAGCTAAATGTATTCATATACATAAAATAAATAAATAATTCTTTTTTTTTGTTTTTTTTGTTTTTCGTTTTTGTTGTTGTTGTTGTTGTTTTTCGAGACAGGGTTTCTCTGTGTAGCCCTGGCTGTTCTGGAACTCACCCTGTAGACCAGGCTGGCCTCGAACAATAAATAAATCTTAAAAAAAAAAAAAAAAAAAAGGAGTTGCCTTGGTCATGATGTCCTTTACAGCAAGAGAACAATAACATGTTCTTTAGAGAACATGTTCATGTCTTTAGAGAAAAGTTGCAGCCGACTTTGTCAAATCAACAGGTTAATACTATTTTTGAAAAGAATAGGATTCATATAATTCCACTGTTTGCTTATGATCCCCTGTGCATCTCATAGCATTTCGAACGAAGTCTGAATTCCTCTGTGTTTTGTAGAATCCTGCTGGCTCAGAGAATACTCTCCTGTGCTCACTATGATTCGCATAGGCATTGCTTCAAGCCACAGGTGTATCCTAACCCAGGGCCAGAGTCTAGAAAGTTCTTTTGCAGCTCTTCTCAAAGCTGGGCCAGTCTTATCCATCAGACCGTAGCTCACAACACCTCCCACCGAAAGCAGATGCTGTGATTTGGAACGGGTTTGAGTGTGTCAGTTAAAGGTGTCCAACCTGAGGCATGGTCCTCGCATAGTGATGTTAAAGAGGCAGACCCTATAAGTGGTGGGGCCTAGTCTGATTTAATCAGGTTTGGACAGTTCTACCTTCTAAAGAGATTATTCACACAAGTCTTGGGGGAGTTCGTTCCTGAAGATTGGGTTATTGTAAAAATAATAGGCCTGGATCCTTCCTCAGTTTCTTGCTTTTAAAGTTTCAATTTTAAAGTTTGGCTTACCCTCTTGCACATACTCTTACAGTGATGCTATCCACCATGAAATTCCTCACCAGAGGCAAAAAGTCACCTTGAAATGCTCTTGACCTCCTAGGACTCTGAGCTAGATGAAACTCCTTTTTCAACAAATGCCCAGGCTCTGAGACTTGTGGTAGCATCAGAAATGCAGGAGACCCCCAGTTACTCTCTGCTTCATCACTCTCTTGCTTGTTATTCACAGTGTTAATCAAAAGGTTTATCTGGTGGGGCTGGAGAGATAGACCAGCCATTATAAGCATATAACAACTTGCAGAGAGCCTGAGTTTCATTTCCAGCATCCATATTGAGTGGCTCACAACTATAACTCCAGATACAGGGGATCTGACTCCTCTCTCCTCCTCCTCAGGACATACACACACACACACACACACACACACACACACACACACACACACACACACACACACACTTGTTTTATTTATTTCTTTGTGTGGAAACCACTGACTAGATTCTAAACCCCAATAAAGTGGGAACCCAGTCCTGTTGTTAGCTTCTCTCTGCCTCCTGGCACACTGCCTAGAGCAGAGGATACTCCATTTTGGTGGAAGGCATGCCAGGTACTAGTGACTTAAACCCCGACAGTGTGACACAACTCTCTCAGCTCTTACATTTCTAAGGATCTGAAGCCCAGCAGAACCACCAGAGCTGCATGCCTGACCCTGCCCAGCTCAGCACCCAGCCATCCTGGCTACAGTCACAGTATAAACTGGCCCCAGGAGCTGAGAGGAGTTGAAATGCAGAACTAGCAACAGCTCACCTCCATAAATTGGGCTCCCTGTTGCTCCAGGTATTAACTCTGGTTCCAGGCATTTCCACTTCAATTAAGATTTGGCACATTTCAAAATACCTCTGAACAGCAAGACACTGATTGAATTTGAGGTTCTGGGAAGCCAAATGGAAAATATAATTACTAGTCTTTTTACGTTGTAGTTAACCACTAGTCCTTTTACATTGTAGTTAAAAGCTTAAAGAAACAATTATTTTACCTCCATTAATGCTCCATTCTGTTCCAAATTAATCTGGAATAAGTATAGTAACTTGGACTGATTTTTAACCTGTCTCATGAGGAGTCTGTTCTGGCTCTTGATCTTAGGCCCTTCCCAGTTTGCCTCTCAGCTGGATTTGTGGATTTGTGGATTTGTGGATGTCAAAACTGTGTTTGAGTGACCCAAATGATGGTCTGCATGCATTTTTCAAAAATAAAATCTCAGGCTGGGCAGTGGTGGCGCATGCCTTTAATCCCGGCACTTGGGAGGTAGAGGCAGGTGAATTTCTGAGTTCAAGGCCAGCCTGGTCTACAGAGTGAATTCCAGGACAGCCAGGGCTACGCAGAGAAACCCTGTCTCAAAAAACCAAAAAAAAAAATTAAAAAAATAAAAAATAATAAAATCTCCAAACAAATATGTCATTATGTATATTAAATATCCTCTTTGGTCATATAAATTATGATACACTCATTCAGTGAAATACTGCCCAGTCATTAAAAAAGAATGGTGAATCAGTACTCATTCATATAGAAACATACTCAAGATATTGAGGTAAATATAATGTCTCTATGCATGTGTGCAGATGTATTCCCCAACCCCACCCCCATCTCTTTCTGAGACAAGGTCTCACTTCATAGACCTTGCTAGCCTGGAACTCGCTACGTAGTCCAGGCTAGCCTAAACCTTAGAGAGATCGGCCTGCCTCTGCAGATCCCAAGTGCTAGCATTCAAGGCGTATGCTGCCACCTGGTTTCATTTGTCTGTTTTTGTTGTTTGTTTTTGGCACAGGGTTTCACATATCCAGTGCTGGCCTTGAACTCTCAAAGTTACCTTGGGTTTCTGATCCTGTTACTTCCTGCCTCTACCTCCCAATTGCTGAGATCACAAGCATGTACATCGAGTATTTTCTCATGAGCACATTTCTTCAGAGACTCAAAGACACTCTGGAGGTAGATTGTATGTGACAGAAACTGACAGAAACTGTCAGGTGTTTGTTTTCCTTCAGGCATAGCACCAAGTTCTGTGCACCTATTCGACCTCCACAGTAACTGCACAAGGAAGATGTTACTATTATCTTGCAAGATTTTTTTTTTTTTTTTTTTTTTTTTTTGGTTTTTTGAGACAGGGTTTCTCTGTGTAGCCCTGGCTGTCCTGGAACTAACTCTGTAGACCAGGCTGGCCTTGAACTCAGAAATCCACCTGCCTCTGCCTCCTAAGTGCTGGGATTAAAGGCATGCGCCACCACTGCCCAACTTTTGCAAGATATTTTTAAACCATGTTTATTTTTATGTTTTATTTATTTGGACGTGTATGTGTGTGTGTGTGTGTGTGTGTGTGTGTGCGTGCGCGCGCACTGGCACAAATGTGGAAGTTAGAAGACAGGCTCAGCTATCCCTCCTGCCTGACACCTTGTTTGAGACAGGGTCTCCCTTTCTGTTCACCACTGTATATGCTGGTCTAGCTGCCCTGTGGCTTCCAAAGATTCTCCTGTCCACCTCTGTCTCCCTGTTGGACTGCTGGGATGACAGGTATACACTTCTTCATCCAGATTTTATGTGTGTTCTGGGGGGTCCAAAGCAGACACTGTCCACCTAGCTATTTCTCCAGACTTGTTTTTAAACCTTATAAACAATCTAGCTCTGTGGAGTGACACACCCCTTTAATCCCAGCACTCTGGAGGTAGAGGCAGGCAGACTTCTGAGTTTGATGCCAACCTGGCCTATAGAACAAGTTCTAGGACAGCCAGGGCTACACGGAGAAACCTTGTCTCAACAAACAAACAAACAATAACAACAACAACAATAAAAAAAACTACCAATGCCCCCCACCCCCCAAACAAATAAGCTTTTCCCTTTTCTGGGATTTGAAAACTGAGAGGAACATGGAAATAGTTAACTACTGTTGTGACAGTAAGGTCCTACCTAGATTATATGCCCCTGTCCCCCTCAGCCTTCAGTGAGGGTACTCAAGAAGTTTCTAGACTTATAGGCAGAGCTCAGCAAAAGCAGGGCGGACAGAAGACAAAGCTGTTGGAGACCAACAGGCTTTGGTCTGACTAGTAGGCCTGAATTTCAGTTTCCTGGGCCCAGTGCCTCGGGCTTCCCAGAAATCAGGTGACCAGCCTGTGGTTTTAGAGATATTCCGTTTGTCCCCGCCTGCAGATTTAGGGAGATCTTGTGATATCCTGTTATCATGTTTTTGCAACAATACGTGCCATCTGGCAGGAACGTTGACCTTCTGGAACTTCCCCACCCCGTTACTTCCTGCCTTAAGTGCTTTATATACGGCTCTGAAATAAAGTTCTTTGGAGTTTGATCGGATTACCATCTTGCTCCCAAGGTATCTCTTGTCTCCTGTCTCTTCTTTCGTTTGACAGTTCCCTCCTTGGACCCTCATTGAATGTCCCGTGGGCCGGGACACAAAGCCATTGGGAGGCTCTCAGGAAAAGTGATTTGAGATTGTTTTCCTGATCATGGTCTTACAGTGACCTAACTCTGTCTGCCTTAGGGACAGCACAGAAAAGCTCCCAGCTGCCACCACTGAGATCTTTACCCAGCAACCCTGGGATAAACCCGTGTTATTAAACACTAGTGTTGTTAGACCTCCCACAGCCATAAACCTGACTTGCCCTGTTTTAAGGTATTTTATAAAATTATGGTGTGTCCACAGACAACTGAAGAAATGTGAGTCAGGTTCGCTCCTGGTTCCCACCCTGCGACCAATGCTCAGGTGCAGCAGCACCTTGAGCCTGTCTTTATCAAGCAGCCTGTTATAGTTGCCGTTCGCTGTACTGGGGATAGAACCCAGGGTCTCGGGTATGCAAGATGAACAGTCCACCGCTTGCCTACACCCCTGTCACCAAGCTTCTCTCTCCCAAATTGTATGACCTAGGAAAAAGGAAGGAGTACGGCAGAGCTCCCGATTCATGGGCAGCACCCTCCCCTCAGTTAATGAGTTATTTCCTCATTGACAGATTTTTTTTTTTTTTTTTTTTTAAAGATAGGGTCTCACTCTGCAGGCCTGGCTGGCCGGGAACTCACTTTGTAAGCCAAGAGATCCACCTGCCCCTGCCTCCAGAATACTGGAATTAAAAGCCTGTGCCAGCACACCCAGCCTGTGGAACTTTTGACAAAGTATCAGCTATTTGATCACCTGACAGCCACCGCCCAGCTGCTCTCAGGAACTGTTCTGAAACTCATTTTTGTGGGCTACGGCTGAGTCCTTCCAGAATTGGTTGCATCCCAAGGTCTTCCCCAGGCGCCTGGCTGTCTGGCCTCTGTGGGCTGGCTCTTCTGCCACCCACTGATGCCTAATTCTGAAACTGAGCTAGAAATGGGGTTTTGGGAAAGAAATTTGTATCCTCTACAAATTTTAGGAGGGTTCATGGGACTCTGTCCATCTTTCGGGTTCTTAAACTCTATCATCATAGCTCCAATTAGATGCTTGCCAGGCTAGAAACACACACACACACACACACACACACACACACACACACACACACACACACCCTCCCCCTGCTTGCTGCTTTCTATAAAACCTTACCCCAATAGTTGTTCAGGGCTCCTTTCCACCAAAACCATCCTGTGTGTTAGCTGTGGGCTGAGCCCTAGCTAGCTCGAATAAATACCCTGATGTGATTTGCATCCGATCGGCTCCTGTCTGGTCTTTGGGGTTCACTAACACTTCCTCAACATGGAGTCTTCCTTGTATCAAAGTTATGTCCAGTGGATGCCTTAGGTAAAGCCCTTTGAGCTTGCCGCCCACCTGAGGTCCTTCACAAGAAGCTGCCATTGAGCAGCTCCCAGGACGGGAAGGTCACATCTACAGTGAACTTACTGTCTGAGCCCCCAGCCTGGGTTGCCCACGTTGACCTCAAGAGGTGGTTGCGATGCTAATGTTCCTGGGTTGAGTCCAGATGGGCCTGCTTTCTAGCTGAGGAAATGCTAATCCTGTCTTGGGCCCCAGAAATACCTGACATTCAGTTTGGAATTAATTAGGAAAATGTGGCTCAGCGTGTGTGTGTGTGTGTGTGTGTGTGTGTGTGTGTACTTATGGAGGCCAGAGATCAACACTGGGTGTTTTTCTCAGTTGCTATCTTTCACTTCATTTTTTGAGATACACTCTCTCATGAAATCTGGAGCTCATCTATTGGCTAGCGTGGCTGGTCAGTGAGCTCCTGAAATCCATCTGTCTCAGCCTCCAGCACTGGGGTCCCAGAAGTGACAGACATAAGCCATGCCTCTCTTTTATGTGAGCGCTAGGATCCAAACTCAGGCACTTGACCAATGGAGCCACTGGTCCCAATCCCAATCATATGTCCCTTAGAGATTTTTTTTTTCCTTTTACAAAACCAAGTGAAGAGGAAGATGAACAATTTTAAGCAGGAGCTGTTGGGGGATCTTTGCTGGCAGGAGGCAGTGTACTGCTGCTGGCCTTCTGAAGAATTTTGAGTGGTTGTTATTATCACAAGGATCAGGCAGGCTTGGGGGCACAGCCTGTAATCCCAACACTTGAGAGGTGAGGTAAAAAGGATTAGAAGTTCAAGACCAGCCTCAGCTGCATAGAGAGTTGTGGGAGGAGCCTGGACAACAAAAAAAGCCACCAAACAAACTAACATGAGGAGCCAACCCCAGACAGGCCTGAATGAGAGCAAAGCATGAGACTGGGGGAGATGGGGTCGGGTAAGGATCGGAATTTATTCCCCTCTGAAGCCACGTGGAAACATGCGTCAAGTCCCGTGTAAAAAAACATTGGTATCTTCTGAGGCGGGCTTCCTAGCAAGCATTGTGCTAAAACTTTTCATTTCTTCCATCATCTGACCCCACCGTTTTGTTTTGTTTGTTTTTGAAACAGGGTCTCGATGTATAGTCACGGCTATCTGGAAACTCACTATGTAGACCAACCAGACTAGCCTTGAACAGAGAAAGACATGCACCACCACTGCCTGGCTACTTTTTTTTAATACAAAATCTCCTGTATCCCAGGATGGCCTCAAACTCTGCTTTGTAGCTGAGGCTGCCTCCTGCCTTCGTCTCTCAAGTGTTGGGATGCCACTATACCTAGTTTTATATACTGTTGAGGATCCAGTGCATGCTACACAAGTGTGTGTAACATCCCCAGCCCCTCAAACACTCTTAGCCATCACTCATGCCCTATTCCTTTGCAATTGAAAATACAAGATTCAGAGCTAGAGAGATGGCTCAGTAATTGAGAGCCCTGGTTGATCTTCCAGGGACGCAGGTTCGATTCCCAGAACCCACCTATAACTACAGACTTAGGGAATCCAATGCCCTCTTTTAACCTCTGAGTACACTACATGCACATGGTACACAGACATGCATGCAAGCAGAACACCTCTGCAAATAAAATAAAAATAAAGGTTAAAAATATTTTTAAAAAGAAAAGAAAAACCAAGATACAAGAGTAATTTGTCTGAAACAGCGGGGCTCTGAAGTGGAAATGTCTAGTTTCTTTGGAAAGTTAGTTATGTCAAATGATGTTTTGCGGGAACACAGAGGTAAAAGGACGTTTTGCTAAAGCAGACATGTGACAGAATGCGTTCCTGAAGCAGACACAGGTGAATGGATGTTTTGGTATAGCAAACACGTAAAGGAGACGTGATGACAAAGTATGAATATGACCCCACAGGCAGTGGGAGAGGAGCACTGAGCACTGCTTTGCTTTGCTCCGCCTCACTGTTCTTCCCTAATAACACGCATGTATTGGTTTGCCTTACATGGATAGCATTGTTGAGCTCAACTTGTGGTAACACTGCCATTGAGAGAAGCTTGCCCACGAACTACTTGTGAAGTTTCTGCAGCTGCTTGCCACTTACACAGCCTCACCTCAGGCTGGTTGGTGAGCCAACGGTCCTCCAGGATTGAACTGCAGCTGCTGGTTCATGCCTGGTGTCTGCCTGAATAAAGAACTGGCTGTAGCTGCCGGTTCATGTGTGCGGTCTGCTGCCTAGAGGACTGGTCTACAGCTGCTGAGTGTTTGGTGTTTGCTGTGGAACTGAACTGCTGCCAAAGAAGACCGAACTTGCCCAGAAAAAACTATTGCTGAACAGGTCCACTTCCCCCAGATCCTAATAACTTCTCTCTTCCACTGCCTCTGCTGGGTGGTGGGCTAGAGGACAGGTTAAACCCTTATTAAAGCAGGGTGCAAAAAAATTTATGCCTACAGGGTTCCTACATGCTTAGCAAACATTTTTACAACCCTAAACATTTTTTAAAAGTAATTAGTTGATTTTATATGTATGAGTATTTGTCTCCATGTATGTATGTACAGCACATGTGAGCCTTGTGTGGAGGCAGGAAGGATGTCTTATCCTTTGGAACTAGAGTTATTGATGGTTGTGAGCTGTCGTGTGAGTGTTGGAAGCTGAATTTGTGTCCTTTGCAAGGGCAGCATCTCTCCAGCCACCGTAACACTTTTTAAGATCCCAGGATGCTGGCTGAGCAATCAGGCTGGAGGGTTGGGTGGCCATTCTGATCCTCTGTATGGAGATTTATTGCCTCCCCAGCAGATACTCCCCAGGCATCCTTCCTGTTCCTAGTATTTCTTCAGTGCAGCCCCCAACCCTTCACAAGACAACAAAAATAAGAGATCCATGCTAAAGGGGTGACCAGCCACCTGCTCATCCTGCTAGGCTTTCTGAGATTCTGTGTCAAATTACAAATGCAGAGAATCACTAGGGAGGACGTAGGCTTTTTGATGTCATGTGATCATTGCATGGACGTGTTTCTGGGTCTCCTGTAGCACCTCTCCATGGATGCTACAAAGAGCAAGGGAAAGAAGTATCTCTTTGTCAATCAAGACTGTCATCTGGCCGGGTAGTGGTGGCCCACGCTTTTAATCCCAGCACTTGGGAGGCAGAGGCAGGTGGATTTCTGAGTTCGAGGCCAGCCTGGTCTACAGAGTGAGTTCCAGGACAGCCAGGGCCACACAGAGAAACCCTGTCTCGAAAAACCAAAAAAAAAAAAAAAAAAGACTATCATCTCGTGGTGTCTGAAGCTAGAGCACAACACAGCCCTCTGGCCCCTGAGCTCAGCCCTGAGTCATCCCCATTGCCCTGCCTTGCAGGAGAATATGGTTGTGTGCTCTGTAATTAGTTAATGAGCTGCCTAACTGGTATTCTTATATTCATCCAACCCCCATCCTTGGTGTGTAATGGTATTGTAGGTATTTTTGAAACATTGTATCCAAATAGAGTTTGCATCAGCAGGGGCAGCGGTTGTAGTCATCCTGCTATCCCTGCTGGTTCCCAGTTATGCTATAAACTGCCTGGTGAGTCCTACCAGGGAGCAGCCAGGCTATCTCCACCACCCCAGGGGCTTCTCAGCCAGATGCCACTAGCCCTCTAAGATGGAAAGCGATAAAAGTGGTTCTTGATCTGGATCATGTTGGCCGTGGTTTAGAACAAATTGTTTTCAAGAGCCCTGAACATCATCTTTGGAGAACAAATTCTTCTTTATCTTTCTTTACAAGAGAGCACTGACTCGCCCTTGGTCTTGCCTCATTTAATCACCTTTTTTGGAGACACTGGAGAGTAACAGTTAGAAATATGAGCATGGATCCCCAAGAATAGCTCGGTGGTAGAGGTAGTATACATGAAGTGCCTACGATGCACAAAGTTCTGGGTTCCATCCCCGGCACATCCTTCCCACCCCCAAAAAAAGGCCCAGGCCTAGCTCAGTGGACATCTCAAGCTTCCATTTCTTTCCTGTCTCCATCAAATGAAGATCCTCGTCATTCTTGGTTTCTTCTCTTGTGGTGATAAAGTATGCTGACAAAATCAACTCTAGAGAAGGAATGGCTTCCCTTTAGTTCACAGTTCCAGGCTGCTGTCTATCACCACAGGGAGGTCAAGACAGCAGAACCTTGAGCAGCTGGTCATAATTACAACAGCAGCACAATGAGCTCATGTGTGCTGGTGCTCAGTTCACTTTCTTCATTCTAAGTATTTTATTTACTTAAGTATTATTCATGTGTGTATGCCTAGATGTGTTTATATGTGTACATATATATGTTTGTCTCTGTATATATGGATATGTGTACACGTGCATGTGTTCATGTGTGTGCAGCTTCATGCATATCATGTTCATGCAGATGCCCTCAGAGAACAGAAGAAAGGGCCATATCTCCAGTAACTGGGTTATAGACAGTTGTGAGCTGTTCAGCATGTGTGCTAGGAACCTAACTTGTGTCTCTCAAAGGGGAGTAAGTTTTCCTGTTATTTCCAGACAAGGTTTCTCTATGTAGCCTTGTTTGTCCTGGAACTCACTCTACACACCAGGCTGGCCTCGAACTCACAGAGATCTGCCTGCATTTACCTCCCAAGTGCTGGGATTAAAGTGTATGACATTCTGGTACCATTCTTAATCTATGAAGCATCTCTTCAACTCCACTCTCTCCATTTTTATACAGCCCAGGATCCCCTCCACAGGGAATGGTCCTACCTAAAATTAAGATGAGTCTTCCCACAGTAATTAACATAATCAAAATAATCTCTCATGGGCATGCCTAGAGGCCTGTCTCTCAGGTGATTCTAGATTCTGTGGACAGGTCACATCAACCATCACAGCCACAGTCATTGTAATGAAGTACTTCAGTGTTTATCAGGTGTCTAGCTCCATTTCAAGTGTGGTCCATAAACATGGTGAACCATGAAGTGTGGTCCATGACATCCTCCTGGTAACTCCAAAAGTGATACCATTTGGTGTTATAACCAGACACTATCATTATCAACCCTTTCGAATACCAGGAAACTGAATTGTGGAGACACTCAGTCACTTCTGTGTTCACTTATAGCAAGTGAGAGGAGTAGGATTCAAATCCAGGAGACTAATTTTTTGGCTCTAAACGCCAACCATCCTGTTTTTCTCGTAAGATTGTTATAAGAACACAGTGAGACTCACTAATAAATATTTACCTGGTGCCAAACATCACAAACTGTTGGCACAGCTCTGGGAAGATGTTACATTCTATCTGGGAGGGTTATCCCCTTAGACTTTTAGTACAACACTCAAGACACGGCCTTTACCCTGATGTGGAGCTTTGGACTTTTCTGCATAGTATTTTAGTTGTGTGTATGCAAGTTTGAATGCTCCCACAAAATTTGCAGTTCTCTGAAGACAAGATTACCCTCCGTTCCCATTTTATGTCTTCTAACTCCTTATACATAGTAGAGATTTAATAGCTACTAATTGAATCAATAAAATTATTGGTATTATATAAGTGCTTACAACGCAAAACATGCTTTAGCCATTGTGGTTATTGAATGAAAATGGCCTGCACTGACCCATAGGGAGTGGCACTATTAGAAGGTGTGACCTTGTTGTCAGAGTGTGTCACTGTGGACAGGCTTTGGGGTTTCAGAAGCCCCAGGCCCAGTGTCACTCTCTCTACCTGCTGCCTTCAGATACAGATGCAGAACTCTTAGCTACCTCTCCAGCACCATGTCTGCCTGCGTGTTGCTTTGCTTCCTGCCATAATGACAATGAACATGAACTAACCCTCTGGAACTGTAAGCCAGCTCCAGTGAAATGTTTTCCTTTATAAGAGTTGCTATGGTCATGGTGTCTCTTCAGAGCAATGGAAACCATAACTAAGACAGCCATGTATGGAGTTGGTGTTACCTACAGGCCTCAGCTTCCCTGCACAAGCACCTGCACAGGGTACACAGGTGCTTTTGCCACACAGTGACCTGCTTCCTCTTGAAGCATAGAATCAAGAGGCAGGGATGGAACCTGCAAAGTTTGCCATGAATGTAAGGGTCCAAAAACTGCCGAAGGAAGACCCCAGACTCAGATAGTGTGCAAAGACAGAGCATTTATTCTGCAGAAACATCCAGCATGCAGGGATCAACCATTTTTTGAAATGACGACCCCAGACAAAGTCGCTCAGGTCTTATAAGGAACCGGGGTGTCTTAGTCAGGGTTTCTATTCCTGCACAAACATCATGACCAAGATGCAAGTTGGGGAGGAAAGGGTTTATTCAGCTTACACTTCCATGCTGCTGTTCATCACCAAAGGAAGTCAGGACTGGAAATCAAGCAGGTCAGGAAGCAGGAGCTGATGCAGAGGCCATGGAGGGATGTCACTTACTGGCTTGCTTCCCCTGGCCTGCTCAGCTGGCTTTCTTATAGTACCCAAGACTACCAGCCCACAGATGGCACCACCCACAAGGGGCCCTCCGCCCTTGATCACTAATTGAGAAAATGCCTTAGCACTGGATCTCATGGAGGCATTTTCTCAACTGAAACTCCTTTCTCTGTGATAACTTTAGCTTGTGTCAAGTTGACACACAAAACTAGCCAGTACATGGGGGAACTCTCTAGAAGGATTAGGTAATCTAAAATTTCATTGGTGGGTGCTAGGGGGTCACAGGTTGTCAGTGGTCTGCATTCCTACATCATGAATGGTTAACCATAGGATGAGATGGGGCTGCCCAGTGCAGATGGTCCATTTTTAGATAAGGTATTTCCCCAATTTTTGTGGCTATCCCCAGGCTGTTCTTTGAGAGGGGGTTTTATGACCTTGTTTCAAATTTTATGGTCTGTTCCTGGAGCTGGTGCCTTATGGCATTCTTTTCTGAATCAGGCCTTGTCCTCAAATGAAGACAACTGGAGACAGCAAAAAGGAACAGGCCAGGGCAGTGGCCACTTCCCCTGTCTTCACCCAAGTCCTCACAGGTGACTACTCCCCAACTCCTTCTGAGTTCTTTCATTAGGCAGGGCTTTCACTGGAGCATGGTGGCAGTGTGGTGAGGTATGATTGGCCAAGGACTTAGGAGCTTTGGATTGACTCAAATACTGTATATACGTTTATGAGCTGTGCAGTAAATTCAGATCTGCACCCTGATGCTGTTCTCCCTGAGTCAGATTTTCTGGGATTTGTCATGTGACTCTGTCGCCTCTCACCCCTTCCCCATCCTCAGTCCTGTTCCCACATACTATATAGCCCAGGCTGGCTTTGAACTTCTCATCTTCCTGTCTCCACCTCGTAAGAGCTGAGATTACAGGCAGTATGCCTTCGTCCTGGCACAAATCAACTTAATTCAGTGTGAAAGGATTTAGCAAGGGTGGATACAAGGAGCAATGATCAGTTTTGCAGACTAGTGTCTGCCAAGGAACTGGTCTCAGAAATCCAGAACAGCGCAAGATCCCAGCTGGGTTTCCCTAAGACAACGGCATCCCAGGAAGCAAGGCAGGTCTGTGTAGTCTGAGAGAGCCTGAGTCCTCTCTCCTGTTCTCTTCTCCTCACGTTACTCAGCTCCTTGCCCTGCCCTTTGTTCCTTGCCTCTCTCCCTCCTGACAGTTCTCACTTGTCTTTGCTGGAATTCCTAAAAGTAAAGCCTATGGTTCAGCTCATCTTTTCTTGGATCATCATAGATTCCATGCTAGTCCAGGTTGGTTTCCAAGGGTCCAGTCCTACTCTAGAAAAGAGAGAGGTAGGATTCACAGTTCCAAAATAGAGGGACTCTAGTCCTGGACTCGGGTCATAAAAACCGTGGAGAGATGAAATGGCAGGTGTGGCAGAGGTCAGGTTATATAACCTGCCCAGTATTGCCAATGTTCCTAGGCGGTGCCAGGTGGTGGGGCCTCGGGAAGAAAGCAAGGGAAAATAAACAGATTCTTGGTGTGGACAGAAAGACAGGCATCCAGATAATTGGTGAGCAATAGAACTGTACTAGAAGTACTCGTGGCATTATGGGTAGGCATGAGTCCTCTCCTAGAGACGTGGAGACAATGCCCTCAAGAAGACCCTTGAAGGATAAGGTAAAGTTTGTCAGATGAGGAAAAGGGAGAAGTACATGTCACGCAGGAAAGAGGCTGCAGAAGGTGTGTGGGAAGCTTAGATGTCACAGGCAGGACTGGAGGATGGGAGCTGAGAGGGGAGCTGGCAAGGACAGCTGGGGTGACACTGAGTTAACCTTGCTGGTTTCAGCCAGTTCTTGGGCTCTGTTCAAGCGCTGGGAAAGACTCGAGGGACCTGCAATATGAGTGAAATTGCATATGGCTCCGGTGCGTATATGGCTAGCCTCACAGTAGAAATGGAGGGCAGGCCTAAGACATTCTTGGACCCCAAGATACACAAAAGCATCCCCCCTCCAGCACAGAGCTCACGGGGGAGCATATGGCCTTTTGGGATGCTGTATTCTCAGTTCCAGAAGGTCACCTAGCTTATAAGAAATAATGACCACTTCTCTGCTGGCTTCTGTTAATAGCCATCTCTACACACATACCTCCACACCTCCACAGGCATCTGAATTAAGCTGATCAGCTTTATTAAGCACCAAAAGGCCACATCTGCATAATGAAGAGACTTCTCTGGAAGCTAAGAAAAGTCTCCTCATGGATCCATCATCAAACAACTGCTAAAGCCTCCTGACCACTTCAGAAAGTAATGTCTGGACAAAGGACCCCTTTGTGCAGTTCAGGACACCAATAATCATGTCCCAGCAGACTGGAGTTCACACTTAATAAAGTGTGCTGCCTGTAGACTGTCTTGTTTACATGCTCCAGAGCCAGTTATATACCTTGCCAACCCTTAGTCACTGTTCTATTGCTGTGAAGAGACATCATGACCAAGGCGACTCTTAGAAGAAAAAGCATTTAATTGTTAATTGGGGGCTTGTCTATGGTTCCAGAGAGTCCATTATCAGTCATGATGGGAGCGTGGGGGCACCCATGGAGTGCTGGAGAAGTAATTGAGAGCTACATGCAGATCTGCAGCCGAGGGGTGGGGAGAGAGAAAGCGTGGACTTTTGAAAACCAAAAGGGCTGGAGAGATGGCTCAGTGGTTAAGAGCACTGACTGCTCTTCCAAAGGTCCTGAGTTCAAATCCCAGCAACCACATGGTGGCTCACAACCATCCGTAATGAGATCTGATGCCCTCTTCCGGGGTGTCTGAAGACAGCTACAGTGTACTTACATATATAATAAATAAATAAATCTTAAAAAAAACAAAAAAACAAAAAAAACAAACTAAAAAAAAAAAAAAAAAAGAAAACCAAAAGCACACCTCCAGTGATTCTTATCTGCCAATAAGACCACACCTATTCCAACAAGGCCACACCCGCTAAACTTTTCAAAGAGTGCCACTTCCTGCTGTTCAAATACTTGTGCCTATGGGGGCCATTCTTATTCAAACCACAACACCAACCTTGTTTATAGAGAGACTTAAAAGGCAAAAGCATATTCTTCAGGGAAGATGCTGAAGATAGCCTTAACGAGGCAGGAAGCCCCTGCAAGCTGCATAGCCTGGAGTTCAGAACCCATGCCCTCTGGTAAGTCCATCTGAAGTTACAACCCCCTTCTGTGTAACTGTGAGAGAGCTCCTTTAGCGCTCTGTACCTCAGTTTCCTAATCACCGAAGTGGCCGTTGTAACAACCTCCTCTTGGGGCTTGTCAGGGTTCGGTAAGCCCTATAAGGATTGAGGTCTTAGAGGACATTATTTGGGCAAGAGGTAAAAATTTTGGGTTTAATCCCCAGGGGGGAAGGAGGAGAAGGAGGAAGAAGGGGAGGAGGAGGAGAAAAAGGAGGAGGGATGGGGGAAAGGAGGAAGAGGAAGAAGGATGAGGAAGGAGGAGGAGGAAGAGGAGGAAGAGGAGGAGGGAGGAGAAGGAAGAGGAGGAAGAGGAGGAGGAGGAGAGGGAGAGGGAGAGGGAGGGGAAGGGGAAGGGGAAGGGGAAGAAGAAAAAGAAGAAGAAGAAAAGAAGAAGAAGAAGAAGAAGAAGAAGAAGAAGAAGAAGAAGAAGAAGAAGAAGAAGAAGAAGAAGAAGAAGAAGGGGAAGAAGAAGAGGAAGAAGAAGAAGAAGAAGAAGTTGTTTTATGTGGCACATAGGAAGACCCATGGTAGTCTAGGAAAGATGTCTCAGGACTTAAGAGCACTTGCTGTTCTTACGGAGGGGCCTGAGTTCAGTTCCTAGCTCACAACCATCTATAGCTCAGTTCCACAGGATCTGATGTCATCTTCTGGCCTTTATAGACACCTGCCTTCATGTGCGCATACACATGGCCCTATATACATACACATAAACAAAAATAAAATAAGTCTTAAAAAAAAAACCCAAAGCTTCACAGAAGCTCTTGCTATTGCTACACTTTGGTATAAATGAGTTGATCTGCAACTTTCCTCTCATGAAGCCATATTTAGCAAATTTGCATTTGGCATGAGCTATCACAGTAATAACAAATAGAACTAATTATCTAATTGATCTCATGGAAGAACCATCCCACCCATCTCCATCTCGTGCTGCTTTTTGCTCTGAAGTATGCTTTGACTCTGTTTGGCTCTTTCCCTGATAGCTGAGAACTAAGCCCTCGAACGGAAGCTCTGGTTCTCCACTGACCAACTATGACATTGGGTAATTTTCTTTTTTAAAGATTTATTTATTTTTATTTTTTATATATGAGTTTTTTGATTGTGTGTATGTATATGTACTGTGTGTACCGGAAGTATAGTGTGTATACTGTGTGACCTTGGAAGCCAGAAAAGGGCACCAGATCTCCTGGAACTAGAGTTAAGAATGGTTGTGAGCCACCATGTGAGTGCTAAGAACCAAACCCAGGTCCTCCGCAAGTGCTCTTAACCCCTGGGCTATCTCTCCATCCCCTCGGGTAATTTTCTCAACCTCTCAGAGTCTGTGTTCTCTATTAGCCAAACATAATAATGATGCCCATCTCCTATGTACTTAGGAGGATAGAAAGAAATTGTACTGCCAATCATAACTGCCCGGGTCCTTTTGTTCTACTTGGATGACAACAATGACAGACAGGGACCTTTATATAGATGAGAAAGTAATGATTGCTTTCTTCTTCCAAATTGAATTGATCAGCCTGCCTTCCATTTGCACCAAATAGTCAGTAGCCATTGACTAGCAAATACTTTCATGCCCTTGCCAGCCTGGTGACCAGATACTGCATAGACTCCCATTCGGGAACCAGCAGGCCTCTTTTAGAGGGTTTAGTTGTTACATGAGTTACAGACAAGACAGAAACCCCTGCTCTAGTGTGAGTATTGGCATCCTGCAGCCAAGGACAAAACAAGACAGTTGGATGGGGAATGTGAGGGGCTTAGATATAATTAATCAGAAAAGGTTTAGGAAATCCTAATGGGTTTCCTCAGATGAGGGTAAACTGCAGGCGTGAATCCAATAAGATCTGTTCTAGAGAATTTGAAGAAAGGAGTTGGGCAGGAGCTTAGCCCCAGAACACTGCCCTAACACACTCAAGGCCCTGGCTTTCACCCCCAGCACCCAATAAACAAACAGATAAAAGGAGAGAAGGACCAGAACAAAGCTTGTGGGATGAAGCTGGATGCGGTGGCACATGCCTGTAATCCCGGCACTGAAGAAGCAGTGTCAGGAAGGTGATAAGGTCAAGGCCAAAGGATGCTATTTGTCCAGTTCTAGACCAGCCATGGACTACACAGTAAGACTCTATCCTCCCAAAAAACATTAAAAGGTGGGCCGGTGAGATGGCTCACTGGGTAAAGGTGCTTGCTCCAAACCTGAGTGAGTTCAATCCCTGGGATCCACATAGTAAAGAGAGAACTGAGTCTTGCCGAGTCTTGCAGAGTAGTCTGTCCTCTGATGTCCACCTGCACGTCTAGCCATTCATGCTGCCACATACACACACACACACACACACACACACACACACACACACACACACACACACACACACACATACATAAACTGTAATAAGGAAATTTAAACTCTAAAACTAAATAAATAAAGAGAAAAAGGCATATCCAAAATGTTTCTACCGCACAGTTATTTACATTTAAAAATACATTTTCAAATAATAGTGGCCTATCTATACTGTTTATGTATGTAAGGTTATTAACATGAAATGTTAAGAAGGGAAAGTGCACACTTTTGTGGTTCTTTCTTACTTGCTGAAAACAGTGTTTCTTATCACACTGAACCAGTTTGGCCTGTCTGGGTGAATAGCTGCTCCCCGGTAGAAGAATGTGGTCTTCAGAAACAAACAACAAACAAAAACAGCTCATTGAAGGAGGACGGATTTCCAGACAGACCGAGATGAAAACAGCTCTTTAAATGTCACACCCTATGTTTCTAGAAGACAGGCAATGGCTTTAGAGACACGCTCTTTGTTTGCTTTCAGCACAATTTGGGGAAGAAACTAGCTTTTTAAAAAAACTGTTTTCAAGCTTAACACAAGAATATGTGTCCAACAGCCAAGAGGTGCCAGAAAGGACAAAGCCCTTAAAAGCTTAGATTCTAGAAAATTCTCTCCTCACTGGAGACACGCCCAGAGGGCAGGGCTGCCTAATGCTGTCTGTCTGCTTGTATTTAGACCCTACCCCCTGACTAGTACACACAGATGCTTGACAAATGTGAAGATATTTGTTCAAGAGCCAGGAAGAAGATCTGTTAGCGACACAGCAATAAGTGATTGCATCTTTACAGCTGAGGTGGTTTACTCCTGATCCCCTGACCTCTCTTCACTGGCCAGAGGAACCACCAGTGTCTGTTGTAGTTTTATGTACTGTCTGGATTGTTTACACATGTGTATTTTGGAACATAAAGTACTCAGAACAAAGCAGTCCTTGAAACTACCATCCAGAGTCCTGACACTTTTGCCTCGAATTCATTAATTTCATAACACCTATTTCCACATCAGCTTCTGCTAAGAGTGGAATGAAATTAGCCACGGGAATACACACACATGCAAAGGACCCCCAATTATGTCCGGATGATAGAGATGTGTGTTATACACACATGCCTAGTTGTATAGCCCTGGCAACTGCCCATGGAGGCATGACTTCCAGGATCACTCATGGCCCCTTGACTGGCTCCTTCCTAAACCTGGCTCTACACATTTGCTCCTGTGAATGTGTTTCCCACTCAGAAGACCCTTTCTTCTTCCCCAACCTGCTCAAACTTGACTTTGGTTCAGACCCTACTTGTTTCTACCTCCTTCTCAGGGCCTCCCTGGGTGGAGGTCTCTCCTATTGACATCCCTCATCCTGACAACTAGAAACTGTTTTTTAGATAGATAGATAGATAGATAGATAGATAGATAGATAGATAGATAGATAGATTTCTTACTCAGACCTGCAACACAGCTAAATGCAAGATAAAAGCATGGTACCTCAGGAGCTGGAAGGTGGCTCAGTGGTTAAGAGCTCTGGCTGTTCTTACAGAGGATCCAGGTTCAATTCTAGCATTCACATGGATACTCATAATGTCTATAACTCCAGTCCTGGGGACACCCTCTTCTAGTTTCCCTGGGCACCAGGGATTCACACACACTAAATAACAGAACAAAACTTGGTGTCTGTGCCTCTATTTGAAGCCTGTCTTCTCTACTGTGTGTCGCCTGTTTGTCCCTGTAGGTCAGCATGTGGGCCTCTCAAGGAGGGTCTGTCTAACTTAGCATGTGCTATTTTTTTTTTTTTTTTTTTTTTTGGGGTTTTCGAGACAGGGTTTCTCTGTGTAGCCCTGGCTATCCTGGAACTCACTCTGTAGACCAGGATGGCCTCGAACTCAGAAATCTGCCTGCCTCTGCCTCCCAAGTGCTGGGATTAAAGGCGTGCGCCACCACGGCCCGGGTCTGTCTAACTTATTTCATTCTTCTTCCAGGCTGAAGGCACACGATAAATCTTTGTTCTAAACCTGCAGTCACCTTAGATTCCAGAAAGAACAAATTCCACAGGAAAGATCTTCCCTTTCCTCAGATGAGAGCACTTATCCTTGATGGTGAAACTGTACCCTGAAGCCGAAATGACCACTACTGAGAACCAAACTGTGTCCCTCAAGTCCCCCAAGGCATGACAAGGACTTCTTCAGACCACCTTGCAGAACTGACACAATGCTCAACCAGACTTTACCATGACCAGAGCTGCCTAATTACAGAAATCTCTTCCACTCCCACCTCCACCCCATCCTTCTTTTATTTAAACCTAAACTTTGCATCAGTACCCAGAAGATGAACTCCAGCTCCCTGGATCCCTTAGCCCCTCCCCCCACTTCCCAGCACGGTCACTCTGAATCAATGGCCTCTCTCTGCTTGTCACTATCACTTGTCTCTAACACTGGTGTGTTGTGCTGGGTGGCAGATGGCAGGTCCTAGCTCTTTCGGAGCTCGTTTGCACTTAGTCAAGGTTTCCCAGAGAAGCAGAGGAAGGAAGGCGAGAAGGAGGGTGGGAGAGAGGGAGGGAGGGAGGGAGGGAGAGATTTTATGGAATTTACAATGTAGGGCGGTGAGATGGAGAACCAGGGAAGCATAGAGAGTCTGCGAGCAGAGTCCTGCCCTCCTGCTCAGGGAGGTCCGTCTGTCTTCTCTTAAGGCTTTCAGTGAACTGAGCGGAGCCTATGTTATGGGAGGCAGTCTGCTTTGCTCTATATCGTGATGCTAAGGATTAGCCCAGGGCCTTGTACACTCTAGGCAAGTTCCACGGAGCTACATCTTCTGCCCTAAAATCTGTCTGTGCATTTAAATGATAATTTCCTCCAAACCAACCAAACAAGAAATCCTCACAGAAACATCCAGAATAACGTTTGCCCAAATACCTGAGCTCTGGTAGCACAACCAAGTTGAGGTATGAAATTAATCAGCTAGATCAAACCATATTGAAAGTCACAGAACAGTCTTGTAGCTCAGGGATCATTGAGGTATTGGGTAGATCACTAGAGAATAAGACAGAGGGCAGCATCTGTGTCCCTCTTCTGGAAACACAAGAAAAGGAGGAGGCACCGATACCTGCTCCAATCCCACCTTGCTCAGCAGAGAGGCCAACAGAACAACACTGATGTTTTCCCATCCTACAACCAACCTAAGGAGAGAAAGTCAGTCCCTGAGGGTTTGAACTTAGCCCAGCCCTAACTGGGAGAACCTAGAGGAAAGGCAAACATGAAGGGAGGCTGTGGCCCAGGGAGACATCCTTGGCTCTGCTCTCTGTCCTGCCTGCCCTGCATGACACAAGTGCCTCCTTGGGTTTTCAGCTTTCTCCCAAGCCTGTTTAACACATCCAATGACCTACCTTTCCTTCTACTTTCTACCAAACTGCTATCAGCACCCCAGGGATAAACCAGGCTTGGAGAAGGGGCCTGGTGTTTTCTCAGACAATTCAGTTCCAAGCTTGAATATGCCAAGCCAAAACCAGAATTTAATTTCCAGGCTTTCCCCCTTGGTTCTAGAGCTGGCTGTTGATTGGGCAGGAGGGGAAAAAAAATCCCAGGCAACTGGAACAGGGTGGAATGCCTTAGGCTGTTTTTCACTGACAGTGCCCAGCTTGTGAGCTCCACAACTATCTGGTGGCCTCATTCTCTTCCCTATTTTGCATCTGTAAAAATCCCTTTCATTTCTCCTCAATCCTAAAAGAAAAACAGGCAAAGAGTAGGGACAGACTGTTCATGGTAAGGAATCCAAGTGTGAAAAGCCGGCCAACAGCACTGGGCAAAGCAACAATGCAAATGCAAGCCCTGGAGGAGGCAGCCATTCTGCCCAGATCAGCCCCTTAGCTAGCAAGGTCCAACAAAGTCAGAGACAGGAGCACTCAGCTCTGTCTGCACAAAGCTGACCTTCCCTGATCTTAGGGAGGGATTTAGCAAAATACCTGAAAATTTAAAATGCACTGGCCAGATGACAAAGCATTTGTACTTGCAGGTGTTGGTCGGTCTGGTTTGCACAGTCATGCAAAAAAAAAAAAAAAAAAAAATCATAGTGTTTGGTTTCAGACCCTGGGACAAGGGACAGGGATGAATATTTTACTTATCAAAGCAGACTTGGCCTCCAGGTTCTCCCAGAATTCCTCAGTCCCTACAAAGCATGTCCTGCCCCCATCCATGAACTTCCCCCCAGAGGTTCTTCCCTATATAATCCAGACACATTGGGCTCTCCTCTCTCTTTTTTCTTCTCCTCCTTCTCTTTCCTTCTTTCTCTGCACTCAAGCTCAGAGGAGCCAATGTGGCACCTGTAATCATAGTGTTGGGGTGACGAGACAGAAGGATCTTCAGAACTTGCTGGACAGCCAGCCAGCAAATAGATGAAAAACTTTGTCTCAAAAATAAGGTGAAGGTCACCGGGCAGTGGTGGCGCATGCCTTTAATCCCAGCACTTGGGAGGCAGAGGCAGGCGAATTTCTGAGTCCAAGGCCAGCCTGGTCTACAGAGTGAGTTCCAGGACAGCCAGGGTATACAGAGAAACCCTGTTTCGAAAAAACAAACAAACAAAAAAATAAGGTGAAGGTCAAGACACCATGTGTTAACTTCACCTGGTTTTGTGTGTATGCTCTCAACTACTGCCCCAGCACCATGGTTGTCTGCTTTGCACCATGATGACAATGGACTAGCCCTCTGAAACTGTTTTTTAAAAAGCCCCCAGTTAAATGCTTTCTTTTAAAAGAATTGTCTTGGTCATGATGACTCTTCACAACAATAGAATAGAGAGTAAGATACCTAGCAAGGAGGTATAGTCTTGTTAAAGGAAGTGTGTCACTGTGGGGTTCTGAGGTCTCCTCCTATGCTCAAGCTCTGCTTAGTGAGGAAGAGAGCCACCTCCTGGCTTCCTTCAGATCAAGATGTAGCACCATGTTTGCCTGAACGCTGCCATGCTCCCCCTCCCCTCCCCATGATGATAATGGACTGAGCCTCTGAACCTGTAAGCCCCAATTAAATGTTTTCCTTTATAAGAGTTACTTGGATCATGGTGTCTCATCATAGCAATGAAACCCTAAGATGTGCATCCATATTTGGACATCAGATCATTATAGAGAGAATTAGTGGTGGGTCTTTAAAGGGGGCGGGGTTAATTGAACATGATGACAAATACCAACAATCTCAACACTCAAGAGATAGAGATAGGAAGATCCACAGTTCAGTTTGAGGCCATCTTAAATACGTAGTGAGTTCAAGGCCAGTCTGGGCTAAATAAAACCCTCTCTCACAAATAAACAACCAACTAGTATGAAATGGGCACAGGGAGAGTGTTATGCTAAGAAGAAGCTGGGTATGGTGGGTATAAACCAAGTACTTAGGAGACTGAGGCAGGATTGCTGTGAGTTCTAAGCCTGAATTATAGAATAAGACTCCGACTCAAAAAGAAGAAGAGCTGGGCAGTGTTGGTACATGCTTTTAATCCCAGCACTTGGTCTACATAATGAGTTCCAGGACTACAAGGGCAAGGCAGAGATTGGAGTGATGTCCAGTGTGATGGTTTGAAAGAGAATGAAAGAATGGCCTCTGCAGGCTCAGAAATGAAACTGTTTGAGAAGGATTAGGAGGTGGGGCTTCTTGGAGGAGGTGTGTCTCTGGGAGTGCCTGCTGCCTGTGGATCATGATGTAAAGCTCTCAACTCCTGCCCCAGCACCATGTTTTTTTACTTTGCACCATGATGAGAATGGACTAACCCTCTAAAACGGTAAAAAGCCCCCAGTTAAATATATAAGATATAAATATATAATTCTTTTATAAGAATTGCCTTGGTCATGGTGACTCTTCACAACAATAGAACAGAGATTAAGATACCTAGCAAGAAGAGAAGCACAGAACAAGTTTTCACCTCCTGGGCCCTTGGAAGTGATCAACCTGCCTGATATTTTGGCTTTTCCCCCCCTTAGACAGAGTCTTACTATGTAACTCTGGTTGTCTTGAAACTCACTATATAGACCAGGCTGACCTCAAACTCAAGAGTTCAAGGTGCTGGGGCGTTAGTTGAGAGCCTTACATCCTGATCCACAGGTAGCAGGCACTGCCAATGACACACCTTCTTCAACGAGCCCCACTTGCTTGTACCTTCTGAGTGCTGGGATTGAAGGCATGTACCACCACATCCAACTTGAATTTTTTAAAACATTGTTTTAAATGATTTATTTATTTTTTTATTTGTATGAATGTTTTGCCTGCACACATGTATGTACACCATATGTATGCTTGGTGCTCACAAAATTAAAAAAAAAAAAAAAAAAGGTGTCAGATTCCCTGAACAGGAGTTACAGATGGTTTTGAGTCTGTATGTGGGCTCTGGAAATCAAATCACTGTCCTCTGGAAGAGTAGCCAGTGCTCCTGATCTCTGAGTCATCTCTCTAGCCCCCTACTTTGAATTTTTTGGTCATGGACTTCTGTCCTTCAGAGCTGTGAGGCAGCATGTTTCTCTGGTTCTTAGCTGCCAGCTTGTGATGCTCTGTTACAGCAGCCTTAGGGAGTGAGCACTGGTCAGGTGCTGAGCCCACAATCCAGTCATCTTTAGAGTCACAAAGCCTGCTGAGTAGCTGTCTATTTACCACTCCCTTTCTATATAGTGATAAACCTATCACTAATTACTGGATTTGGGGGGTGGGGGAGGAGAGAACTAGTAGATGTCAATTCATTTATGTTTAATCAGGGTTACAGCTGAAAACTGACTAAGGTTTGAGTCCCTATGATGGAGGAAACCCAAAGCAGCCACGACCACATTAAAGTGCTGCATCTCTAAAGAGCTGAATGGAGAGAGGCCAGGAGAGCAGTTTCTCAGTCTGCTTTTGCCTGGGAGATGAGGAAGATGTGTATGGCCAATACAAAGCATTCCACAGGGATATTGTTAGTACCAGATGTAGTGTAGTGGGGGCGGGGTTGGAAGGCTCCGTGGGTGAGGTACTTGCTGTGCATGCATAAGGAACTGACTTTGCACTCCCAGGGCCCTCATATAAAAAGTCAAGCGTGTCAGTGAGGTGCCTGCAACCTCAGTGCTGGGCAGATCTTCCTTGGTGGATTTCTATGCCTGATAAGGAACAATGTGTGCTTGTCCTTAAACGGGACTCCTCTGGGATGACAGAAGTGGTAGTTCTGAGTGTCACTCTGAAGTCAGGCGATAGAGAGTCATGGTGTGACTGTTGTCTGATGTCTTTATTTTCTAGGGTCACCTAATAAATGACTGACAGATCTCAGGTCTTAAAATGATAGACCTCACAGTGCAGGAGACCAGAGATCTAAAATTGATGAGTAAGCAAGGCTCTCTCTCTCTCTCTCTCTCTCTCTTTCTCCTTCCCCCTTTCCCCCCTCCCTCTCCCTCTCTGGAAGGTGCTAGGAGAGAATCCTGCTTGCTTCTTATGTCTTCACTGATGGTTGCCAACTGTCTTTGGAGCTCCTGGCTTATCAATGCATCATTCTGGTTATCTGATATCATGTGGTGCTCTTCCCATTGGTCTGTCTGTCTCTGTGTCCATCATTTCTTTCTACTTATAAGGATGCCAGGCGTTGGATTGGGGTTCATCCTAATTCAGTGTATCCCCATTTGATATGGTCACATTTGCTGGTAGACATGAACTTGGGTGAGGAGATACAATCCAACCCAGTAAAACTTCACACTGGAAGGAGAAGAGCATAGCCGTGTGTGTTGTACATGTACAGGCTATGGAATTAGGCAGATATACTTTCAGATTTTTATTCTTCATGAATGTACCCCTGAGTGCTTACTCAATAGTTCTCTCAGTACTTGTAAGACAACTCTTACTTCCTCTAATGGGCTCAAGAGCAGTCATGTGTCCTAGGGCTGCTGGACTCGGATGCTGACAATCTCAACAGTGAGATGGTTGGAGGTCATTGTCAGCTCCATTGGACTTAGAGTCACCATTCAAACACACCTCTAATTGACTGAGAAGGAAAGGCCCACTCTGCCCGTGAGCAGTACCATGGGCTGGGGTCCTAGACTGAACAAAAAAAGAAAGCAAATACTAGCATTCCTGTCTCTGCTTCCTGACTGAGGATGCTATGAGCTGCCATCTCACACTCTAGCTGCCATGCCTTTCCCATTGTGATAGACTGTTACCCTCAAAACTGTGAGCCAGATAAGAACCTTCCTAAAATTGATTTTGTAAGGTATTTAGTCACAGCAACAAGAAAAGTAATTAACAAATGTCTAATATATTTCCTCAACTTTTTCCCCCCTGAGACAAGGTTTCTTTTTTGTAGCCCTGGCTACCTTGGAATTAGCTCTGTAGACCAGGCTGGCCTTGAACTCACAGAGATTCACCTGCCTCTGCCTCTTGAGTGCTGGGATTAAAGGCATGCATCATCTCCACCCAGCTCCCTCACCATTCTTAAGGTTGGAAAATGGGACTGAGGGAAACAGGTTGGACTATGTTGTGTCTAAGGCCCCTGGAAGAGGAGAAGGTTATTCTTTTTTGTTTTTGAGACAGGGTTTCTCTGTGTAGCCCTGGCTGTCCTGGAACTCACTCTGTAGACCAGACTGGCCTCGAACTCAGAAATCCACCTGCCTCTGCCTCCCAAGTGCTGGGATTAAAGGCGTGCACCACTACTGCCCGGCGAGAAGGTTATTCTTGTTTTTTAGGGGGGAAGGTTATATTTTGAAGTCAGGGTCTTTCTTATTGCCTAGGGTGGACATGAACTCTCCGTCCTCCTGACTCAACCTCCAGCAGATTTTATTTTCTTAAGATGTGTGTGTGTGTGTGTGTGTGTGTGTGTGTGTGTGTGTGTGTGTGTGTATGTGTCTGTGTGAGTGTGTGTGTACCTGTGGAGACCAGGAAAGGGTATTGGATCCCCTGAAGCTGCAGTTATAGGAGATTATGAGACTCTAGTGTCGATGCTGGGCACCAAACTCAAGTCCTCTGGAAGACCATTAAGCACTCTTAACCACTAAGCCATCTTTCCAGCCCCACCAGCAGATTTTAGGCATACAACATTGCACTCCACATTGGTGTGTTGTCCGTTAAAGCCAACTGGCCAATCACTCCACCATCCTGATCTCACAGACTCAGTTGGTTCTCCTCTGCCAGCCCCAGCTTGCCAGGAGACCACCCCCATGCAATTTGTTTTAAGGGGGACTCTAATTTGTCCCCCTTAAACTCCAAGCCCCGCCCTCTTCTGGGCAGAACCCATGGACCCTACTCACTCCCTTCTTCCTTTTTCCCTTCCCCAAAACTAAACAGAGCACAGAGTGAGAGATGACTTAGTAGTTGAGAGAGATTTTTCCAGAGGGCCCAAATTCTGTTCCTGGTGCCCATATCTTTTGTCTTGCAACTGTCTGTAACTTCAGCTCCAGGGATGCCCTACCCTGGCCTCCACCACCGAATATACACACATTCACATAAGAATACATCTGTGCTCCCACATGGTGGTGACTTTAATCTCAGCACTCAGGAGGCCAAGGCACGTGGATCTCTGTAAAGAGAATCTCTTATGTACTGTATGGATGCATCACCTGTCAATAAAAAAGGAAAGGATAGAATAGAAGGTGGGACATCTGGGAGGCAGAAATGATTGTAGGATAGAGCCAAGTTTGGGAGGATTGTCCCCTGGACACGAAGGAGGACAGACACATAAAAGCTAAGCAGGGGTAACCAGTGACAGGACAGAACTTAGAATAAATGGAATATTAAGTTTTCTTTTCTTTCTTTCTTTTTTTAAAGGCGTGCGCCACCACTGCCCGGCATGGAATATTAAGTTAAGAGCTAGATGGAGAATAAGCCAAGCTTATAGTCAAGATGTTTGTAAATATAATAAAGCCTTAAAATCATTATTTCTGGGAACAGAGGCACAGTTTACAGTAAATACCCCACAACAGAGCTGAGACTAGCCTGGTCTACAAAGAGAGCTCCAGGCTAGCCAAGGCTACAAAGTGAGACCCTGTCTCAAAGAAAACAAAACAAAATCAGTACAAATAAACAAAACAAAACAAAAACCCACAATCAATTGTTTACAGTTACAACACCTATTCCCTTGTCCCTCCCCTGGGGGGGAGGGGGAAGGGGAGAAGCAAAGAGTGAACCAGCACAGCAGAATTGTCTATGATTAAAGGCCAGGTGTTTGTTACAGGGTGTACCTGCCACACTGGAGGTCAGAGAGTACAGGGCAGCTGTGTTGGAGCATGCACAGATGTCAAGTTATAATGACAAACAGATGCAACGTTAGAGTGATAGTCTGAAATGCTGCAGCTCCACCATATTGATTTCCCCACCACCTCCACCAGGGTGTATTTATAGAACTGATCATGAGTCTCCATAGCATAACCAGACCGCACATCTCCTCCCCCACTCTTCACCAACACCTGCTGCCAGTACCACAGCTCTCTCAAGCCACGTCTCCCACCTACGCATTCTTCGGATGCCCACGCCTTCCTCTGTCAGGCTGTCCATTGCGGACGGGGCTCCTGGGAGGGGGTAGCTGGGGAAGACGTGCCTAGCTGCCTGCACTCATTCTCTCGGATAGCATCTCGAAGGCGAACAAATATGATTTGAAATGATCCATGTTCTGCATAGATCTGAGACAACTGGCTGGTCACCATGCCAGCTCGTGTTCCATTAGAAGTGTATTAAATCATTCCAGGCACTGAAATCTTTTAGGTGACATTTTCATTTAAAAATCATAGCTGGGCTTGAGCCCACTTGTCTGTGACCTGAAGTATGAGTCAGGCCAGCTGGGACCTGTCACTGATAGGCTGATTTAGAATCTTTCATTGTATCTGCCTGCTGCTCATTGTCTTGGCATTGAGAAAAATGGTGTACACAAAGCCCTGCTTCTCAATTACAGCTTTTTACTTTTTTAAAAAAATTTTTTCTTTAAATTTTTATTTTGGTGATTAGTGGGACTGTGCCACTGATTCATTTACCTTATGTACTGAATGCCAGATTAATAGTGTGAGCCCCAGTTAGTTTACTGAAATCCAGATCCCACCTCCATCAGGCAAAGCTCCACCCACACATTTCTCAAGTCAGGCTGCCTCACCTGTAAAAAGGAAATGATGCGCTGCCTCCCCGAGGATCTACTGGGAGCACTGTTCCAATCTGTGTCCCTCTGTAACCCTGGCAGGCCTTGAGCTTTTGATCCTCCTGCCTCAGCCTCCTACATATCTGGGATGGAAGGTCTCTCCATTGCTAGGTCTGACCTGACTTGGGCTCTTAAGAGCAACACAGAGACTAGGCTGAGCTGTGGTGTGGTTCCAAAGAAAACAGCAGACAAACCCAGAGGGTGAGGAGCTGGGATGGCCTATTAGCTCTGTCCTGGGGTCGGATCCAGGGCTGGGGAGAATGACCCTCAGGGGATTGGTTCACCGGATATAGGATGTCTCAGAAGAAAGGCTGGCCTTGAACAAGGTGGTTTCTGTCAATTAGGCTAGTCCCTGAAAACAAGGTTGGTCTACATGAAGGTGATCATGTTTTTAAACATTTTTAAGTCTATTTCCTCATTCACACAGATTTTAATAAAACTTCCTATCTTGTTAGGCATAGTGGTGCACGCCTTTAATCCCGTCACTTAGGAGGCAGGGGCAATTGGATCTTGCCGGGTTTGAGACAGCATGGTCTATGTGTCACATTCCAGAACAGCTGGGGCTACATAGAAAGAATCTGTCTCAAAACAGCAACAACAACAACAAAAAGTCTGTGTTCTTTTGGCACTGTCGACAGAGAAATGGGACAGGTGGGTAGAACCAACTTCTCATGCCTAGAAGGAGATCAAAGCAGCATATCATGGCTTCCACCACAAAGATCCAATGTGAGAGCTCATGTAAAGTCATTAACATAGCACTTGACAGTGATTGCCCAATAAGCACTAGCCATTAGGACTGTTGTTTTTTTGTTGGTTTTTTTTTTTTTTTTTTTTTTTTTTTGGTTTTTTGAGACAGGGTTTCTCTGTGTAGCCCTGGCTGTCCTGGAACTCACTCTGTAGACCTGGCTGGCCTTGAACTCAGAAATCTGCCTGCCTCTGCCTCCCAAGTGCTGGGCTTAAAGGCGTGCGCCACCACGGCCCGGCTCAGGACTGTTGTTTTTACTAATTATTATTTACCACACTCTGTGCCTGAGGATGGGGACACAGTGTTGATCAAGATCCTGCTCCTGCTCTCAAAAACTCAGCTCATTAAGTAAAGCAAACAAACAAACATTTACTGTGTAAAGTCATTGGTAGGGCGGGACAGGATGTGGATGGTCATAGGACTAACCGGGTGTGTGTGTGTGTGTGTGTGTGTGTGTGTGTGTGTGTGTGTGTGTGTGTGAGGTGGGATGGGGGCAGGTGATGGCCTGAAGGAGAGCATGCCAAGGGCAATGCTGGGAAAAGCCAAGCTGCACAGGAGATGATGGTTGGAGTGGATAGAAGGGCTTCCTCCCCGGTGGAGGAAGCAGTGTGTGCACGGCCCAGTTCAGCAGGGTCAGCTGAAGTGTGCACCAGGGAAAGTGAGGAATACCCCTCTGTGCACCAGACCGAGGGGAGTGGACTTGAAAAGGCCTCTCTGGCTGCCTTATGGCAAGAGGTTTGGAGACAAGCTCAAAGGCTGGGGGATCCACTAGGAGGTGCAAGGCTCCAGATGAGAGGGTAGGGTGCTGGGACTGAAGAAAGACCAGAGTCACAGAGTGGAGAAAGAGGAAGATCCGAACGGATGGTAGGAATGAAGGAGCAATTGGAGGACAAAGTGGGGGTGCTGGGGAGATGACTTAAGAGCCTTTGCTACTCTTACAGAGGACCAGGTTCAGTTCCCACAGGAAGCTCTAGACATCTGTAACTACAGTTTCAGGGTATCCAATACCCTCTTCAAACCTCTGCAGGCACTGCACACGCATAGTGGACATTCTTTTTTTTTTTTTTAAAGGACATAGCTAGGCATGGTAGTGCACACCTTTAATCTCAATACTTGGAAGACAGAAATACATAGATAGGCCATATCTTAAAAAAAATAAAATCACAGCTGGGCAGTGGTGGCACATGTCCTTGATCCCAGCACTTGGGAGGCAGAGACAGGTGGATCTCTGTGAGTTCAAGGTCAGCCTGGTCTACATAGCTAGCTAGTTCTAGGACAGCCAGGGTTATACAAAGATACCTTGTCTTGAAAAACTAAAACCAAACAAACAAAAAACACAAAAAACTCACTTTGTATTCAATCTTCAGTAAACATCAATCTTTATTCCTTTATTGAAGATGGACTCTGGACCTAGCCATGTGCTGGGTGGGTTCAGGTATAAAGAAGCAAAAGACAGACACTGGCCAGTGAGTGAATCTAAGAGTCCAGACCTTTCAACGTGACTATCAAATGATAAGTCAGTACGCCTACATTTGAGCTTACAAAGGTGTGTTTGGTGACGCCAGTCAGTCCCTGAAAGCTATTTATGTTAATACTAATACTGAGGCTTTGAGACTTCAAAGTCAGTAAGAAGGTCTTTGGAAGTCAAAAATCAGCTTGTTGGAAGTGTCTGGCAGAGTCCTCTAGTATTCGCTACAGAGTTAAAATCTGAGGGGAAGAGGCCAGATATGGTGTCTTTGAAGGTCCCAGGACATTCTCTGAATCTAAGTTGGGAAACTGGGCTCAGGATTAGTTCCTGGTGTTCCGGAAGTGAAGGAATGAGTCTGCATGCCTAAGGACCTGAGTTGGATCCCTCAAACATTCTGCCTCTGGAAGGCCCTGGGAACCAGAAGGGCAATGGGATTAGAAGTCCATTGCCATTTAAGCAAACAAAATTGCGGGCGTTGGTTTGATCTTTATTTTCCAAATCAGAGTCCATCTTTTAGCCAGGCAGTGGTGGCGCACGCCTTTAATCCCAGCACTTGGGAGGCAGAGGCAGGCGGATTTCTGAGTCTGAGGCCAGCCTGGTCTACAGAGTGAGTTCCAGGATAGCCAGGGCTACACAGAGAAACTCAGTCTCAAAAAAACAAAACCAAAACAAAAAACCAAACCAAACAAACAAAAAACAGAATCCATCTTTACCATTAAAAACAAAAGCAAACAAATCCCAGTGATTATGTATTTTAAGGCTAGTCACTGTTCAAAAGTATTTCTATAGTAGAGAAGGCCAAGAACACAAAGTTGTCACTTTAGACCTTGTTTCTTCAGTTTTCCAAAGCAGGCAGGTGAGTTTCCACAGCACTTTCTTTTTGTTGTGATGTCAGATCAGCATTCTAGAACTTTTCGGGAGAAGTCCTAAGGCCCTTGAGAAAAAGTTATTTAAAAACATCACTGCAGGATGCCAGTTGCTCTGAGCATTAGCATACTTGGGAGTGGGGAAAAACTAGGCTTTCCGAATTTAAAGATGATTTAGTCCTTACACAGAGGTGGGGCCCCAGGCGTCAGCCCTTGGACTGCCAGTCCGGGGACACCCCACGCAGCACGAAAGAGTGGTGGGGAGTCCGGGAGCAAAAGGACACCGGTGCGCGTCCGCTTGGCGCGAGGCGCACAGGCCCCAGAATGCACACAGGACAGGAGTAGGGAGGGACGGCCGGAGAAGACTAGGAAAAGGTGGGGCGGGTGACAAATCCCCGCCTCCGATCCCTCCCAAGGTCCCGCCCCGCCGCGATTATAGCCGATGACTCAGGGCGGAGCTCCGCATCCAACTCAAGGCGGCCGCCAAGTTCTCTGGATGGGACCAGAAGTTTCTAGTCGGCCAGTTGCTGCCTTCTCTTTATCTCCTCCTTCCCCTTTGGCAGCTAGGAGGCTATTTCCAGACACTTCCACCCCTCTTCGGCCACGTCACCCAGTTCTTTAATTCATAAAGGTGCCCGGCGCCGGCTTCCCGGACACATCGACTACACAGAGGTGCCCGAACTCCACGACCTCGTGACCTGCGCCCTAGCTTTGCGCCCCGGGCGGACCCCAACCCAGCATGAGCGCCGCCACCCAGTCGCCTGTGATGCAGATGGCGTCCGGCAACGGAGCCAGCGACCGAGACCCCCTACCCCCGGGCTGGGAGATCAAGATCGACCCGCAGACTGGCTGGCCCTTCTTCGTGGACCACAACAGCCGCACCACGACGTGGAACGACCCGCGTGTGCCCCCCGAGGGTCCTAAGGTGAGTCGAGCTAGCCGTCCCACCTCGACGGTGAAGGGGCCTGGTCGAGCCAGTACTATACTAGTCACCCCACCCCGCGCCCTGCTGCGCCAGGAGAGTCCCTAACCATATCCGCCTCGGACGGACGTCGGGCCGCGGAGAGCCTCAGGCGGGGTGGCCTTGGAGGGTAGCCAGCGAGGTGCGACCCGCGTGGTGACATCGGGTGGTTTTCCACAGCCTCTTGCGAAGGGCGAAGGGCAGTGGTGGCCCGAGCTGTCGTGCGCCGCGTCCCAGGGAAGGGCGACCGGCCTGATGAGTAGCTGAGGCCCAGGCCGGGCCGGGCCGCCGCCACTCTGTCCCACGCGTCCCGTGCGGAGACCCTTGGCTCCCTCCAGTGCTGGTGGCGCACGGCCAGGTTTGCAAGGCTGCTGAGTGGAGTCCTGTGGGGATTTCACCTTCAAGTTCAGAACTTAGTTGAGGGTTATCTTGACTTTAGTGGATCTTAGGCATAGAGTGACTCAGGAGGCTCGAGTAAATAAGTTATTTTCCCCCATTAAACTGGTTGAAACTGCTTTCAGTTAGAGGGCATTCTAATACTACTATTTTTTTTTTTTTTTTTTTTTTTAAAGATACTCTTTCTGACAGTTTCAAAAGTAGAGATCGGACGTTGTATCGCCATACTTAGCCATTGCCTTAAGACATTGCCTCACACTGGAGAGAAAGAGAACGTATTTTTAATGGCGTGATTCCTTGTTACTGTCGTTTTCAAATACTGGAGATTTGTTACCAGAAACAGCTGAGGAGGCTTGAGAACAGCAGGTGTATGCTTCATTTACATATATTCAGGCTTGTGTACTTCAGTGTCAAGAGCAAGAAAATTTGAAAATACAAATTTGGAACGAAGCCTGGCCTGGTTCAGGCCGGTCATCCCAGCACCCAGGAGGCTGAGGCGGGACGGTCTTGAGTTCAAGTCTAGCATGCACTATATAACCAGAATCTATCTCAAAAGTTATTAAGTAATTAAATTTGGAATGAAACTAGCCTGTGTTGCAAAATAAGACCCCGTCTTTAAAAAAAAAAAAATCAATTAAATTTTGAATGAAGAGCTTAAAGATACAAATTTAGGTAGGATTTTTTTGTTTTGTTTTTCTTTTCTTTTTTTTTTTTTTTTTTTTTTTTTTTGAGACAGGGTTTCTCTGTAGCTCTGGCTGTCCAGGAACTCACTCTGTAGACCAGGCTGGCCTCGAACTCAGAGATCCACCTGCCTCAGCCTCCCAAGTGCTGGGATTAAAGGCGTGAGCCACCACTGCCTGGCCCTTGTTTTGTTTTTCGAGACAGAGTTTCTTTCTTTTTTTTTAATTTTTGTTTTTGTTTTTTGCTTTTCCAGGCAGGGTTTACTCTGTAGCCCTGGCTGTCCCTGGAACTCACTCTGTAGACCAGGCTGGCCTCGAACTCAGAAATCCATCTACCTCTGCCTCCGGAGTGCTGGGATTAAAGGCGTGGGCCACCACTGCCCGGCACGAGACAGAGTTTCTTTGTGTAGTGTTGACTGTCCTGGAACTCACTCTGATCCGACTGGCCTGGAACTCGCAGAAATCCTCCTGCCTCTGCCTCTTTGAGGCATGAGCCACCAGTAGAATCTTTGAAAATATAATTAACAGAAGTCATATTTAGCATAATGTTCAGTAATGGCTTATGTAAATTTGGTCTTTTCAAAATGAAAAGTTTGGTAAAATAAATACACTTTTAAAAAGGACTCTAGTTGGGCAGTGGTGGCGCACGCCTTTAATCCCAGCACTCAGGAGGCAGAGGCAAGTGGATTTCTGAGTTCGAGGCCAGCCTGGTCTACAGAGTGAGTTCCAGGACAGCCAGGACCACACAGAGAAACCCTGTCTCAAGAAAATTCTAGTTTCATTTTTATGTGTATGGTGCTAGGGATTGAACCCAGGGTCTTGAGAACTCGAGACAAACATTTTCCTTACAGCTATTGCTACAACTTTAGTATCCAGCAGTGAGCCACGTAACATGGCAGTTTACATTCACAAGGAATTAATTGTATATTTATTTCTGGAGATTATTACTACAAGAGGCTGTAATTTGGGGTGTATAATTGCATGTACCTTTGTGTGTGTGTGTCTGTTTCATCCATTATTGGGTGAAAGGTTCTTTTTTGAAACTAGCTGTCTTCAGACTGCATGGGGAGTAGAAACCCCATAGTGGTATATTTTGAGGCATCCTTCCTATAGCTGCAGGCACTGTAGCTCAGCCTCTGGCACCCTTCATGGGGAGTGAAGAGCAAGTTTGAGTATACACGTGCTGGTACTAGCCAGCATGTTGGGATTTGCTGTAGCCACTAGGTAGATGCTTTAGACTGGGTTTTCATAAATCTATGCGAGATAAAAAAACAAAAGGAATTAACATTGCTCTTATCAAGCAGAAAGTGAAAAATATTAAATCAGATGTCAAGTACAAAATATTAAATCAGTTGTCTTGGGCTTGAAAAATAATTGAAAATTTCACCATTATAGTTTTAAACTTGAAAGGTCCTTAACTGAGTCCACCTTCCTTCTGTATAAGGAAATGCAGAGAATTCAAGTGTGTTTCTGAAGGTCACCCATCTAGCGCCAATAGCAGAGAGAGAGGGTCAAGTGGACTGACCAGTTAGAAGGCTGTGTCTGTTTAGAAGTCAGAAGTGGCTTGAATTTTTATGAAACTGAAGCATGCTGACTTCTGAGCTGTGCTAGCCTGGATTTTGATGGTAGGTTGTGACTAACTCAGGAGAAGGGTTTCCTTTACCAGATTAATTACTTGAGATAGACTTGCCAGCTTGGTACCAAAGCACAAATAGAAAATGAGTATTTCAGCTCTGCAGTGGTGGCGCACGCTTTTAATCCCAGCACTTGGGAGGCAGAGGCAGGCGGATTTCTGAGTTCGAGGCCACCCTGGTCTACAGAGTGAGTTCCAGGACAGTCAGGGCTACACAGAGAAACCCTGTCTCGAAAAACCAAAAAAAAAAAAAAAAAAAAAAGAAGAAGAAGAAGAAAAGAAGATGAGTATTTCAGTGGAGGAATCAAATCCCTCAAACTATTGCTAGCTTTTGAGTCTGGGCTTCACTGCTTTTAATTAAACCTATGCACTGATCGACACAGGACATCTGTGTGACTGGGGCAGTTTCCCTTACTGCAGGCTACCAACTGGGAAGACCTTTAATATTTTGGGGTGTTTGTTTGTTTGTTTGTTTTTTGGGACAGGGTTTCTCTATGTAGTCCTGGCTATCCAGGAACTCATTCTGGAGACCAGGCTGGCCTCGAACTCTGCCTTCTGGGTTCTTGTCTGTCTCCACTGCACGGCAACCTTTAATAGTTTATATTAGCCGGGCAGTGGTGGCGCACGCCTTTAATCCCAGCACTTGGGAGGCAGAGGCAGGCGGATTTCTGAGTTCGAGGCCAGCCTGGTCTACAGAGTGAGTTCCAAGACAGCCAAGGCTACACAGAGAAACCCTGTCTCGAAAAACCAAAAAAAAAAAAAAAAAAAAGTTTATATTAGAAATAGTTTTCCTTATTTTTATGTATATGTATGCCCATGTGTATATATACTCTTGGGGCTCACAAGGGTGTTAGATTCCCTGAAGCTGGAGTTCTAGGGGGTTGTGAGCCAACCTGTGAATGTTGGGACTTGAACTCACTCAGGTCCTTTGGAGAACAGAAAGCACTCCTAAATGCTGAGCCATCTCTTTAGCCCCTGAAATAGGTTTTTTGAAGCATAAAGAGAAAGCCTCTGCCTAAAACAAAGGCCTATCTGGGAGGAGCTAAGAGAACCTCAGAATATCCCCTTCCCTAGGAGATTCTGCCAGTTAGGACGTCTGAGAAAGCATCTGGGTGTTTACAGTCAGAGCTGATAAAGATGAGTTCTCGGAAAGAAGGGAATCCCCAGCCCTTTGTGTTGTATTCAGTCCTAAACTCTCGGGGTTGACTTTAGTTTGCTCTCATGTGGTTATAATAAATTTCCTACTGCTGTTTTTATAGTAAACAAGTGACCCTCATTGTCCCTTAGACTGTTCCAGCTGGAGGCAATAATGCCCTCATACAGGTGTCATGTTAGACACCTGTAAGCAGCCACACTATATCTCCATCTTACTTTTCTCCGCTCTGGGCCTTTCTGCCAATCAGGGAGATCCATGCCAGCTGAGATCCCTTCTGTAGAGAGGTCTGGAGATGCATGAGCTCTTGCGGCCCCTCTCCAGCATCTCTCTCCCATGAATAACCGGAAGCCAGGGACTCCAGAGTGCTGGTCCCTTACTAGGCTGACCGTCCTGGAACAGAGCTGGTCACCTATGTGGTTCTGGAGTCTCACCATCCCGGCCGTCTCCAGTGTGTCTTTTGTGTCTGTGTGGCGGAGCACACACCATGGCATATATGTAGAAGCGAAAGGACAACTTGGCGGGAGTGTCCACCATGCGGAGTTTTGGGCAGAATTCTGCCCTCAGGGTGGTGGTAGGTGCCCTTACCCACTAAGCCATCCTGCATGTCCTCCAGGGGAATATTTTAAGAATATACACTGAGGGACTGGAGAGGCTGACTCAGCAGTTAATTGGACTTGCTGCTCTTGTAGGGGACCTGGGCTCACTTTCCAGCACCCGCATCAGGTGGCTTACTTCAGTTCCAGGGAGCCTGATGCACAGACATATGTAGATACTCGCACATAAAATAAACATAATTCTTTAAAAAGAATGCACATTGTAGTGCCTTGACCCGTTCTGTTCCCACTTCATGTTGAATTGCCTAGAAGGGGACTCAGAAATGTATAAGTTCAGAGGGCTTTCTGGTGATTTTGGTTCTGCCATATTGGCCTTGAAAGCCACAGTGGCCCCTGATCCCATTTGGCACCAAAGGAGCCTCCTGTGTCACATCTGACCTGCCAACACTCACGGTGCCTGACTGCTGGAGGTGGCTCGGGGTGTGGTATTCCTAGGGAGCCTAGATACCCCGCGCACAGTGGCAGAGTGAGGAGACTGCCCTCCACCCCCGGGCCTGGAGCCTTTACCTCCCTTCTGTCTTCCAGCATCTCACAACCACTTTGTTCTTAATTCTGTGAGAACTGTCCTTTTACAGAAAATTGGAGATGTTTTTGAGTTATGATTGAAGTGGAAAGACCCATTTATTCTGCTCCAGGCTCAGCAGAGCCTCCTGTTATCTCTCAAAAGATTAGGTCATTTTGCTCTTTCTACATCGATCACTGGCCACTGCGCCTCTTAGCAGAGTCAGGAAATGAGTGTCTCTTTCCCCTCCTCGCCCTTCCAGCAAGCTGCAGTCAGGGCTGGAAAGTGGTTTGGTGGGAGAAGATCAGGAGCACAGCCACGTGCCACAGAAGGGTGTTCATCCAAGACCTTCATTTTCCCTCTAAAGAACAGCCTGTGTGTTTGGCTTGCACAAGAACTAACTGTGTCTCCCAGGACACAATTCGTCCCCCATTTTGTGAGGTAGATTTGCCCTTTATGAGGGTAGACTACGTACGCAGGAGAACTGTGGCTGTGTTTGACGTTAGCCAGGACTGGGAAAGCTAATGTTGGATGCTGTCAGGGCTGGTGGTGAGTCAGAAAGCTTCATACCACCCATGAGGCTTGAGTAGCACTGTCCTGGTTTCTGGAATGGCACATGGTTTCCTTATATAAACCACTCTACATGTTTATTACTATTTATCGACATTTAGATTTTTTTTGTTCTTGTAACTTCCATCCAAAATCGGAAACCATACATGATCCAAACCTGTTTGTTTGTTTGTTTGTTTGTTTTCTTCATGTTTTAATTTGGTCATAAATATATCAGAAGCCTTAGGTAGAAGAGCTGGGAGCTATGCACAGGTCTTGCTTCTCAAGAGCCTTGGAGACTCTTTCGTATTGACAGACATTGAGTATTCTTGTAGGCCTGACTGTGCTGTTCTTCAGCCCCCTCCCCGTGCTGTGCACATAAATCTACCGCTGCCTCAGGTCCGAGGGACTCCTTCCTCACCAGGCATCCGAGCTCAGCACTTGGCACATACAGAAGCTGTATTCTGTCCATCATCTGGCACACATGATTTTTTTTTTTTTCTTGATAGCCAATATTACAAAGTCCTCCCTTATTTCCATGAAAAATATTTTTGGGGCTTTGGGAGCTTCGGGAGAAGCCAGGCAGTGCAGTGTGTGCGTGCGTGTGTGCGTGCGTGCGTGTGTGTGTGTGTGTGTGTGTGTGTGTGTTTTAAAACCTTGTCTCTTGTTTCATGATGCAGAGGGATGTACCTGGCCTGTGGCTCCATAGAAAGGCTGGCCTGTCCCCTCTGTGTTTCTTTCAGGGATACCATTAATTTGATTGTATGTTTGTCTGCACTCAGTTTCTCCCCTTCTCAAATCTCAGCCCCACGTTGTTCTTTGTTACTGTCAGAAACCCTGGTGAGTTGTTTTGAACAGAACCGTTTCCCTCCTGTAAGATGATGTTACTGCACAAGTCACCAAAGTGTTTTCATAATAAACTTGAGTACTGTGAAAGTCAGGTTTGAATTGTATCAGTGGGCATGACTGCTGCTGTTCATTAAACAAGATAAATCTATTGATCAATTTCAGAATTTGTAGAATTCCAGGTAAAGAAAAATAAAGATCAAGGCCACTGTGTAAAAAGAAAGAAAGAAAGAAAGAAAGAAAGAAAGAAAGAAAGAAAGAAAGAAAGAAAGAAAGAAAGGCTGGCCTGGCATTCCTGGTCCTAGTCCAGTAGAAGTGTCAGACATATTTACTTGCCTCACTTCACTTGACTTAGATAGACTTGACACTGCTCTAGTTTGGATCTCTTTTCTAAGTGGTGGGCTCTCTTGCCTTGCCCTTTTGGCTCACAACCCCCTTGCGCGTTCCAGGTAGAGTCTGTTTCTTCTCAACAGCCTTGCTTTGCCTAGCAGAATCTGTAGGCACAGGAAAATGTCTCAACGGAGTATAAACACAGAGTGGGTCTTTAGAAGCTCTTCGGTAATCCCTCAGCAAAGCCATGTTGTCCCTAGGCTCCCAGATGTCCCCCAGAGGCTTGTCCTGTTCGTCACTTTCTGAATGGCCTTTTCTGTACAGAGGTCAGTGCTGACTCCCTGAGTCCATCCTTACAGCTCTGGAGAGGCTGTTTTGTTCCCATCCGTGACACAGCATCTTCATCAGGTTTTGTAGGAGGGGGCTGGGAGCCAGCAGCAGCCAGACACTGCAGAGCTGGAGCTGAGCAGACAGCATCCGCGGCCCTGGCAAAGGAGTCTAATTATTTTTCTCTTGTGGCTGGCAGTAAGATCAGACACCCTGCATACAGAAATTCTTTACTGTCTATCCAGAACCACCGAGAATCGTAGATTTCTGCCTGTCTGCATCTGAGGGAGCCTATATACCCCATCACCTTTCCTGAGTTCCCAGCACAGGGCTGGGTCCTTTGAACTAAGGCTTCCTACTGAAAATTCCTCAGCGTGTTCTTGAAAAGCAGTTCTCCTACACCAAAGGAACTTCATCAATATTTGTCAAAGTAGCAGTGTGCCCTTCCCCCTCAGCACCCCCACCCACCCCCATTATTTGGTCACTGAATAAGTGAGGAATGGATAGTTTTGAAAGGCAAACGGTGGGAGAATCGGGAGGCTGCTGAGTGTGTGGAAGAAAAGCCATTGGGTCTGGTTTCATCTTCCAGGTTAGGCTATCAGACTGTTGACATCCAAGCAAAGCCCCCTCATCTGAGGTGCAGCTGGAATGTCTCCCTCCATTGCACCCCTGTGATGGTGAAGTCTTCAAGCCAGGGTGACTCAGAATGGAGGCAGAAGTCTTTGCTTGCTGGTCCTGCCTTGGCTGGGCCAATGACTCAGCACCGAGCTGTCGCTCCCTGACTTGGAGCACATCCAAACTGGATGTTTCAGGTCTGAGCCTCAACCCAGGAAGAGACAGATGCTGTTCCTCTTGTTTTGTTTTGTTTTGTTTTCCTGGGGAAGATGAAGGGTTTGGAGAGGTCACACACAAATGTCAACACACAGCATCCAGGAGTGGCAGGCAAATGCTAGGGAAAGAGTTACCTGACAGACCTGGGTTCTGGAGATCTTGAGCAAACTGCATGCCCTCCACTGGTGTTTTCTTCTGTACGTGGACACAGCAAGCACCACCCTTGCAGGGCTGAGAGAATCAAAGGGGACAGTGTGTGGACAGTGCTTCTTTCAAAGCTTGTCCTGAAGCCCATGTATCATCCCTAGAGATGTTTACCATGAAGTGGGAAGGTCTTTGTAGATAGGCATCCAACTGACCTTTGCATACAGCAGTCCTGGCCATGCATGAGTCACACAGCAGATAGGCCTGAAGTCCTGTCCCTGACAAGCTTGTCCCAAATTTAGCTGATTTTCTCTTGGTGTCCAGATAACCCTCAGAACCCTGACTTGGACTTCCCCTGCCCCTGTGAGGATTGTACTCAGGTCCTCAGTAACTTGGAATAGGGGATCAGGTGAATGCTTCTGGACTTTCTGGAGCCTCCATCCGGCCCCTTTGCTTACTAGGTAGGCTTGTTGATTTATACCAGGACAGACAAGGAGACACACAGTGTGCTGCATGGAGCTCTTTGTTCAGCCTTACTTCCTTAAGAGGTTGTCTGCAGTTGTCTCTGCAGTCCTGAGAACAATGCCAGGCAGGAACCAGGAGCCCAGTTGATGGTTGGGAATAAGAGGTTTGAGAGTGTTAGAGTCAGAAGAGGCTAAAGGCTCTGTGACAGAACATTGTGTTTTTCTTTTTGTCTGGAACAAGACCATGGGAAGGCTGTCGAAATGTTCCAGCAGTAGGAGGCTGTTATTGATCTCTTTAAATTCAGTTTGCTTCCCAGAGCGGAGATTCAGGTACTTTTCCATTTGCATCGATTAAAGTGAGTGGTATTTCTTTTCCTGTTTTTTCCCTAACAGGAAGTAAGTACCTGATTTTTTTTTCTTTTTCTGAAACTGTGAGTTTAGGAGCCAAGTGTCCCTTGATTGGGCTTCTTCACACAGCGGTGCCCTGTGACTTGAGGTCCATCTCATTCCTATATCTGCCAGATGGAATACCGCGGGGGTGGGGGGAGGTGGGGGTGGTCTAGGGTTGGGAAAGTGAAGAGGTTGAGGCAGGCTGTGGGTCCCCAGCACTCCCTGCAGCAGCTGCTAATGGTTATCCTCGTCCTAGGACCATGTGTGGGCTCCTCTGAGGGATGCAGTGGGATGTTGAAGGGGTGCCAGCAGATGTTCTGCTCCCAAGCCAACCTTCACTCAGTTTCAGGACGAGTGAGGGAGCCAGCCCCATTTCATTCATTTACATGCTGTTTCTCAGCAGTGAGGTTTTCTGTGCGTAAGCTTCTCCCCCAAGCAGCTGGCTAGTCTCTTGGAAAGAAGACGGTTCAGGACTTAGGTTTTTAGGGTACTTAGTTGGCCCTGTTCACTTCCCGGTTGGTTCTCAGCATAGACCATGGCATTCTTGCTAACTAGTCTCTGAAGACTGAGACAAAAGGGCTTCTAACTCTAACAGACTCATTGCCAATCTGATAAGAGCCACCAAGGAACTGGGTTTTGCAATGCTAGGCCCAACTTCTTAGTCCATCTGTGGAATGAAGGCATATAATTGTGTAGGGCAGGGAGTAGCTGTGTTTACAAAGACTTTCTTTCTCACGCCTTACTTCACTAAGTCTTTCAAAAACAACCAGTGGAGACGGTGCATGCCTAATCTCTACGCTTGAATGATAAAGAGGCTGGAAGATCTAAGTTCAAGGTCATCCTCAGGTACTTAGCAAGTTCACGGGCAATCTGAACTATGTGAGAATCTATTTAAAACATAACAAAATAAACAAACAAACAAAAAACAATGTTAGAACCCCCTGGAAGGTAAGGGAATTTATGGCTGGGAAGCTGAGTCTGTTATAGCAAATTCTGTCCAAGGCTGATGAGCTACAGGGAAATGCTGGGAGCCCAGGGTGGCAGCTTAGAGACCAGGGCTCAGGCCCATTTATTTCTGTTTATGTAGACACAACTGCAAAGACAGGCTTCATGTTCTAAAACATAGGGCCATCCCTTTTATTAATCCTAGGATAAAGTGTTTCTATTCGAATAACTGGCATATCAAAACAGGCCTCTAATCACTTGTGACTCATGGTGACCTGTGACTCAGAGTTTTGTGGCCAACACAGACCTATGTCTTATTTTTATTTTTTGGTTTTTCGAGACAGGGTTTCTCTGTGTAGCCCTGGCTGTCCTGGAACTCACTCTGTAGACCAGGCTGGCCTCAAACTCAGAGACCCACCTGCCTCTGCCTCCCAAGTGCTGGCATTAAAGGTGTGCGCCACCACTGCCCGGCTACTGTCTTATTTTTTAAAAGATATATTCATAATTATTTTAGTTTTTAATGATACATGTGTTGTGAGTGTATGTTAGTGCCTGTGAGTCCACTCACTTGCAGAGGCCTTAAGAGGGCATTGGAGCCCTTGGAGCTGGAATCACAGGCTCTTGTGTGACACTATATGTGGCTGCTGGGAACTGGACCCTGGTTCTCTGCAATAGCAGTACGGACTCTAACTGGTGAGCCATCTGACCTTTTTTTTTTGACTTACCAAGAATCCCAGAACAAAACCTATCTCGTTGGAAGTGCTGTGTGAGTAGACCTGAGTGGCGTGTGGGTTTGGCTTCTTATTCCTAATTTGCCCCAAATCTCTTAACACCCCCCCCCCCCGCCCCCAGAAGTGGTAAAGAGCCAGTGTAACAACTCAGAGGGAACTAGGGACTATTTTGAGCTTGGTTGTGAAAATGTATGGCTGCTTATGTATCACATTGATATTAGGTCATTTATGTGGCCTCTTGGACCAAACAAAAGGCTGTGCTGGGTTGTTGAAGCTCAGGTGTCTGGAGGTGAAAGCTCTGCTCTGTGGCCCCTGCCGGATAGAGGCGTGCCAGGCTGCTTCATTCCTGCCCAGCTCCTGACTCCACCTGGAGTTCCGCAGTCTCTCTTTCAAGCCTCTGTCTCTCACTGGTGTTAGAAGTTTTGAAGTATTGTTAGTGAAACTCAACAGCTGACCTGGGTGAGAGCTCTTCTGGCCTGAAAACCCAGTTAATGGAATCGGCGTTCCACTTAAAACTCCAGGGCTCGAGTTGGAAGTGCTGATCAACGCCATTGCTGCTGTTACCATGGTAACGGGAGCTGTGGTTTGTAGGCATCAAGCCAGCTTTTGTTCTGTTTTGTTCTTTTTTTTTTTTTTTTTTCTCCAAGCCCATTTTATTAAGAGCCAGGGTTATTAAGCCCATTCCAGGGTTTAGAGGGCCACCTACTCAGCATTTAGGGAACCAGCAATGGTTGGGTCAAAGGCCATCTCTTCATGTTGTCTGTGAAAATGAGTGTGCCAGCTCATGGTTTGCTGAACACCTCCCTAACAGGTGCTCAAGAGCTCTTCCCCACCATGCTTCTAAGATATGAGGGTGGGGATGGGGTTGAGCCTTGTCTTAATTTGGGATATAAAACTGGGATACTTTGAGTTCTTGCAATTTCTGACAAATTCAGGCATGCTCAGGGTGGTATGGCCATAGATGGTTTCTAGCAATTTCTAGTGCATACCTCAGATCCTTATTTCTTCATGCCAGCCCCCTAGGCCCTCTCACCCCAGTCAAATAAGATGAGCTTGGGATGGAGGTAGAGCCTCCATTGTTTTTATTTTTTCCTGGGTGCTTCATTGTCTCCTACAGTCTGAGACTGTACCAATACTTTGTAGACTATTCCTGGGCCCACCCCTGAATTTTATTTATAGCTAAGAAAGCAGGTGTCTAAGGAGGGTGTGTGGACTGTTCATGTAGCACCTGGGTGGGTCAGGAGGCAGGCCAAGTGCAGGCTTTCTGTCAGTAATTTCGCACTTATTGCAGAACTGCAGACAAGCCCAATATTCACAGAACTCAGCCTATCTCCAGGCTTTCTCTAATAATAATGTCTTGTGCCTAAAAGGGCACACTTTGGCTCACTTAGTATTGATTTCCCCCTCTGATTATTATGCTGGCTTTCTCCTAGAGTTGTTTGGTGTCCTTAGATAGCCTCGGGATTTTCATGCTGTATGCAAACACCAGTAAAATTAACACATTCATTTATCAGTTAATGTAGTCAGATAAGAAAGTCAGACCCTGAGGCTCTCATTTCCTAATTAGAATTTGTTTGTCTTCCTGGCACCCTCATCCAAAGATAAGAATAAACTAGCTTGATCTGCAGGGAGGTCACCAGAAAGGGGGAGATTCACAGGCATCTGCTTGATAGCTGTGCTTGTGCCCTGTCCCACCAGCCCAGATAGAGGAGATTCCTGGAGTCCCCAGCTGCAGTTAGGATGGTAGAGTCGGTGAGTCTTACCTGAAAGACACTGGTATGACCAAGAAATCTTTGGATGTGAACTTGAACTTGAGAATACCTCTGATGGAACCTAAGAGATATGTTTAAATAGTATTCAAGAGGAATTACAAACGTTACACATTTTTTTCCCAAACAAAACCCAAAAGAGGGATAAAAGTGAGCCTAGAACTTCTGGGGCACAGCACTCTCAGTGATGATGGTTCTCTACCAAATGGTATATTGTAGATGACTAATGCACACAAATCCAAGAGTCTCAGAACTAGAAGGAAAAGCTAGGCTTATCTGGGTGGCCACCCCTGCTTTATAGCTAATGCCTCGCCATTTTCAATTAACTCCAAGCTGAAGACCAGCATCTTGGTGGAGGCTCCCACTTCTGCTCAAGCCCTTCTGACCACAGAGGGCTTCCTGCCTCCTGCCACTATCAGTTAGCTTTGTCCTTCACTCTGGGTTCCTTTGTTGCTTGGGAATCTCTTGTGTCTTTTCAGGAAGAGAACTCTTAATTTGTTCAGGCCTTCTGTGTATCTCTCTTAAGTGTGTCTCACAAAACTTCCCCCAAGGGCTGCAGAGATGGCTCAGGAGTTATGACTACCTACTGCTTTTGCAGAGGACCCATATTCAGTTCCCAGCACCTAATGTAGTGCAGCTTACAACAACTGCCAGTAACTCCAGCTCAAGGGGATCTGATGCCCTCTTCAGACCTTCTCATATTCCACATTTTTTAAAAGCCAGGTATGGCAGTATGCACCTTTAATGCCAGTGTTCGGGAGGTGAGGCAATCAGAGCTCTGAGTTCAAGGACAGTCAGGGCTACAGGTTTCAAAAAATAGCAAACCCCTCAGGCCTGGAGAGATGGCTCAACAGTTAAGAGCACTGGATGCTCTTTCAGAGAATAGTGGTTAATTCCCAGCATCCACATGGTGGCCTACAACTGTTTGTAACTTCAGTCCCTGGGGATCCAGTGCTTTTTCCTGGCCTCTGAGAGTACTGTGTATATGTGGTACACATTCATGCAGGAAGTACAAACTCTAAAACTTTTTTAAAATAAATTTAAAAAAAATTCAGAAAGTCAGGCCTGAATTCATACCTCACACCTGTAACCCTGTACCCTGGTGGCTCAAGCAAGAAGATCAGAAATTTGAGGTCAGCCTGGGCTACGTGTGAGGCCCTGTCACAAACAACCTCACCATAGTTCTATAGGGTGCTTGTGGCCTGCTTTGTTTTATAGAAAAGGACATGAAGGCTTACAAGGGTAAGGGATTTATCCATGTGCACTGTTACTTAATGGGAGTAGAAATGAGCTTGGATCCCTCCTAGGTTAGCCTCCTCTGTGGGACCCACATTTCCCTTGTACCTCAGCTACCCCTGCTTTTCAGGTGTTTCCTGTTTGTTCCATGCATTGATTTGTCCAATTTTGAACAGGGTCTCATGTAGTTCAGGCTGACCTCAAATTCAATATGTAGCTGGAGATGACCTTGAACTTGTGATCCTCCTGCTTCTACCTCCTGAGTGCTGGGGTTGAGTGTGTGCACCACTGTGCCTGGTTTCATGTGATAGTTGGAGTTGAACTCAGGATTTCCTTGCATGCCACTCAAGCAGTCTACCAAGTGAGCTACATCCCCAGCCCTTTAACTGTCTTATAAACTCCTTATTTGCAAGGGTCATATCTTGTTGATGATCCTTGGGGCCTATCTGAGTAATAGCTTGATGTTCACCGGAAGTTGTAGATGAGGCTAGCTCAGGCTTACTAGGTGCCTGGCCCTGAGGAGTAGGTAATGGCCAGACCAAACAGTAAACTCCAGGCAGTCCCCAAAAAACATATGACAGGACTGCAAAATCTGATTTCAACTGGAAAGAAGGGTCCTGTGTTGTGACAGGATTCTTTGTTGTCTCTTGCCTGTTCCCTATGGTGCATGCCTCATGGCAAGAACTGGGTTCTTTTCTCCGTGTGAGGCCTGGATCTATTCCCAGCTCTTGGGTGACCTGAGAGTTAAGCAAGCTAAAATAATGCTGATGTCCTGAGCACGTGGGTATTCTAATCTGAGAGTACCAAGTGCCTGTCTGCCCCTCTCCCCAAGGACACAGTGACACCCTTGCCTTTTCTGTATTTTGGAGGCCCTCCAGGGGCAAGATCTCAGCAGGAGAGAGGCAGTGCTTAAGCCAAGGGGGGCACACTCCAGGGCTAGCCACCTGGAGTCCAGACCTGGATATAAATATAAAACATGGCAGAATTAATGGTATTTTCATTCAAAATGCAAAGCAACCCTCCTTAGCCTTTGCCCAGTTCTGCAGCTGTAGAAATTAACACCTTGGGCTCACAGACTCCCACCTTTTGACATTTGTTTGTCATTTGGAGAGCTACCTCACTGAAAAAGTCTTACTCTCCTAAAACTCCAACCTAGTGAGGTTTGTGCAAGCAACACAGCATAGCTCCCCTTGTCTGTGAAAGGACTGTCCTGTTCAGGAGACACTTGGAGGCTGAATTGCACAGCCTCTGGTTGGAGAGATGTCATTGCCCAGTGAGTGGCTGACTGGCCTCAGTGCCTGAAATAAGATCTGCCCAGAGGTACATCTGGAACTTGGCCTCCTCAAGGGTCCCAAAATAGCCAGGCCTCTAAAGGGACGACTTCATGAGAGGACACAAGAAGGAACCCCAACTGCTCTTGACCCAAACAGGGTTTATTGTATCGAAGGGGGAAAGGCTCTGTGGTGCTTCCTTAACGCGTGTCAATGAAAAGTTTATTGGGACCACTGAGACAGACCACTATTGCTAGTGTAGGGAGAGATGAGCTCAGCTCCCTGTTGAGCACAAAGCACTGTGTGGGACATGTGGATAGAATAGTATTCAAAGGGGAAAGCTGATCGAAGGCAAAGGGGATTCTAACCAAACTGACCTAACAGGATTCTGACAAGCCAAGGGTGATGGACAGACATCTGGGGAGGATTGGAGGTGGATGGAGCTGGGATATCCATGATGGTCGGCTGGGAACCAGGGGGTTCTGATTTAGCTGTTCTTTTGCAATAGCTGGATTTTACAAGGAAGCACACAGATGGGCCTGGGAGAAAGCCCTGATAGAAAGTCTAGCCAGGCAGAGGCTCTTAGGAGTCAGCCTTGTGCCTTGTAAGACTGGCGAGTGATCCCTGGGTTTTGTTCTCTTCTTGCACTTCTACATTCCAGTGCATCTCCCTTTCCTGCAGCTTGTTCTAAAAATAATTCCAAGGAGCTAGGCCCTGAAACACACACACACACACACACACACACACACACACACACACACACACACACACACACACACACACAGAGAGAACAGAGCATACACACAACACACAGCAGCACAGACAACACACACAGCACATACATAGCACATACACAGCACAGCGCGCGTGCGCGCACACACACACACACACCACACAGAACAGAGCACAGACAACACACGCAGCACACAAACATACATGCTTTTCCAGAAAGATTTTCAAGTTACATTCTGTGTTGAGCAAATACAAGCCATGCAGATGAGCCATGTGAGGGCTTATTGGTAGCTAGGAAGTTTGCTGCTGCAGTTTAACTGGAGTTGAGTCTTCCTGGGATCACCTGGCTTCAGCCTCTGAAGATGTGCTGGGGCAGTTTGCCATTGTCTGCTGTCTACACTGCTGTCACCCAGAAAAAAACCTGTTTTACCACTGTGGGAAACAGACCTCTTTTGTACTTCAAACTGATACTTTGACTTCTTGGTGTGCCTGGAGACAGGTTTTATTATATAGCCCAACCAGCCTGGAACTCACTTTGTAGACCAGAATGGCCTCAGAGTCACAGAAACCCGCCAGCTTCTACCTCTCAGGTCCTGGGATTAAAGGCATGACCACCATTCCCAGTTCCCCTAAACCTTAAAGTGTTGCTCCAACGGTTGACTGGGAATCTGGAGAAAGTGGAGCCAGTGAAGTGGTCTGGTGCCCTGTGCCCAGCTCACCTGGCTGAACTGTGAGGCCCAAATTACTCAGGAAGTTCAGAGCTCCTCAGCACCACCCTCCTCCTCAGGGGCCTCTGCCCTGTTTCTAACCAGTCCTTTTTTTTTTTTTTTTGATACTTTATTTACATTTCAAATGTTTTCCCCTTTCTAGGTTTCCCCTTTGGAAATCCCCTATCCTCCCCCCCCCCCCCCCACGGCCTCTATGAGGGTGCTCCCCTACCCGCTTACCCACTCCTGTCTTCCCTCTCTGGCATTCCCTTATACTGGGGCATCTAACTCTAACCAGTCTTTGTTTCTCCTTACTTTATGTTAGGGAACGGCTTCGTCTGCCAACGGCCCTTCCCGTGATGGCTCCAGGCTGCTGCCCGCTAGGGAAGGCCACCCTCTATACCCCCAGCTCCGGCCTGGCTACATTCCCATTCCCGTCCTCCACGAAGGCTCTGAAAACCGGCAGCCGCACCTTTTCCATGCCCACTCCCAGCCTGGGGTGCAGCGATTTCGAACCGAGGCAGCAGCGGCCGCACCGCCAAGGTCCCAGTCTCCCTTGCGTGGCGGCATGACAGAAGTCACCCAGACAGACAAACAGTGTGGACAGGTGCCATCAGCTGCAGCAGCTCAGCCCCAAGCTGCCCATGGACCTGAGGTAAGAGACCCAGAGACCCAGTTTGTGCTGAGCCAGAAACCTACCTGGTAGTACACAGGGCTCCTGGCCTGCAGCCTCAGCGGTTCTCGTTGGAGAGCTGGTTGGCAGCCTCGTATTGTCCCCATATCTTACACCTGTATTTTTCAGATGGCCAGAGATCACATGGCTTATTTTTGTAGTAGAATTGGCGCCAACGTGATAGCTGCATGATCGAAATGCATAGAGGTAGAGGCCTCACAGCTTGGAGCAACTGCCTGGCTTCCTACATCAGTGTTTCTATTCACATTGGGCTCTCTGCTTCAGAGAGCTCTGATTTACTCTGTTCGGTCCTTTCGGATGGGCATCAACCATTTGGACCTATACTGGGGACAAAATCAGGATGACATCTCTGTCTTGAGGGAAATCCAGCATTAAGTCAGAAGGGCAAACAGCTTTAGATTTGAACCCTCACATTCACCATTTTGAGTTTTGTTACTAGTGAAAGAATATTGCTCACTCGGTTCTGAGCTAAGGTTGTGGCCAACAGATGGGTAGGGTTGCTCAGTAGTTATGCCTTCCTTTTACCATCCTCTCTGTAGCTTGTCCCCTGGGCTCATTGGCATTGTTCTTGAGGATGAGCCCTCGTTTCCTGCATGCATTAGAATCGTGATTGTTTTTGACCTCTACTTATGTTCACCTTCACCATCAGTGGTGAAAAACCAGTTAATGTGGGATACTGGAGGTCTCTCCTTTCTTGGAGATGTGTTTCCTGCGTCTGTAATGTTTCTCCAGGACAAGTCAAAACAACACATCGGTCAGAGATCTTAGAAAATTTAAGCCAACAAGGCCTTTAGTAGGAAACCGCCTGGATAGCCATCTTCCCCGCCTTCTAGATGACGAGATAGATCAGAAGAGAAAGGGATCTGGCCTGCACCCAGACTCAGGCAGCTCCCAGATGCTTCACTGCCTTCAGTAACAACAAACACAGCAGCCCACACCTTCCTGTGTGCGCTGCTGCCTGCCAATGCACAGACACAGATGCATGCAGTTAATCCTCAAAGCAACCCGTGAGGTGGGCAGGCAGGCTGTTCTTTTCCCATAGTTCAGGCAAGGCACAGAGATCTGTCGAGCTTTCAAGTGTTTGAACCCCAGCTCTTTTATTTCAGAGCTCTGGGAGCCTCGTGTGTTCTAGGCAGGTGCTCTCCCAGCGAGCTACGTTCCCAGCCCTCATACTTACAGCCTTAATACTGTATTTGTTAAGAGGATTGGTGCTGGAGATTGAAACCGGGGTCTCAGACACACTGGGCACTTGCTCCCTCACAGAAGGACACACAGCCCTTATACTCACACTTTGAAAATGTTTATAGCAGGAGGGCTTTGGGGAACGTGTTGTCCTGGCCAGGTAGTGTCGAATGGATATTTGGAGTGCCAGGGCAGCAGGGTCATTCATTCATAGCACTGTGCCTCTGCCCTTTGTCTCTTGCAGCGATCTCAGTCTCCAGCTGCCTCTGACTGCTCATCCTCATCCTCCTCAGCCAGCCTGCCCTCCGGCAGGAGCAGTCTGGGAAGCCATCAGCTCCCCAGGGGCTACATACCCATCCCTGTGATACATGAGCAGAACATCACCCGGCCAGCAGCCCAGTCCTCTTTCCACCAAGCCCAGAAGACCCACTACCCAGCTCAGCAGGGTGAATACCAGCCCCAGCAGCCTGTATACCACAAGATCCAGGGGGATGACTGGGAGCCCCGGCCTCTTCGGGCTGCATCTCCGTTCAGGTCACCCGTCAGAAGTGCATCCAGCCGGGAAGGCTCTCCAGCCAGAAGCGGCACACCCGTTCACTGCCCGTCACCCATCCGTGTGCACACAGTGGTTGACAGGCCTCAGGTATGGAGAGTCAGTGGTTGACAGAAATGCAGATGGCTGAGGCAGGCTGAGAGGTTCTGCAGATGCCCTGGAATTCCTCAGAGCTCAGCCTCGTCGGCATTAGCACAACTGGAGGCAAGCAGAATTCTAGAAGTTGCTGGGCTTTGAATATGCAGGACAGGGACTGCTGAACCGTCCGTAGTCTCCAGGGCTTTTCCATTGCAGCCACTCTGGGGCAGAGGGGAGAGCCTGTGGTAACGCTGTCACTCTCACCTCTATGACCATGTTCCCTAATGTGCACCATACCTTCCCTGGTCTCCCCATTCCCCTGATCTCACTCCAGCCACAGTGTGCTCCCCAGTTTAAGAGGCAGATTGTGTCTCTTTGTCTATTTCTATTCTCCAAGGCATTCTCTTGATCCCTCTGGGCATTTGCTCAGGCCGGACCTGTTCTATAAAACACCAGCGTAGTCCCTCATCCCCTTGCCTTCCAAGGGGATGCCCACCTAGTCTCTCCCCTAAAGGCAGCTCCTTCCATGAGCTCCTCGGGGTTCAGTATGTGATGGTTCTGTGCATACCTGATGGCCCTCTTATCTCTTAAGCTCTGAGCCTGACAGCAAGGGACCTTGACTGAGACATTCCCCCACCCCTTTTACAGTACTATGGTCCTTGGCTGACGCACTGGTGGACAGTAGAGGAAAGCCACCCGGGCCTAGTGGATATCATGGGCACAGCCCTGATCATCCTCCAGTGAAGCCAGGGAGAGATGGTTACTGAGACCGGACAGCCTGCAGCTCAGAGGCGGACACTCAGTGTCCTTGGGCTTCTGGCTGTATCACTGAGTGGCTGATAACTCCTTATCAGTTTGAAAAATGAAATCGCCCTATGAGAAATTTCCAAAAATCCAAATGTGGAATGCCTTTCTCCTACAGTGATATTATCTAAGTCCCCGAAACAGGAAACCCTCAATTTTTGTTTGTATTTGCACGTGTTGTGCATGCATGTATGTAATACATATTTTGTGCATCCTTGTGAAGGCCCATGGTTGCTGTGGGTCTTCCTTGATCAGTCGCCACCTTTTACATTGAGGTAGGGTCTCTCCCATCTCTGCTTCCTGAGCACTGGGATTACAGGTGGACCACCACACCCATCCAGCTGTCGTGCGTGCCCAGGGGATCCAAACTCTGGTCCTCACATATATGTAGCAGGTGTTTGACTTGCTGAGTCATCTCCCCTGCACTGTCTTTATTTTAGCTTTTTTATTTGGAAACAATTTCAACCTTTCTGAAGAGCTGTAAGACTCATACAAAGAAGTCCCATGTGCCTTTCACCTGAGTTCACTGTTTTGTTTTGCTTTGTTGAGACAGTCTCTCATGCAGCCCAGGCTGGCTCCAGAGTTGCTGTATGTCTAAGGATGACTTTGAACTTCTGACCCTCTTGCTTTTGTTTCTGTAGTGCTGGGGTTACAAGGTGTACCACTGGGCTGGGTTCATGTGGTGCTACCACAAACCCTTTTGACACACTGGTCAAACCCTGGCAGTTGAGTTACATCCCCAGTGCCCCTGCCACGCCCTGCTAATGCTTGCTGCTCGCTCTTGTTTTTATCACTTCTTTCTCTATCACCTACTTGCTTTCACTGCACGAGAATTACTTGCAAATATCATGCCCTTTATTCTGGATACTTAAGCAGATATTTTCCCTAAGAAATATAACCATAGTAGAATGGACAGATTCCGGAAATGTAATGTTCTTCCAATAGCATGTTATCCAGGTTACCATCCACTTTCAGATTTCCTACCCAGCACTTTCCCATTTTGGGATCTGATCCAGCAGGGCAAACACTGACTTTAGACGTCACTTCTCTTTAGTCTGTGGCATGGTTCCTTAGCCTCTCAATCCTTTCATGACCTTGACGTTTCTGAAGAGCAGGGGACACCCTTTCCTAAGTTTGCCCTTACACAGCCTTCCATTGCTTTTAAAGCCCACAGTGGGGTGGCTGGCTGCGAGGTGGTGTGATGAGTGGTGAGGGCTGCTGTGGGGCAGACAGTGTCTGGTGGAAGCAGAGCATGCCAGTGAGATAGCCACCCACTCGGATTCATCCTTGGATTCAGTACTCCTAGGACAGAGTGCCCATTTGTGGTGAGAATTCCCTCAGGACTGCCCCGTGTGTCCTGTGGTCAGTGAGGGAGTCTTTAATCCTAGTTCGACCTCTGTTGACCTTGATCGTGGTACCCTTTCCTTTACATCTTGTTCACAGAATCGTTTTTAGAGCTTTCAAGGATTTAGCTTACCTGAACATTAACATAGAATTAATACTTTTACTTGGGATGAAGTAGTACAGCATTTCTTCCCTGTTGATGAACCTGGAACGTATGAGGATGTTGGAGCCTGGGTATCCATTTAGATAACAGAAGAGCTCTACTCGATTCCATTTGGAGCATAGTTTATATTTTAAAATGTGACCTTGACCTCCAGTCCCTGGAAGGGCTCTGCAGCCAGATGCCAGTGTAAGGCACCATGTCACAGCATTGCATCAGTATGCAGGGCCTGAATTCTTCCAGGGTTAACTATTTTGAGCATCTTGCTTACTTTCAAAGAACAAATAACAAACTGGTCTGAGCAGAAACCACTAGGCTATTACAAGTCACCTTGACAGGGCACCTAGGAGCTGAGACTTCATACAGCAAGACCCGAGACAGCATCTCTGGCCAAGGGCTGAAATGGAATCAGTCAGAAATTGCTCTGAGCAAACCCCACTGAGCAGCCAGCATGCTGTCATTTTTGAAGATTACAGTGGCTTGCTTTTCCTTGCCTGTAAGACTGTCATCTATCTACAGAAGACAAGAAGGTAGTGAGCCAATCACTGGAGGCTTAGCAGATAATTTAGTCACATTCATGATCAACATCTAGTTTGCATTTCGGCTATTGGCTGTCCTTAAAAAGATCTCATTATGGGCATAGAGAAATGGCTCGGCTCTTGATTAAGTTAGTTCCCAGCACCTTTGTGGGTGCCTCACAACTTCCTGTAGCTTCAGTACCAGATCTGACTCCCTCTTCTGACTTCCAAGGGTATATGACATACACACAGATTACATATACATAAATAAAAATAAAATTTTTAAAAATCTTTTTAATGAACACCATTTTCTAGGCTCTGGATAAAGAGCTAGCAAGCCTGACAGTCTGAGTTCAGTTCCCGGAACCACGGAGAGGTGGAAGGATGAAGCTCTATGAGTTGTCCTCTGAGCTCCAAGTACACGAGGCACAAGTGCCTGCAAACACACAATTCAAAAAATTATTTCCAGTTTTCTTGCTTTTATTTCTTTGCTTGCTGTTAACTATGAACTATTGCTTTAGATAATTATTAAAAGTTTGCATCCTCTTGTCTCAACAGACCTTGACCCATCGAGAGCCTCCACCTGTCACCCAACCTGAAAACAAACCAGAAAGCAAGCCAGGCCCAGCTGGACCAGATCTCCTTCCTGGACACATCCCCATTCAAGTGATCCGCAGGGAGGCAGACTCGCAGCCTGTTTCCCAGAAGCCTCCTCCTCCTGCTGAGAAAGTGGAAGTAAAGGTCTCTTCTGCCCCAATTCCTTGTCCTTCTCCCAGCCCTGCCCCCTCAGCAGTCCCTTCTTCCCCCAAGAATGTGGCTGCAGAACAGAAGGCAGCCCCCAGCCCTGCCCCCGCAGAAGCCGAAGCGCCCCCTAAGCATCCAGGTGTGCTGAAAGTGGAAGCCATTCTGGAGAAGGTACAAGGGCTGGAGCAGGCTGTAGACAACTTCGAAGGCAAGAAGACTGATAAAAAATACCTGATGATAGAAGAGTATTTGACCAAAGAGCTGCTGGCCCTGGATTCCGTAGACCCCGAAGGACGAGCGGATGTGCGTCAGGCCAGGAGAGATGGCGTCAGGAAGGTTCAGACCATCTTGGAAAAACTCGAGCAGAAAGCAATCGATGTCCCTGGTCAAGTACAAGTCTATGAACTCCAGCCCAGCAACCTTGAGTCTGAGCAGCCACTGCAGGAAATCATGGGTGCCATGGCAGCCGACAAGGATAAGAAAGGTCCTGAAAACAAAGATCCGCAAACTGAAAGCCAACAGCTAGAAGCCAAAGCAGCCACACCTCCAAATCCCAGCAGCTCAGCAGACTCAGCTGGCAACCCGGTGGCTCCCTAGTGTCCACTGGGACCGTGATGTAGAGACTTTTAAGTTGCATGCACTGAGGGACTTACAGTCAGCTGGTTGCCATTATTCATAGCTACTTGGTATGCAGTAACTTGGGGTGGAGGTAAAGCACTAACTAAGGGGGCTTTTCTTCCGTATTCTTATCTATATAAATAAACAAGTTGCCTGTTCCAGAAGTCTAACCCCTCTGCTTGTTTGGGAGCTCTTTCTGTGCTTGGGTAGGATGATTTAGCCGTGGCTGCAGGCTATCTTTCTGTTAGCTCTGGACTGAGGGTTTTAGGTTTGGAGGGATAGGCAGAGTTACAGGAATATGAAACCCATTTTTGAGATATGTTGTCATTTTGATGAGATATCCTTCATCTCGTTACTGAAAAATCTGACTTCAGCTAGATATGCAAGAAGCCATAGGAATAGCTGTATGTTGGAATGGCTTCGATGTTGTTACGTTTGGGGAGGGACAGAAAATAAAGTGATTATATAACTCTCAATGGTTTTTGTGGTTTCTAAAGGTTTGAAGAGTGGCAAATAGCATCAAGGTTGTTCCAGTGGGTGAAGTGAGAAACCCATATAAAAAGCTGAGCGCAAATAACAGGCCTACCTATGAGCTCAGAGTGTTCTTGTCTCAAACAATGAGGTAGATAGTTGAGGGTGACAGCCCATGTTGGCCTCTCAGCCTCTTCACACAGGTATGTGTGCACACATGAAAATGCAGCAAAAGATTTTAGTCAAATGGTAGACACATTTATAAGGCAGTTCTTATCTGGAACACGGGAGGACTCAGGGCTGTGGGCTTAGAATATGCTTGCTATGGGCCCCTTCATCTCACCCTGTCAACAGCCAAATGCTACATCAACAGCCCTTCTGCTGCTGATCCCTGGCCTCCGGCATTGCCACGGGGCTGAGACGGTTCACAAGTGCACAAGAAAGTCAGTTCCTATTGCTGCCAAAGTGCTGTGTGGAGTTCAGGTCACTGGGGATTAGAAATATTCCCTGAGAGTCTTTGGGGTATCTTTATCTGACACTTCTGAGTCTCCAAGCTGGATGGGACCACGTTCTCCTCAGATTGGGTTCCTAGGAACCTTTCGGGTTCGGGGTCATGTGTACTCAGAGGATACTGAGTATACTATTATTTCTGTGCCAGGGAATTTAAAGCTCTGGAGGGGTCACAGAGATGGCTCAGTGTGTAGAGGTACTTGCCACTAAGTCTAACAACCTGAGTTCTACCCCTGGGACCCAGGTTAAAGAAGAAAACTGATGTCTACAAGTTGTTCTCTGACTTCTACACACATGCTCACATAGTGTAACAAAATTAGGTGGGCATGGTCGTGCATGCCTTTCAGCACTCAAGAGTCAGAAGCAAGTGGATCTTTGTGAGTTTGGGGCCAGCCTGATCTGCCATAACAAGTTCCAAGAGTGCCAAGGCTAGAGAGAAACCCTGTCTTAAAATAAATTTGACTATCCAAGAGACTCACAAAACATACAGCCTATTGCTATCGCCCTTTATTGCCCCGCCCCTAGAGGTGGAAGGTAAGTCCCTATTGCTAAATGCACCATGCATTTCAGAAACAGGGCCCAAAGAGCCCTAAGCTGCAAGTGACCTGAATGTCCCCTCCCAGAGGACTGGCTTTCATGGAAACAGAAGGCACCATGCAAGCATCCAAAGGAGGGAGGCAAGCAATCAACAGCCCTACCCAGCTGTGATGCTCTTCCAAACCACATCAATCAGCACGTGCAGTAACCTTACGGGTGCATTAGTGATACACATCCAGGTGGTAACCAACAGCTCTGGTTGATGTTCTGTTCAACAAGAGAGAAACCATGCCCCGTACTGGCGATCTAGCCAACTGTTTAGTACTAGTGAAGTCGTGGTTATCGGAGAAGAATCTACAACAACTGGTTCATTAAACCAACATAAGCACGAACTGCATTCTAAATATTTGTTCTTATACCCACAGATAAGTGTAGTGTTTGCCCTTTAGCAAGGAAACTTTGCAACAGAAAGAGCTACAGAAAACCTCAACTAATCACAATGTGCAGTTACAGAGCCCAGTCCCAGAGGCTACATCTATAAAACACGCCCACACTTGAGGCTCAGGGAACATTGCAGAAGAGGGACAGAAAGATTGTGAGCTAGAGGACCAGGAAATTTTATGTGAGATTGTGTCTCCTAGTAACGTCAGAAGCTATACCCATAAAGTCTCACCAACATGACTGCCTAGACATGAGCCAAACACAGATAACACTAATAAACATGGCAAAGTAGACAGGGAAAAGCCCATGAGGCCTCAACCCTACAACTAAGGAGTGCTGAGAGAGGCAGGAGAGAGCACACCACTTGGTTATCCATTAATATACAGACTAAACAGGTTATGTTAAACAATGCATACATATATGCATATACATGTATGCACGTAATGGTAATGAAGATCTTGGGAAGACCATCAGCACTCCCCTTCTCTCCCCCCGTGTGTTCAATTTCCAACCTTTCTTCATGCATTCCCTTTGCCAAATGAGAACAAAAAGGAAGAGAGGGACCTGAGATGTCAAAATGTGCAAGTGTGCTGACTTAAGAGCCCCATGCTGCCTGGCAGTGGTGGCACACGCCTTTAATCCCAGCACTCGGGAGGCAGAGGTAGGCAGATTTCTGAGTTCGAGGCCAGCCTGGTCTACGGAGTGAGTTCCAGGACAGCCAGGGCTACACAGAGAAACCCTGTCTCAAAAAAACCAAAAAAAAAAAAAAAAAAAAAAAAAAAAAAAAAAAAAAAACAAACAAAAAAAGCGCCCCAAGCTGAATTCCTCGTGATGACCCTGAGTTTAATATTGGTGCCTGACGATGCTACACAAAAATACCCACTGTCATACTTGCCACGCTTAGTCCGCTGAAAAAGGCTGAAGTCATCCTGATGGGACTCTGCCAACATAATTCCTGAGTGAACTCACCCAGGGAGGACCAGCCAGCATGCTAGGGACTCTAGAAACTCAAATGTAAACAGAGAGACACCGGCATCATCCCCCACCCAACTCCCAGGACTGGAGATCAAACCAGGAGCTTCATACATGCTCCTTCCACTGAGTGAGAGTCCTAGTTTGACCATGTTGTGAATGAACTAAAGACAGAGAAGGTCATTTTTGCTTTATTCACCTAGACATTAAGGTCCCTCGAGTTTTAACTGTCTTGGATTATTTTACTTTATTTTATTTTACTTTACCCCAAATCATAGTGAGCTGATCTCTAACACAACTGCCTACTTTGGCCCATCCAAACCAAATACAATGTTCATATCAAGACAAGGGGGTTTCTAGCCCTGGATCTTGCAGGAGACCAAGCATTCTGCTGGTTGCTAGGAAACATAGCTGTCTTGACCCCATAGGAGTTGAGAGGCAGTAGCACTGCTGAGTATCTGGTATCAAGGGACCTTGGCTCAGTTAACATAAACGCCAGTGCTAGTTAGAGAGCAGTTAAGAGTAGTTAAGAGAACAGGCTTGAATCACTCCAAGCTAAAAAATCACAGTTTTGCAGTCTGTGCGAAGCTTTGAGGCAGTGACCAGTTATAGGGAGCCTTTCCCTCCCCAGGTTCCTCATTTACGAAATAGGGACATGGTTAAATGAATTCAGACAAGCAAAGAACAGGAAGCAACGCCTGGCTGATGACAAGGTTAACTGTAATTACCATCCTCATTCAATACATGGAACAAATGTATTGGCCATACAGCAAGGAGCAGGCAGGATTTGTAGAGAGATCTGGGTCTCATCGCATCTCAGAATCTGGTGCCAAGTGGGCTTGGTGGTGGATTAGTTTTCTCACCGCTGTGATAGAATACCTGACAAAAGCCACTTAAGGAAGGCAGAATCTATTAGTTCACACATTCAGCATACAGTCTTTCTTGATAGAGAAGACATGGTGGCAGGCTCTTGAGGCGGCTGATCAGGAAGCAGGGAAAAAAAAATAAATGATGATGTGCAGCTCGATTTTGTGGTTTCAGATCCATGGAACAGTGCCACCCAATTTCAGAGTAGGCCTCCTTATTTCAATGAAAAGAGTCTAGAAACTCGCACAGGCATCCTCAGAGGTTGGTTGCCATGGTGATTCTAATCCCATCAAGCTGACAAGATTAATCACCACAGTAATCAAGCAGCAAAGGACTTCCTAAGGGCTGCGGAATTTTGAGAATCTCTTAACCTCTTCCAAACTCAGAGCATTTGATTTGTTTTTTACCATCTGTAACATCAAAATCTTACGGGATTCTTTCCTATCTCCCAGTTGCAGCGAGCAGCCCGGGCTGCAGATGGTCCCTGGCTTACCATTGTCTGAGTCTGTGTAAGAACGCAGGATGCATTGAGTAGAAGCTATACTTCAGATATTGAATTTGAATCTTGTCCTGGCTTAGTGATACGTGGTGCAAATTTGGTGTGTGATGTTGGCAGCAATACGATGCCAGGCAGCTGCAGGAAGCCACAGCTCCGGTCAGCCACTCCATCGCAAGAAGAAAATGGCTGGCCCTGCAGCATTCTATTGTTAGGAAAGAATGTTCAGAAGCTTAGATGAAGTCAACACATTTTCTTTTTAAATATTTATCTGGGGGTTGGAGAGATGGCTCAGAGGTTAAGAGCACTGGCTATTTTTCTAGAGGACTTAGCTTTGATTCCCAGCACCTGCACGCATGATGGCCCACAACTGTCTGTCACTCCAGTTCCAGGGAATTCAATGCAATCCAGTTCAGAGCCCCAGGCACACACGTGTTCTACACACATGAATGCAGGCAAACACCCATATAAAGAAATCAAACTCAAGTGGTCAGGCTCGGGGGCAAGTGCCTTTATCCACTGAGCCATCTTGCTGGCCCCACATGTCGATCCTTCTGCTTTGAATCTCAACTACAAATCCAGGCAGGCTCCAGGCCAGGAGCAACCTCGCAGCATTGTGTTTCTCCTCTTCTGGTCATTACTCCACACCCCATCTCACCACACACACACACACACACACACACACACACACACACACACACACACACACACTACACAGAGAGAGACAGACAGAGAGACAGAGAGACAGAGACAGAGAGAGCTGCAAGATGTGGGTGTTTCTAACTACTGAGCCATCTCTTCAGTCCCTGCATTTTCAGCTCATGACATAGCATGTGATGGGTGTTCTTGGATGTAACTGGTACTAAGTTGAGCATCTTTTAGTGATGGTGTCTACACTGAAAGCCACAGGCAGCCTGAATGTGAGCACCCTGCACCGGAGTGTGGCTCCCTGCACCTATATTCTCTCTAAATTCTCTGGTCCCTCCTGAGGCCCAGTTCATTATGAATCCCTCTTCTTGTGGACCTTATGTTCCTTTTCCAGCTTTCGCCAAATTCGTCTTGTCCTTTGGCCTAATTGCCATCACCTGATGGTTTTCTAGTTCTTTAGACATTCTTACTAGTATCCTTTGTAGAATTAAATCCCCAAAGGGAGGCAGGTCCATCTCCACACCTCCGTATTCCAAGTGTGGTCCCAGCCTGACACAGACACAGTGGCCACAGGGCCCTGAGAACCTGCCTAGCATGTGCAAGGCTGTAGGTTACAGCTGTCGAACACAAATGTGCATGCACACGTGTGTGTGCTCACACACATCCTTTGACTTAGATCTTATGGTGCCAGTGGGTATCTCTTCAGAAGTAAATCCTAGCCTTCCTTTTGTACATTTTTTTTTGTGTGTTTATGGGGTTTTAAACATTAATTTATTATGCGTGTGCACACATGTGTGTGCAGCATACATGCAGAGATCGGAGGACAGCTTAAGGGAGTCTGTTCTCTCCTTCCAAGAAGTGGGTTCATGAATGGAACTGGGGGATCAGGGTTAATTCTGAGCATCTGTATCATCTGGGCCATCCCACTACCACCCCCTACCTTTAGTCTCCCTATATAGCGAAGGCTGGCCTCAGAAGACAGATCACTCAGAGGGTGATCCTCCTGACTTAACCTTCCAAGAACTAGGTCTCCAGGCTTGGGCTACCATACCTGATTCATCAGTTTGCCCTTGCAATCTCCAGATGTGTCTCCTCTCTCTCTCTCGGGACCTTTTCCCGTTATCTGTCAAAGGTGACACTTATACACACATTTTCAGGTGCACACCTATACACACAAATCATTTTATTAGGTGAGCATTTTCCTTGCCCTAATGGGTAGGGTACACTTATTATTGCTGTGGCATTTGCCTGTACCATTTGTCCTTTTGCCCCAGCCTGGAAACTTAGGCAGGAACTCCATTGTGGGCAGAGCATTCCTTACAAGCCCCTGTGAGCATAACCCACCTGCCTCCCTGCCTCTCTGTAACATTATACAGATGTAATCCCATGCTAGTGGCCAAGATCCAGGCCTGCAGTTTATTTTGGGTTGTGCAGGAGCCTGTGGAAAAATGTTTGAACATGTCTTAATCACTAGGGCAAATACCTTTCTTTCTTCCCGAGTTCCAGCACGTTCTGAACTTTCTGAGAGTGTGGAAAAGGCCTGGGCAGACACACACCCTAGTGGCATGCCCTTTCTGCACTGCTCTGCCTGTGGCTGCGCCTGTGCCTCCTGCCACATCCTCCTGGCTCTAAAGTTGCTCTGACTCAGGGTGTAGAAACAGGACTGCATTTGACTCTGGGAAGCCCTGAGCATGGGGGACAGAGAGGGGGACTGGAAAAGGCCTCCCTCAACACATAATTCAAAATAAACCCAACAGTAAAAACAATAGAAATATAAAGACGATCTCAGCTTTCCAGGTTAAAGTTTGTTGACTTTAACAAAATTTAAAAATTCCGTGGCTGGAGAGATGGCTTAGCGGTTAAGAGCACTGAATGCTCTTCCAGAGGTCATGAGTTCAAATCCCAGTAACCACATGGTGGCTGACAACCATCTGTAATGAGATCTGCTGCCCTCTTTTGGTGTGTCTGAAGACAGCTACAGTGTACTTATATATAATAAGTAAATAAATCTTTTTTTTTTTTAACATTAAAAAAAAATTAAGAAATTCCTTCAGGTGTGTGTGTGTGTGTGTGTGTGTGTGTGTGTGTGTGTGTGTGTGTGTGTGTGTGTAACCCACGCCAAAGAGTGTTCATGGGGGAGGTGTGCGTGCACACGATGATAGGGTATGTCCCCATGTCCCCATTTCCTGGGACTTCAGAGACTCATCTGTACTGTTGGAACCAGTAGCAACTTAGAAGAGCTACTTTAGCCCCAGGGGAGAGTGCTGAGCAGGGGGAGGATTCTGGGAGAGAGAGGCAGATGGCCACCATGCTGCCCATTCTGTACCCAGTGGCAGGTAAGACAGCCACACATGCTGGGACGGGGCAGCCTGGAACCAGTGGGGTAAAGTTTGAGGTGCAAAGAGAAGCTAGCCTGAAGGCCGTGCAGGGGTTGGAAACACCTCCTCAGCAGACCAGGGGAGCTCATGTCTACAGTCTGAACTCTTAGGAGGCTAAAGCTGGAGTTTGAAGCCAGACAAGGCCACAGAGTAAAGACCTTACTAAAAAAGAAAAAAAGAAAGAGAAAAAATATTCTTCTAGAAGTTTCTAGAACATGTGTTTTCTGTCCTTGACTGTTCCGACCTGTGCCAGCCCTGGTGAACTGGCAATCCTTATGGAGGCTGCACTTTTTTCTCACAGACTTGTTGCTAGGGAAGGCCTCCTTTTCTAGCCTCAAGAGAGATTCTATCCCTAATCCTTCTCTCTATCTCGCCTTTCGCCTTGTCTCTCAGCTTCCTGCTTCCTCTCCTTAGTTGAGAAGAAGTGCAGCCTCAAAAGGAATAATCCTCAATGCTCAGCTTAACTCTCTTTATCAGCAAGTATCTTGACAGAACCACCTACGTCTGTCCCCGGCTGGACTCCCAGGGCCTGTACAGTCCTCTGCAACCCACTCATTCCTCCCTCCCACTCCACCGAAACCTCTCCTTGTGGGCACATCTGAGCAGTCATTGCAGATCTCCACTGGACTGTGACTCATCGTCCTCCCCAGTGGACTGTGACTCACCATCCCCCACCCTCTTAACCACCGAGTCTGCCTAGCATCCTTCCTCTCTCCACAGGGCAGAGGATGAGTTTCGTGTCAGCTCAGCTAGAAGGTAGAGCTCATATTCAACCAAGCCCTAGACGCCGTTGCGCCTAATGTGGTAAGACAGGGGCGTAGGACATAGCTCAGTGCATAAAGTGCTTGCCCAGGATACATGAAGCCCTAGGTTTGACCTCAGAATCACATAAAACTGGGTGTAGTGGTGTGTACCTGTAATCCCAAAAGTCAGGAGGTTCAAGATGCTGAGAAGTTCAAAGTCATCCTCAGCTCTCCAGTGAGCGTCAGACCCTGTCACAAACAAACACAGATGTTTATTTCCCTAGAGAAACTGTGTCCTGACTCTGGTACCCAGCCTCCTCAGCCCCAGCCACCTCTGGTCAGTGTCTCAAATACCTTCAGTCAAGAGCGTGCATCCTTTGGGAGTCCTAGAGTTCAAATCCTGAGTGCCCTTCTGGGTCCACACTAAGCCAGCTTTAGGCCAGCAGCATTCTGTGGGGGCAATGTCAAGGCCACAGAGCCAGCCAGGTGGAGGAGAGGCAGTGCCAGCTGCCACAGGTTGAGGTGGGAAGAGACTGATGCTCAGTCACTGCGAAGGGGAACATGGTCCAGTGTTGTGAGAGATTTCTAGTTTCCAAGAAAGACAAGAAATCTGTTCTGTAAGATTTCTCTGTTTAAAAATATTTTAAAAATGTTTTAAAAGAACTAGTCAGACTCAACAAAATCTGTCTGCAAGCCAGATTCGGTCCTGGGGCTGCCAGCTCCAAGTTCCACTATTCTGTAAATATTTAATAGTCTCCATTCCTTACTGTTTGCCCCCAGCCCTGGAAGTGTTGAGAGCAAAGACTGTAACTTGGACTCTCATACAGCCAACGTGGGGTGGGACAGTGACCTAGAGAGGTGGCAGCTGGGGGAGGAGGTGTGCACTTAGCTCTCAACTGTTTTTTCTACTTTGCCAAACACCTTTTTTATCTGACCCCTCCCCCACCACACCTTTTGATAACCACTCAGTTCTGTAGCTGCCCTCTGGACCCCACGTGTAAATAGAGTCTCTCTCAGTCCTGCCATCCTCTCTTCACCGAATCTTAGCTCGGCACCAGTGCTCACAGGGTGATGGCAGAGTTGGCTCTGCCACTCATGTGGGCAGGATTCCTGTGCCAGCTCCTCACTCAACAGCTAGCCACAGCCTTAACCTTCTAGAGCCTCAGTTTCCCCTACCCCCACCCCTAGTTAATTTGTAGTAAGTTTTCATGACTGTTCAGGAAGTTTTATTTTATTCTGAGGACAAGTTGCCCATGGTGGTCAATAATGTTGAATAGAATGTCTTAGTGTCTGTGCTGTCCCAGTGTCACTGACCAAGGAGAAAGGGACAAACGAAACAAACAAACAAAAAACTCTTGCCAATTTTTATTTATTGTGCGTCTGTGTGTGTGTGTGTAGGCATACCCATGTGCTTGTGAGGAATTCAGAGAATAACTTGCGGGAGTCAGTTCTCTCCTTCTACTGTGTGTGGTCCAGAAATCAAACTCAAGTGGTCAGGCTCGGGGGCAAGTGCCTTTATCCACTGAGCCATCTTGCTGGCCCCACATGTCGATCCTTCTGCTTTGAATCTCAACTACAAATCCAGGCAGGCTCCAGGCCAGGAGCAACCTCCCAGCATTGTGTTTCTCCTCTTCTGGTCATTACTGCCCACCCCTCTCAAGTCTAGAAGACTTTTTTTTTTTTTTTTTTTTTTTGAGACATTGACTCATGTACCCCAGGCTGGACTCAAATTCCCTATGTAGCTGAGGATGGTCTTAGACCCTCCTTGTGTTCGAGTTTGTTTTCTGTTGTTGTGATACACATCATGATAAAAAAAAAAAAAAAAAAAAAAAAAAGCAACTTGTAGAGAACAGAAGGCAAGAGCTTGACGTAACAACAAAGGAGCTCTCCTTACTAGCTTCTCCCTGAGTCATGCTCAGACATCTTTCGTAAACATCCAGGCAGACCTGCCTAGGGATGGTGCTGCCTACAGTGGGCTTGACACTCCCATATCAGTCAGCAATCAAGAAAATGTCCCACAGAGATCCCCACAGGCCAATCTGATAAAGGTAATTCCTCAACTGAGGTTTGCCAGGTGTCAGGTTGATAACCAAGATTAGCTACCACACTAAGGCTCCACCTCCTAAACACTAATATTACAGGTGTGACATCATGCCCAGTTTATGCAGTGGTTGGGGCTGAACCCAGGATTTCCTGCATGTTAGTCAAGCTCTCTACCAACTGAGATATAGCCTTCTGTCCCGTGTGTGTGTGTGTGTGTGTGTGTGTGTGTGTGTATGTGTATTAAAACAGAGTCTGCTAGAGTCCAGGCCAACTTCAAACTTGCTCTGTAGCCTAGTGTGATGATTTAAATAGAAATGGTCCCCACTGGCTTTTATATTTGAATGCTTGGTCATCAGGGAGTAGCAGTACTTGACAGGGATTAGGAGGTGTGTCCTTGTTGAAGGAAGTGTGCCACTAGGGGTGGGCTCTAGGGTTTAAAATGCTCAAGCCCAAATGTCTCTTCTTCCTGTTGCCTATGGACCCCAGTATAGAACCCTTGAGCTACCTCTCCAGCACCATGTCTGCCTGCATGCTGCCATGCTTCCCACCATGATGACAATGGACCAAACCTCTGAGTTTGTAAGCCAGCCCAAAGTAAATGCTTCTCTTTATAAGAATTGCTGTGGTCATAGTGTCTATTCACAGCAATAGAACAGTGACCAAGACATCAAGGAAGACCCTAAACTCCTAATTGTCCTGTTTCTGCCTTCCAAGAGCTGAGACTACAGGTATGCACCACCACACCTGACTAGGCACCTTTTCATAATGTAATCTAGGCAGTGATTTTGTAGAAGCAAGAAACAGGGACCATTACCCCTCTAAAGGACCTAATTTTATTTTATTTGTTTTGAAGGTCTCAGCCATGGGGCCCAAGAAGCAGGCAGGCCTGGACTTACGAGAAGAAAGAAATGTCCCTCTGGCTTCCCCTGAAGCTGTGCTTCTTTCTCCACCAGCACAGAAGACAAGAGACCCAGGGTGCATGCATGATGTCATCCAGGAGGCACTCAGGTTGGCACCACTGACCATTTCAGAGATGTGTCTTTTGGGAGAATGACCTCAGCCAAGGGATCCCGGGAAGCAGCGGCTTCCAGCGTCTGGAACTGTCTATTGGGAACAGAAGACTAAGGCAACGGGCGTTGGACAAGCACCAACCCTGGCCAGGCGACCCCTGAGACTCAGCCACGTGTGAAAGGCCACAAAATTAACATTCCAAAGGGTAATGTTAAGGGTGTCAGGACACAAACATACTCCTCTTCACATTTCCAAATAAAATTTAAGCAAATCCAAAACTGAGTGGAAAGTTGAACTGAAGAAGAAGTTGTGAGGGCCAGCTCCTGCCCAAGGACCTTAAAAGCACACACACACACACACACACACACACACACACACACACACACTCACACTCACACTCACACACGTGCAAGCATACATGCACACATGCACACACACACATGCTTGCACTTAGTCTCAGGAAACCCCGGTATGCCTTGGTGTCTTTCTGTCATTCTTCTGGTGTTACAGGAAGGTGCACAATGTTACAGAGCCTGTTCATGGACAAGTGAAGCAGAAAGGACGAGGTCATCAGGATCCATCCCATGGGAAGCACACAGAGGAAGTTCATGTATATCTTCCTTGGCTGAGCTACACATTCCAGAACCCACTTAGGTTCAAATGATCACCATGGGACTAAGGTGGACGGCAAAGATGGCTCAGTTACTGTGCTGGTGGTGTTGATTTGTGTTTGTTTTCTTTAATTCTGGAGGACAAGTGTGTATTTCCTTGTGGCTGTATGAGGTAGAATGTTCTAGAAGACTTTTAGAGATGATAGTGGCCTATGCTGGTCTACTTGTGTCACTTACCTCTGTCAGTCCTCTAGCACTCACACCTTGCATAGGCCACAGCATTCTCCTTCCCTGTAGTCTGCCTCCCTTCCTCACTCCTGAGGGCATCACAGTTCTAGGCAAGTGCTCTGTCACTGAGTTACACCCCAGATCTCATCTCTCTTTATATAAAACCTTCTTACCTCCTCTCCCACTGCATCTGCATCAGCTTCCCATTGTTTCTCTTGCTACTGAAGATTTCCTTTAATTCCATTGCAAGCTGGGTGGGGTCTTGCCCAGAGGGCACTACTCCATTTATTCTATTTTGAATCAGGCCTCCCTTTTAATTATTTATCTCCTTGAACACAGGACTTGGCTCCATCATTACATTTCCTAGTTCCCTTTTTCCTCAAATTGTACATTTTTTATTTCTCTTTACCCGTCTTATTCCTTTTCACTGTAGCTTTTCGTGAAAGTGGTCACTAATAACCAAGTGACTTGCTCAATACTAGGCTGTCTTGAAGTCTTCTCTGCCAATGACATTAATTCTTAACTTGTCAGTTTAGCTTCAGGTAGATTTTTAGGATGAAGGCATAAAGCAGCCACATTCCTTGTCAAAATATCACAAGAATGATCTCTCGGCCATTACTAAAATTCTTCCACTTGAGCTAGGCCCCCACAGATCACATCGCCCTTGGCACCATTGTCTTCCCTGTTCCTGCTAGTATGGCCCCTTAAGTCCTGCTTAAAGCATCCAATCACTTTTGTAGAACAAAGTCCCAAAGTGTGCTATAGTTCCTCATAAATAAAAGTTCCATACATAAAAGTATGGCCAGGCCTATCACAGCAATACCCCACTTCCAGTACCAGCTCTGTCTTAGTCATTGTTCCATTGCTGTGAAGAGAGCCATGGCCAAGGAAGCTCTTATAAAAGAAAGCATTTAACTGGGGGCTAGCTTACAGTTTCACAGGACTAGGCCATTAACATCATGGTGTGGAGCACGGTGGCAGGCATGTGTGGTGCTGGAGAAGTAACTTAGAGGTTTATATCCCGATGCACAGGAAGCAGGCAGAGAGATGGGGGGGCTGGGCACCGACTTTTGAAACCTCAAAGCCCACCCCAAAAAGCAAACCACTCCCAAAACAAACCCCCTCTCTCTATCAAGACCATACCTCTTCTTCCTAATCACTCTCAAATCGTTCCACTGCCTGGTGACCAAGGGAGCCAGTGTATGAGCCAATGTGGCCATTATCATTCACATCCAGTCTTAATTTTCCAGGTTCACATATGTTAAAATGTATTCAGTTCTTGTATTTGCTGAGTAACAGGTGTTGTATGAATACACTGCATCTTTTCTGTTCTCTCACTGCATGATGGACATTTAAATTGTTTCCATCTGTTTTTTTTTTTAGGTTTTTCGAGACAGGGTTTCTCTGTGTAGCCCTGGCTGTCCTGGAACTCACTCTGTAGACCAGGCTGGCCTCGAACTCAGAAATCCGCCTGCCTCTGCCTCCCAAGTGCTGGGATTAAAGGCGTGCGCCACCACTGCCCAGCTGATTTATTTTGCTTTTATTTTTGTGCATTTCTTTTTTTTTTTTTTTTCGAGATTTTTTTGTGCATTTCTATGTAAGTATATTGCACATGTGGGTGGGTATCCATGGAGGTCAGAAGAGGCAATGGATATCCTTGAGCTGGAGTTGCAGGCAGTTGTGAACTGCCTGAGATGGGTTCTGGGAACCAAACTCTGGTCCTCTGCAAAAGCAGCAGTCACCTTTAACCACTGAGTCACCTCTCCAGCCCCTGAATAGTGAAAACTCCAAGATGACTTTATACACACCTATATTAGTCGGGGTTCTCTAGAGAAACAGAACTGATGGGGTTTATTAGAGTGGCTTATAGGCTATGGTCTGGCTAGGTGAGCAATGGCTTTCTCCTAATGGAAAGGCCAAGAATTCAGTTGTAGTGGGTTGGCCTGATGCTGCTTGTATTTTAATGCTAATACTGGTTCCTCATGATATGGTTGCCCCAGAGATAGAGAGTCTGCACATAGATCCAAGTGATGCTATCTGACCTTGCCACCAAGTTATTTCTGATTGGTGAATAATCATATATTTTAGATGCCAACAGCCAATAGCTGGGCAAAAGAGCCATAAGAGCCGTAAAAAGAGGGGTTTAGGGCTCCCAGGCCGTGGGGGGTGGGGGTTGGAGGAGAACCAGGAGGGAGAGAAGAAGGTGAAGGGAGGAGAAGCCACCATGGGTTAGGTGAGTCATGAAAACGTGACCCTGAGGGCTGGCCAACTGGAGTTAAGAGTAGCTCAGATGAAACATAGTGGGTAATAACTCAGAGTTATCAGTAGGAAAGTAGATTCTAATAGCATAGAGGGTAGATATCTGCCAAGCTCTTGTGCTGTTTAAGGTTTATTGTAAATATAAAGGTTGTGTGTGTCTTTTATCCGGGATCTAAGTGGTCAAAGGCAGGGTAGAAACCCGGATTGGGATTTAAAAATTCTACACCATCCAGGAGTTGCTCAATCTGCTATACTGAGGTCTCGGGGGTCTTCAGTATACGTTGGAATCCTGAAGAAGTAGGTTCTATGAAGTGAAGAAATGCCTCTGCAGCAGAATAGATGAACTTATCAGTGAGAGTGAGAGCAAGCAGGCAGGCAGAAAAGTCCAAGTTTCCTTCTTCCATGTCCTTTTACATAGACTGACACCAGAAGACGTGGCCCAGATTTAAGGTGAGTCTTCTGACTGCAAATGATCCAACCCAGAATAATCACTCACAGATACTGTCGTGGTTACTTCTCTATGGCTGTGACAAAACACCAAGACCAAGACAACTAATAAAAGAAAGCATTTGGTCAGGCAGTGGAGGTGGCAGGTAGAGGCAGGTAGAGCTCTGAGTTCAAGGCCAGCCTGCTTGGTCTACAGAGTGAGTTCAAGACAGCCAAGGCTACACAGAGAAACAATGTCTCCAAAAGCAAATCAAAACAAACAGACAAAAAAGCAAGCAAGGAAACATTTAACTTGGGGCTCATGGTTCCAGGTGGTTAGAATCCACACCCATTATGGTTGGGAGCATGGCAGCAGGCAGGAATATCAGTGGCACAGTAGCTAAGAGCTTAGTGTTGACACAGCAGCAATGAGGTATGCAAGCACACACACACAGACACACAGAGAGAGAGAGAGAGAGAGAGAGAGAGAGAGAGAGAGAGAGAGAAGAAAGAATGTTAACTGGGCATGGGTTTTGAAACCTAAAAACTCACCCCCATTAACACACCTCCTCCAATAAGGCCACACCTCCTAATCTTTCCCAAACAGTTCTAGCAGCAACGGGGACCAAGTATTCAAACATTGGACTATGGAAGCCATTCTTATTCAAACCATCACACGTGTGCTCAACTGCTTGAGTTCTGTATGATTCCAGATGTAATCAAGTTGATAACCAAGATTAGCCATCATACCACCCTCTGACATAGAAGTAGTTGACATAATTTAAAATTATCTCCCAGTCCATTCCTAGCAACATGACATTTTTGGAGAGAATTTTAGTTAATTATCAAGTCACAAAATTCCTTCAGCAAAAACACAATAAAACTTAAAAAAAAAAAGATTGTCCGTGGGATTCTTACAAATGCTATGGACCTCAGAGGAATGATCTGCTTCAGGCAATCCAGCTCAACATCTCTTAGCTGGTGTGGGTGGTGTGAGCAGTTTATTTGAGCCCAGTACAGCTTTGGAAGAAAGTTTTCTCATGACATCTATCACAACAAAGCTTTAGACAAGAATACTTCAAACTTCTTCACAAAGTGAATGCCTTTTGCAAAGTACTTGTGATAACTTTCATAAAAATGGGTCCTCTTGGGCCAGGCAGTGGTGACACATGCCTTTTATCCCAACACTTGGGAGGCAGAAGCAGGTGGATCTCTATGAGTTCAAGGCCAGCCTGATCTACAGAGTGAGTTTTAGAATAGCCAAAGCTACAAAGAGAAACTTTGTCTCAAAAAACCAAACCAAACAAACCAAACAAGAATGGGTTCTATTGACTGAGAACCAATGCTCAAGGTAACAGTCTAGGGAGGAAGGGTCTGGAATAAGCATAATATGGTAGACTCTTTTTCAAAGTACATGGGACCTCATTCATAAGAATGAATTCTAATGACTGAGAAACAGTGCTCAGGAGTCTGGGGTGAGGCCTAGCTCTACGGATAGCAAAAAAGTCACCAGGTTAAGAACTATATCCAGTCTCAACAGATATAAATCCCTTCCATTGAGGAGAAAAGCCTGAGAGTTTGATGTTCCTAGTTTCCCTAGTGCTATGTGTGAGTCCTCCTGCCATCTACAAATGCCCTAAATATATACATTTTAAACCTGAAAAATATAAAACTACTGAAAACATTGTAACCCCTCTACTTTGACTTTTTGCTCATTACATTTCATTTTAATAATCAAGATATCAGAAAGCAAATAATGTAAAATAAAGGAAGCTGAGTGTGGTGACTTCCTCCTAAAAACCCAGCCCACAGATTGGGAGTTTGAAGCTAGCCTAGGCTACATAGTGAGACTTTGTCTCAAAATGGAAAAGTTGGGTATAGTGGCCTGTGCCTTTAATCTCAGCACTCAGGAAGCAAAAACAGGTGGATCTCTGTGAGTCTGAGGCCTGTGTGAGTCTGAGGCCTGTTTGGTCTACATAGCAAGTCCTAAGTCAGGTAGGACTACATGTGAGAAATACTGTCTAATAAAAAATAGGACAAATCAAAGCAAACAAATAAAAATAAAATATCTTTACCATTTTATAGATAATTTTAAAGAAACTAGGATGACAGAAAGGATATGTAAGAGATGTAAAAAAGTGCTTGGGTCCTCAAAATAACATTAATTAGTATAAATGATAAATGTCTACCTTTGGATAACTATAATTTTTCTATGATCCACTAGAATAATAATAATAATAATAATAATAATAATAATAATAATAATAATATCATCTAAGGCTTTACAAAAGCTACTTGAAGGCTTGAAGTCTTCATGTGGACTGATTTAGGAATATAGATTAAGGCTCCCTATGACCTTGATCAATCTTGACTGCTAAGTTACTCCCTGAAGTCCTGGAGAGCCCTGCTGTCTGGAAGCTCACTTCGTGGTTTCGGGAAGCTGGCTTCTCGCTAGGTTCTTGAAATCTCTTTAGTTCTGTGAGTCTCAATAAAGAACTGCAACCATAAAGGTTGAAGGCCAGGGATTGCCACGCACCTGCCAGTAGGGAGCAAATCCAGCCTTGGCCTTCCTTTCCACCTTACCCTTGTGATGGTGGGCTCTGTTTCAGACGAATGGCCAAAACACTTTGTATTTTTCACAAGGCCTTACTGGAATACCTAGAAGAGGAAACAAGCACAGGATGCAATGGCGACCTACCAGCCCACTGGAGCCCAGTTGGGCATCAGTCACTCTTTTGGTCCATGAACGCATGGTATAACAATCCTTGCAGGAATGAAGAGACACAGATGCCCCTTCAGTTATCAGACAACTGAAACAATGCCTCCTGTCCCCAAGCAGATGTTCTCAGTGATCTCATGCTGGGAAAAGGAAAAGGTTGAAGCATGGCACCAGCCAGAGTGGGACCTTGTTTCCTGGAAGGAAATTTCACACAGTACGGACAACCTGTCAGATCACCTTGCAGGAGAGACTGAAGCTGAGGCAAGGATGGAGGGTGGAGCCACACCTTGACAAGGACTGCTTAGCCATGCCTAGCTCTCTACTTAAACCATAAACTGGTGCTAGGACCCTGAAGACGAACTGAGCAGGGAGGTCACTGGACTTCCTTGTTCCTTTTGTCATGGTGGTCACATTGTCTAAATCTCCTCTTTCTGCTTTTCACCACTAATCTGTTTCCTTAAGTGGCCAACTGAGGAAGTAGCTCAGCCTGGTTTATTAGGGCATCCAGGGCCCAAGAACAACGAGACATTGTTACTTTTTAAAACTGGAGAGATTAATAGATTAGAAATAATCTAATCCACAAACGGGCAAGAGATCCATTCTAATAATAGACATTGACCACACCGACATGAGGTACACTTACAACTTGTCAGGTTTTCCAGCAAAGTAAGCCAGACTTTGGGGGAAAGGTGAATGCTCTCAGTGCTTTAGTTTTGGCTGTACTCTTTTCTAAGGAACAAGAGCAAAACAGGAAAAATATGACTCCTTCTATGAGACATCACAATTTCCCCCAGGATGAGAAAGAACAAAATAAGGATTGGGTGAGTTTCTTAGGTAAGTAGAAAGGACGCGCACACACACACGCACATACACACACACACACACACACACACACATACACACGCTCTCTCTCTCTCTCTCTCTCTCTCTCTCTCTCTCTCTGTGGTTCCATGTTCTACCTCTCCTGGTAGGGTGTCCGGGAACTGGTGGAGCCCACATCTGCCCCTTCCTGTGGGGCATCGCTGTACGCCAGACCAAGGAGGGGAAGCAGAGTTCAGGACCAATATAGGTTCCACAGGGCTCTGGTTCAGGTAACCAGCTTGGGGCAAGTGATCAGGGTCTTGGGTCTCCTAGCAGCTGTGGTGGTGATGTTGGCAGCCAGTGCTCTGATGTGAGCCTCTGTGAGCAACAGGAGCCTGGCCAGGCAGGCCGGATGAGCACTTGAAGGGAGAGAGTCTTCCCCCAAGTGTTATAGGTCAATAAAAACGGCCAGTCTCAGATGATCCTTGGTGAAATAGCTTGTGTGCTTTATTTCATGTGGACAGGGACTCTATGAGCCTTGGGGAGTGGGATGGGATTTGTGGGGTAAATATATTCTATTGGCTGAGGCTAAGATGCTGGTGATGCTCTATTTGCATGGGGGAAATTCCAGGTTCTCTGCTATGTGACTGACTGCCCGTGATCACTTAGTTTGGAGGGGGGTCATGGTTACATGCCCCAAAGCAGGCATGGAGATAGGGAGGGAGTTACCTCTACTCCTGCCATCTCAAACTCTGAGATTTTGGGGGTTTGAGCATGCTCCACCTCACCAGTCCCATGTCTATTCCTCTGGTGGCATGGTCCACGTGCCCTACAACACACCTCAGAGCTCTGGTGCTGGCTGTAATACTGGGAAATGAAGGTACCATCACTTCTCCCCCCTGGGACCAATGATACCTTCTTCCTGGCAGCAGCGAGACAACTGGGCAGAGAAGAAACTCCACAGACATCACAGTGTGGCCTGAAGTCTGTATCTGAAAGATTCTAGAAAATACTGAGAAACAACTCCTAACATCAGATGGGCAGATCAGCCCTCTAAACAGCCAGGGGCTATAGAGATGACTCAGAGGTTGAGAGCACTTGCTACTCTTGCAGAGGACCTGGGTTTGGTTCGCAGCACCTAAATGGTGGCTCACAACCATCTGTAACTTCAGTTCCAGGGGATCTGATGCCCTCTTCTGGCCTTCAAGGTATCAGGCATACATATGGTACACATCAACTAGTTCAGGCACACATAAACAAACATATATATTTTTAAAGCCAGAAAAACTGACCAAATGCACAAGGCTGTGTTTGAAGGTGAACTCCCAATTGGTGAAGACTTGAGGATTAAGGCCCTGGAGAAAGGGCTTGGCAGAACTTTGTGTGTTAATGCATTTGCCAATCTGAAGAGGCTGATGGAGAAGTTTCTAGAATCTCAACCCTATGGGTGGAAACCCCCTTGCAGGTCACACAATAGACATCCTGCATGTCAAGCATTTACATTATCATTCACAACAGTAGCAAAATTACAGTTATGAAGTAGCAAAAACATCATTTTACAATTGGGGTCACCACATGAGGAACTGTATTGAAGGGTATTCAGCTGCAACTTCCTAAGGCCCTCCTGTCAGAAGAGCAAGGGTAAACACAGAAACCTCACCAACACAGTAGCCTGGATTCCAATCAGCACAATTTTTGATGCAATTAAGACTAGGCTTCTCCATCTCAGTGCCACCAACACTGACCACCATCTTATCAAAGCACAGTTCTTTTGTAGATTGTCCTTTGCACTGTGACTTAACAGCGTTCCTGGCCTTTAGCCACCAGATGCCAGTTGCAAATCCCCTTTCTTAAGTCAATCTGACTCCAGACATTGCTGAAAGTGTCCCTTGCTGGGCAAAATGGTCTCTTAAACTCAAAACTCTCTCTCCAGCCCTGAACTCTTAAAGGATGAGTCTTGGGCCTAACCCTAACCCTAACCCTAGCCCCTACCCCCCCAAAAAAGAAGAAGAAGAATGAGTCTTGGTATGTAGCCTAGGCTGTCCTTGACCTCTTATGGCCTTAGCCTCCTGAGTGAGTGCTGGGATTACAGGAATGAGCCACTGGGCCTGACTCTCAGACATCCCTTTTATTTATTTATTTATTTATTTATTTATTTATTTATTTATTTATTTATTTATTTTTACTTCCTCCAGAAACAATCCTGGCCACTCTGTTAAGATCTACCTGCACTTTTGGGGCAGGTGCTGTTTGCTTTGGCAAAGACTAGTCCAACAGGCAGAAGGGAGAGCCTTTGCTAATTAACCTGGGTGTCTCCAGCACATCTTTGTTCTTCCACCCTTGCCAGGGAAATGCTACTAGGGCCTCCAGACTTCAGAGTCCTGTGGCTTGAGGGCAGTTTCCAAATTGGAAGATAATAAAAACAATATTCAATTACTGTTGCTATTTGCTTCCCAGAAGTAGTTCAGAATACAGGAGTGAGGACTCTTTCAGCTGCATTACCCAGGTATCTTTGATGCCTACTATCTGATAAGCTATATTACCCGGTATCTTTGATGCCTACTCTCTGATAGACATTACTCTAATTCTGCTAATAGAAGATAACAGACTGAGAGGCAGAGATGGATAAAACTTATCCTTTGTAATGAGAGAGTTCTCTCAGCTATGGTAGGTGGGGAAGATGTGGATCTGTAAAACACTAAACCAGAAGTTCAAAGGTAACGTAGAAGCCTCAACATGACAGAACATGATTGGTTAATAAGGGGCAGATGTAATTGGGACTTTAGGAGAGACTTGAAAGAGGGAGGGAAGGGAAGAGAAGGAGAGCCAGGGAGGACTAGGGGAGTCTGGTTAAGACTTTGAAGTTGGGGAAGAGACCTCCTACTAAGCAGCCATACTGAGCAGAAGCCTTCAGGTGTGTGTCTGGGAGGTTTCCTGCAGTAGTTGCTATGAAAAGCCTACTCTGTAGCAGGCTCAGTACTTGAAACTAGAGACAAATAGAGATTAATTCTGGTCGGGCAAGGTAGTATATTGCCTGTAATTCCAGAACTTAGAAGGCAGAGGTAGAAGGATCATAGCAAGTTGGAGGTCAGCCTGGTCTCTATAGTGAATTTCAGTTAGCTGGATCTACATAGGGAGACCTTGTGTCAAAACTCAAAACCCAGTCTGGAGAGATGGCTCAGCAGTTAAGAATACCGGCTGTTCTTCCAGAAGACCCCAGTCCAACTCCCAGTATCAATGCACGGCAGCTCACACTGAAGTCCAGTTCCAGACATCTCTGACACCATCACACAGACAAACATGCAGGCAAAACACCAATGCATATAAAAATAAAAAAATAAATGAATCATTAAAACAAAGCAAAACAAAATAAAACAAAAAAACAACAAAACCCAAAACAAAACCAAAAATCAACCAAACAAAAAACCCCTCAAAACCAGAAAGCACTTGGACTGAGCTATAGTCCAGATGGAAGCATCTCTGTGTTCTGTGCCCTCCTGTTTCCTGAAGAAACACTTCAAGGTGGACCCCAGTCCTAACCAGAAAGTTTACAAGGTTCTGGACTATAGACTCAACCGGAAGAAGGAGGAGTTAAGACTTCGATCTTTTGATGCAGGAACAAGCAGAAGCAGCAGAGCCTCACCCTTCTAGCTAGCAGCTGCTCACTGACCCAAAACACCACCCGGGAGGACTGGAACTGCCCCACCTTGCTCAGCTGCCTGTGCAGGCCTGCAACAAGGATAGAGAACCAGCCACGCATGACGGTCCAGCTAGGACAACAGCACCCCCAGGGCTCTTCAGAGGTCTGGGAGCACTGAGGAAGAACACACTGTCTACACTGACAAACACTGTCTACACTGACATCTGGTAATTAAAGCAGAGATGGTATGTCACAGGATTCCTGAATCTATAGGGAAGGCATTGTGTAAACCCTGAAGGGCCACGTCTGATGCCCAATCTGCAGGCACTTGGCTGCAGCTTTCTTTTCTGAGAGGGCTTATGTGGCCCAGGTTGGCCTTCAACCCCTTGAAGATGAAGATGATGATGACCTAATCCATCCGTCCCTACTACACCCATTTTGGGGTTTTTGTTTTATGGTTGTTTTATTTCTGGCCTGGGATTTGGAGCCTCCACCTCCCAGGTACTGGGCTGCCCAACCAGTGTTGTGAGATATTTGTCTGTCTGCTTTTGTTTGTTTTTTCTTCTTTGAAGCCATTTCACACACCATCTTGCCCTGAAATGAGCTGCTTTTGTGTATTAATGCTTTTCAGCTTGCTTGTTAGAGACATGTTGGGTTTTCATTTCTAACGGTTTCGGATTAATAATGAAATTATTCAAAGAAACTTTAAAAAAATCAAAGCCAGGCCAACCAAACCTCCAGACAACAAACTTAAAATAGCCAATAAAAAACAGTAACAAAAGCCGGGCAGTGGTGGCGCACGCCTTTAATCCCAGCACTTGGGAGGCAGAGGCAGGTGGATTTCTGAGTTCGAGGCCAGCCTGGTCTACAGAGTGAGTTCCAGGATAGCCAGGGCTACACAGAGAAACCCTGTCTCAGAAAAAAAAAAACAAAAAAAACAAAAACAAAAACAAAAACAGTAACAAAGCAAACACACACACCCCTTCCCAGTCCTTGCCCTGAATCTAAAGAGTCTATCTAGCAGGGAGGCTGCAAACAGATAATTGCTTCCACTGGGGAACATTCTATCGGGAGCTGTCAGGTGTAGCTGGAGCATATGGAAACAGTTGTGTGTGTGTGAGGCTGCGGGGAGATCCTATGGTCCCCGTGTTTCTATGTTCCTGTGTGACCTGATTAATGTGTCAGTCAGGTTACACGAGAACCACTTTGTGCCCTTAAGCTCAAGAGGTGGCCTTTGTCAAATTTGCTTGGTAAAAAGAGCATCTGAAAAGCCCTTCACCAGGGAAGTGTCCCATTACACAGGTAAACTCATTATGTAAGACCTTGTCTCTTGGGAGTGAACAGGTAGCCCAGTGGTTTGGAGTCCCTGCTGCTCTTGCCGAAGAAGACCTAGCTTTCCTTCTACACTGAGGCTTACAACTATCTGTAACTGCAGATCCAGGGCATCAATGCCTTCTTCCAGCAGGCACCTACACCCACGTGCCTATATGCACAAAAACACATACCATTAAGAAATCTTATAAAACAAAGCAAAAAATCCTACTCTCCTCACTAAATTAGGGCTCAAGAGTGACTGGATATACAGTGTATGGTCAGGAGAAGAGACAGTGAGCCCTGAGGTCAAGCTTGAGACTGTGGAGATTCCTTGTTAGTATCATGCTGTGCTTAGAGCCTCACTGCTTGTGAAGCCCAGACACCTGGCCTGACAGATGGCCAGGGCTCAGGCTGATATGCTGCTCAAGGGGACTACGTCTTACGGGGATATTTTGGGCTATTTTCCTCTAATTTTTTTTCCCTTGTCCACTTCTGCTCTATTTTTTATTTTCTTAAAATGAAATTGTTTTTTGTAACAGCAAAATAACTATAGGCATTCCCCCCCTTCACCTGGAAAAAAAAAATAAAAAACCAACCAAACAACAAAAAAAACCATCCAAAAACCAAACAAGCCTCCTCCAAAAAACAAAAAAAACAAAAAACAAAAAACAAAACAGCTAACCAAACACACACACACACACACACACCCCGAACAAACAAAAAGCCATTGTGTATAGCTGGAAAGAACTTTTGGTGTTATTTGGGATGGTCATTATGATGCGGATGTCAGTGTCCACAAGTCATTTGACAGAGGTAAAATACTTCCACAGGAGCTAGTAGATCTCAGAATAAACCTGGTCACTAACATGGGCATATGACATTGAGGTTGACTCACCATTGCCCCTTTAGCTAAAAGAAAAATCTCAACTCAGCTTTGCGAAGCCTCTGGTCCTCTCTGGTCAGCCCACAGGACTCAAATGGGACTGTTCTGTCTAGCTATTTTTCTATTGCTGTGAAATGGCACCAAGACCAAGGCAATTTTTTTTTTTTTTTTTAAAAAGCATATAATTAGGGGCTTATGTACAGTTTCAGGACTGAGAGTCCATGACCATCATGGCAGAAGTAAGGCAGCAAGCAGGCAGGCATGGTGCTGGAGCAGTAGCTGGAAGCCTTATCCAAAAGTTGGGGGCTGGGGGGCGGGACTGGGCCTGGTGTGGGCTTTTGAAACCTCAAAGCTCATCCTCAACAACACACCTCCTCCCACAAGGCCAAACCTCCTAATCCTTTCCAAACAGTTCCACCAACTAGGGACCAAGCATTCAAATATATAAGCCTATGGAGGCCATTCTCATTCAAATCCCCATGCCTTCCCACCCTGTAACACTTCTTACTCTCACGTGTAGCTAATCAGAGCCTGTGATGGTTTGTATATGCTTGGTCCAGAGAGCAGCACTATTAGGAGGTATGGCCTTGCTGGAGTAGGTCTGGCCTTGCTGGTGGAAATGTGTCACTGTGGGCATGGACTTTAAGACCTTTGTCCTAGTTTCCTGGATGCCAGTCTTCTACTAGCAACCTTCAGATGAAGATGTAGAACTCTCACCTCCTCCTGCGCCATGTCTGTTTGGATGCTGCCATATTCCCAACTTGATGATAATGGACTGAACCTCAGAACCAATAAAGCCAGCCCCAATTAAATATTGTACTTTTTAAGAGTTGCCTTGGTCATGGTGTCTGTTCACAGCAGTAAAACCTTAACTAGACAGCACCCTAATATCAGTTGTGTGGCTTTTCCTGCATCTAGAAGACACTATCTTTTTCTGGAGATCCTCAGCTGGTAAAGTAATAGCCCAGAACACCTGATGACCATTACTTAGAGAAAGTCTGTCACACACACACACACACACACACACACACACACACACACACACACACACACACACACACAAAAGGCAACCAGAAGAAAACAGACACAAGAAGTGGGCAGAGTAAGCCTGAGACCTAACCACAGGACTTGAGCTCCTGGATCTAACCAGGGAGGAATGATATCATACCGGTCTGTTTTCTGTTGCTATAACAAAATACAGGAGGCCAGGCACTTAAAGGTTTTGGAAACTGAAAACCTGCGATCAGGCTGCACTATCCCCCAACCTCCCACTCCCAACCCACTATTCTCACCACCCAGCTATGTCACAATGTGGTTTAGAAGCAGAAAGGGAAGCAGTCACACACAAAAATGGTGGCTTCACTTTATAATTTTATGCTCTCACAATAGCTAACTTAAATAAGAAAGACAACATTAATCTCTCCAGAGGTCAAGCGCAATCAATGACTCCGCCTAAATTCCCTTGTATTAGGCTCCTCTTCTAAGGTTCTACTCCCTTTCAACACGAACATGCCGAATCAGGCTTCCAGCACCCAGATCTCTGGAGGACAAACCACACCCCAAGACCGTAACAGATGCTACTCCTCTGTGGGGAGCTTCTTGTGGTGAACACACATGTACTTCTTTGCTTTGCTTTCTGTTGTGTTTCAGTTGAGATGGAAGGCCCTGCAGGGATGCATTTGTAATCTCTTTCACATTGCTTTCTGACTCACAAAAGTGCTAATCCTTGTTGAGTCTGTGACATAGTCCTCCCTGCTCCTTAGTCAGTGCCACTGGAGTTTCTACAACACAGAGAGAACACTTCTGGGACTGGATCATCCTCAAATGCACCCTGTGAAGCCAGTGCACTGGGCCTATGGCCAGGGCAAAGTGAGCCCTCCCTTATCTACCTCCCTAGTTTCTGCCTTCCTGGAAGGAAAGGAGACACACTAACCCCTGCTCTGGGATTTATTAGCTGTCCCACCTCTCTAGTGTTCTCAACTCCTTCCTAAATACTGGTTATGGCCAGCAGCACTAAGATATGTTTAAGTGCAGGCTAGAGAGATGATTCAGTGGTAAAAACCATGCACTGCTTTTGCAAAGGACCCACATTTGGGTCCCAGGAGCTAACTGGGTAGTGTCTAAGCACCTGTAACTTTATCTCTAGAGGATCCAAGGCCCTTTGCCTTTTTTTTCTGGTTTCTATGAGCACACCCCACCCCTAACACTCACTCTCTCTCTCTCTCTCTCTCTCTCTCTCTCTCTCTCTCTCTCCCTCTCTCTCTCTCTGTCTCTCTCTCTCTCTCATTCAAATAAAAATAAATCATTTTAAAAAGATATCTTTAAATGGCTCTCATCACTCTATGCTGTCTGCTTTCTCACTTCCTACTCTGCTGGAGTTTTTAGGATACAGAATTACCTGGCTGGCTCTCGGGAACTACATTGTGTAGGACCACATTAGCAATCACAGATAAGCATAGAGACAAGATGCTGAAGCAGAGCTGGCCCCACAGAAACTTTCTATAGACAGAGCAAGCCTGTCAAGATCAGACACTCCTTAGACCTTCCCTCTCTTTCCACGCTCCCTCCCTCCCTCTCCTGTCTTCTCTTTTTCTTTGCCCACCTTTAGTTCTCTGCCCTCTCTCTACCCCTGCCCCCCACAATGGACACTTCAGTCCCTAGTCCACCTCAGGATTTGAGCCCAGCCCGAATTGTCAGCAGACAGATGCCAGAGTAGGATGGAACCCAGTTAGCTCAGTAATTAATTTGGATGAGGAGACAAGTCATAGATCACAGGCCTCTGGTTACAGGCTGTGGCTATTTAGTGCTTCAGGATCAGGAAGTGGGGGTGATGTCTTGCTTAATAGGGGCTGTGGAAGGGGAGAATGGCCATGAAGAACATCTTTGTATACCTCTTCACTCTTCCATCTGAAGCAACTGGCCCATGTGCTTAGCAGCCCGGAAGCTGCTCTCACAGTGCTCATAAACGAGGTCTTTGTTATTGGACCAAATGGGTGGTATTCATGGCTCTCTGTGCACAAGTGCTCTGTGGTTCTCCAAGTTGTTGACTCTTTCTTTGTCATTTCTATTCCTCCCTTTCCTCTCCTACCTACTGTTTCGCAGTTTCTTTCCAGGCTGTCTGTGGACTTTTCTTTCTCCTCTGATTCAAAGACGGGCTCCCTCTGTATGGGGGTTTTACTCTCTTATCCGGGGTCTTGTTTATTTTTGTTTTTTTTTTTCCTACTTCTTCCACTGACAATCTCATTCTCCCACATGGCCTCAGCCAGTCACCTGTGCTGTACTGACAGATTCCAACATTATATATCTACTCAGCCCCCTAGACCGCTTAATGGACTAGGTTGATAGATAGTCTCGCCTAGGTAAGACTCAAGCCAACTCAGTGCCCCAAGCCTCACAGTGTCTCTTCCCGTGATGGGCATAACTTCCACAGGTGGCTCCACCCACAGTTCAAACTGAGACTAGCATCATATTCAAGATCTAACTCTCCTGCACTCTACCCTGAACTCAATAACCACACATAAAAGAATCAGTACCAGTGGTTCCATATGTTAAATACCCGGTGTGCGCCTCTAAGCGTCTCTTTCTGTTTTCCTTCCACCACTCCTGTAAGTCCTGAGATTCTTCAGACTCCCAACAAGGCTTCTGGCCTTCAGTTTTCCAACTCCCCCGTTTTGTTACCTCATAGCTCTGATAGGTCCTTTCCTTCCTTCTTTTAATGTTTTAAGATGTATTTTTATTATTTTAACTACTGGGGTGGGGGTTGGTATATGTGTGTGGGTGGAGGTGCCTGAAGGGAGACCAGAAGCAACGATCCCAGGAGCTGAAATTCCAAGACAAAGGTGCTAAGAACTGAACTCAGGTCCTCTGTGAGAGCTATGCACTCTCTTAACCACTGAGCTGTCTCTCCAGCCCACTACTCCTTTTAAAGCAAATGTGGTCATAGTGCTTTAAATGTACAGAAAGACTCAAATCACTATAAAATGGAGGAAGGCTTACTTGCTTTAAGATAAATATATGTTAGTTACTCTTTTTTGTTCAGTTGTTTGATTTTGTTTCTTGAGACAGGCTTTCATTGTACCTTTGACTGTCCTGGAGCTCATTTTGTAGACCAGGCTGGCCTTGAACATACAGAGATCTGCCTGCCTCTGCCTGAATGCTGGGATTAAAGGTGAGTACCACCACTACCCAGCTCTGTTAGTTACCCTTAAGCATTTTATTATGCAGAAGTTTGAACATATGCTAAAGAAAGCAAAATATTGGAAACTGGAGGCCTGGTTCAGTGGTGGATCACTTACTTAGCATGTACAAGATCCTAGGTTCAAGCTCTGTCATGGCAAAAACTAAAGAAGGCAAATAGTATATATTACAGATTATAACATTCTTCTTCTCTCCCAGCCCCCCCAAGCATCGACGATGTCGGCTAGTACTACCCTGGTCCTATGCAAATCCACTCCCGCTCACATGATGTTTTGAAACAAGGGCAGTATGCCTGATCATTTAATTCATACATATCTCAAAATGGACTTCTAAAAGAGAAGGATCGCCTAAAGGACTGAATGATAATTCCTTAGTATCATTAAGAACCAATGTTCATATTCCCAGTTGCTTGCATAGAGACAATATTCTTTTTGTATAGAAATATTTCAAAGAGAATGTTAAAATGCCAAACCAGGCAGTGGTGGCATACTCCTTTAACCCCAGCATTCAGGAGACAGAGGCAGGTGGATCTCAGTGAGTTTGAGGCCAGCCTGGTCTATAGAGAGAGTTCCAGGACAGCCAGGTCTACACAGAGAAAACAAAAACAAAAATCAAACGAAACAAAACAAAAGCCTTTAGAATGTAACTTCACCAAAACAGTCTTTGTGATTCTGTAGAGCCACATAATGAACACAACTCTCCTGAGACAGCTGTACCCACACGTGGGGTTCCCTGAGCTCCTTCTTCCTGTTAATCCCTGTGCTGAAATCTATGTTCAAACCTTTTCTTTTCTTTTTTTTTTTTTTTTTTTTTTTGTTTTGTTTTGTTTTTTCGAGATAGGGTTTCTCTGTGTAGCCCTAGCTGTCCTGGAACTCACTCTGTAGACCAGGCTGGCCTCGAACTCAGAAATCCACCTGCCTCTGCCTCCTAAGTGCTGGGATTAAAGGTGTGTGCCACCACTGCCCGGCCAAGCCTTTTCTTAATAAACTCCTACTGTGCTTAACACCGGCTCACCCTGGTACTCTTCTGTGGTGAAGTCAGGAACCTGAGCTTCTTCCAGGGAGAGTTGTCAGGAAAGAAGTCTCAAGGCTGCTGCAGATTCCCAATGGGCTTCCAGATCTGCCCCACAGTTGCTGACAAAGTGAGGTCGTAGGATGGGGCTGTAATGTAGCAGAGCTGATACCCTCCTAGAAAACACAGAGATCCTTGCTGGAGAGGTGGTTCAGCACAGAGGGCATTTGCTGTTTTGCCAGGATCCAGGGGAAACTCAAGGACCCTGTTTCACCTTGACCTTGGACACCCCCCCCCCAGAAAAGCACCCACTATGTGTTGGCCTTACTCTGAACCATACCCAGCTAGGCAATATCATGGTGCTTTGTTCTGGTTAATATAATCTCAGTCCCCATCTGCTCCTGCGGCAAACCAAGACTGACAATCAGACAACTCAGCTTCCTCTGTTTTAATTACCGTGCTCCCTAGCCATTCTGATTGTGCTAGTACAGAGTCTGCTAAAAATGCTGGGCACTGAGAGACTCACATGTTCCCTCGCTTAATGAGAGTGTCTGTGGCATTTCATAGATGAATACCACATTTGCTGCTGGGTCTTAATCAATACCTTTGTTCCAATTAATCATCCTTGAAAAAAAAAAAAACCCTCCTGTTCCCCACCCTCCTGTCTGGACACCCATGCTCACCATACTGTAGAGAGAATAAATTACAGATTCCTTTTTGTTCCATGTCTTTTGTCTAGCTCCTTTTTTATGCCAGGAAAACCATCTTCAACTCTCAGACACCTGACAGCTTAAAGAGGGCGATACGCAATTTTAGTTCCTTTTCTGTTGCAAGGCAGAAGAGAGATCATTCCTGCTTTTATCCCTTTTGGGAGAAATGCTGTCACCCTTTAAGAGCTCTCTCTCTGGGGAGAGGAGAACATTTCTATCAGTAGGTGGTCTTAGAGATGAGGCTCTGGGTGCTGTTCTGCTTCCATTTTCTGAGTTCAGAATGGAGCTCCCCTGTGTTTGCCATCCATTGCCAGGACCACCTTCTGAGGAACAGAGTAGTGTGAATCCATCACTCTCTTTATTCTGGTGCCTCCATTGTGACTGGATGGCTGTGAGTCCTGTTCCGTTCAGTAGTCAGGGAGGAGGGTTGTCTCATTTAGGCCTAAGTTGTTTAAGTCATGTTAAAATCTGGCCTTCCCTAAAGTTCTCTTCAAAAATGGTGTGCAATTTCCCATATGGCTGGATACTCTTGGTCGGTTACATTTTCTATTGGTGTGGATCCTAGAATGAGACAGGACTCTGCACCATGAACTCTGGCACTGAGTGTGGCCTCTCATTAGACAATGACTGGCTTCACACCAGCCTGCCCTTCCTTTAATACGAATGACAGCTGTTTACTATGCACCTCCCATGAGCCAGGTAAGGGTCTCTCTCATTGGCTCCTTCTACCTATGCCCTTGATGAAGTGTTACCATCTTCATTTTTAGAGGAAACTCCATATATCGATACCATGACAACTGTGCCAGTGTAGAAACCCACTGCTCATGGTCTGAGCTGAGTCTCTGGCTCACTCTTTGGCAGTACAAAACCTGTGTTTGCCACGTGTCTGATCTTGCCGAAACCTGCACATGCCTTGATTTAGTTTCTGCATTTATTCAGGTACTTTGTTTTAAAGACAGAGTCTCGTGTATTCCAGACAGAGTTCCTCACTGTGTATCTCTGGCTAGCTTGGAACTGTAGACCAGGCTAACCTTGAACTCACAAAAATCCTCCTGGCCCTGGCTCCCAACTGCTGGATTTAAAGACATGAATCACCACATCCAAATAAGTTTTTTTTTTCTTTTTATTTTATGTGTCTGAATGTTTTTCCTACATGTATATATGGGTGCTGTATGCATGTCTAGTGCCCACAGAGGCTAGAAGAGGCCTCTGGGTCCCCTGAAACTGGAGTTACAGATGGTTGTAAGCCACTATGTAGGTTCTGGGAACTGAACCCAGGTCCTTTATAAAAGCAACTAATGCTTTCAACAACTGAGCCATCTCTCTACACTCCCCCCCCAATAAAAAAATTTTTTTTAAACATTATGGCATAGGACCTTGCCTCTAGGACTTACAACCTGATTCAATGATAATTCAACTTCCTATATACAGTCTATTTGCTTTGGTCAACATCTGTTGGATAGCGGGTCATTGACATCCAGGGTACATGGAGAACACTGAGAACTGTTGAGCCACACCACTGGATGACATTTGGTCCCATTCTACCTCACAGAAAGTGCCATCGTTTTCCGTTGCCTCTGCTGTGTGTTTTGACCTCTGACCTAAATGTGTTGTTAACTTGCTAAAGAAGAAATCTGAGGGGATGGAGAGATGGCTCAGTGGTTAAGAACACTGACTGCTCTTCCAGAGGTCCTGAGTTCAATTCCCAGCAACCGCATGGTGGCTCACAACCATCTATAATGGGATCTGATGCCCTCTTCTGGTGTGTCTGAAGACAGAGTGTACTCACATACATAAATAAATAAATCTTTAAAAGAAAGAAAGAAAAGAATCTGAGAAAGCCAGGACTAAGATTCTCTCTTGCAAGGTTTCTCTTCCCTTTTCTATTTCAACACTTTTACTCTTGGCAACCATGCATAAAAATGTCCCCCTCCCCTTTCTCTGTGTTTCTCTTTTTCTGTAGAGTTAAACAAGGATGCCACATTTCACAAACTTTTATGAAATCTCCTGTCACATAACCAGAAAAATGACTCTTCAAAAATGTTAAGCCAATAGTTAAGCCTTGCTCAGCCCTGTAATTCCAACTTCCTGAGAGGCATAGACAGGCAAATTGCAAGTTCATGGCCCACCTGGGCTACAGAGCAAGTTTAAGATCACCCTGGACAACATAGTGAGCTCCTATCTCAAAATAACAAGTAGGGAGTAGAGACCTAGTCATGGGTGGGGGTCACTTTCCCAGAATTCACAGAGCTTTAGGTTTGATCCCCACCACAGCAAACAGTAAGAGCAAAACCACCAATCAAAATTAAAATGTAAAAGAGGGCTGTGGATCTAGTTCACTGTTAGAGCACTTGCCTGGAGTGCAGGGGGGTCATGGATTCAACCCCAGTACTGCAAAAATGATAAATATATGTATGCAACAATAATATTTCTACATCTATACTGACAAATACTGGGTGTTTATGATCCCATTGTAGTCCCAAACCTTTTTCAGGGGGAGCTCTCTCTCTTTTTTTTTTTTTGGTTTTTTGGTTTTTCGAGACAGGGTTTCTCTGTATAGCCCTGGCTGTCCTGGAACTCATTCTGTAGACCAGGCTGGCCTCGAACTCATAAATCCGCCTGTCTCTGCCTCCCAAGTGCTGGGATTAAAGGTGTGCGCCACCACTGCCTGGCCCAGGAGGAGCTCTTAAGCACAAAAGCCATCTTGTGGGTGGTTATACTTCAGTTAATGAGGTAAATGAGAACAGTTAGCCAGAAGCAGATCTACAGAAGCCAAAAAAGCAAGGTTAGCGCATTTAGAGACTTCCAGAACAACGGGCTTGGGTGGATTAGGCCTTTGTTTTAGTTTTGTCTGGTGGGGCAGTCTACAGTCTATGAGTATAGTTTAATGGCCTGAATGGTACTTCCATCATGGAGGAAGTTGTGCTAAGGTCTGGGACCTGTTACAGTCCTTGTTCAGCTCATGTTTAGTCAGGTTGGTGAGACTGTACGGGTGTAGCTCCTGGCATCAGTAGGAGACAATGTCTCATAGCAAACTCCTTGATCTTCTGGTTCTTAGAATCTTTCCACCCCTTCTTGTTCCCTGAGCCTTAAGCATGGGAGTTGTATTGTAGATAGATCCACTGGGACTGAGCTCTATAACTGGATTTTGATTGGTTGTGGTCCCTGTAGCCATCTCCCTCTGCTGCAGTTTCCTGATGAGAGGTGAGAGCCACACTTCTCTGTGGGTATAAAGACACACATTTAGAGCATAGTTAGGGATTATGCTGGTTTATTAAAGTAATGGTTGTAGGTTCTTCTCCAAGATCCATGAGCTCACTAGCCTTTTGGTCCAATCCCAGGCTGATGTTACAGACACGCACCACATCGATTGGTATTTACACGTGTGCTGGGGGATATGACCTCAGGTCCTGATGCTTGCAGAGCAAGCGCTTTATCCACTAAGCCATCCTGTCATTGTGTGTGTGTGTGTGTGTGTGTGTGTGTGTGTGTTAGGGTCTCTTAGATCCCATGTTAGTCTACAGCTGGCTCTGTAGCTGAGGATGGCCTTGAACTCTAGTGCTCTCACGACTTCCTCCTGAGTGCTCTCATTAGCTACCACCTCGTTTCCTGAGATGCTATTGAGGGAACCCAGAGCTTTGTGAATTCCAGCTAGGCAAGCTCACTCCTAAGTTACATGGACTCCTTAACCCATGCATTCCATTTTTGTTTGAATCTTTATGTGGCCTGGGAAAGCCTTCTGATTAACTGAGGAGTTGGCAGGAGAGAGAGAGAGGCACACATATTACAGGAACCACCCAGGACAGCCACAGGAACTGCAGGCACCGTCACGAATTAGGACATGAAGCTTCTATTTCACCCTCTGCAAACACTGCTCTTTACTTCTGTCAGGTCCAAAAGAAACTCAGGACAAATGGCTAACTGTGGTTCTTATTAGCATACCTTAGTGTCTGCTGGCCTCCGGTCTCCCTCACCCCGCCCCCTACCCTAAATTTCCAGCTCATGGGTGCTACTCATTCCTTTACAACCTTGTCATCTCTATCACCCTCCCTCTGGGTCTCTCTCTTGGCTCCCTAGACCCTCCAACCCCCATGACCTGGTCCACCCTACCAGCCATGTTTTGTCTACTACTTCTCTCTCTCTCTCTCTCTCTCTCTCTCTCTCTCTCTCTCTCTCTCTCTCTGTTCTGGACTCTTGCAAATGCTTCTAGCTATTCTTTCCCTCATATTTACAATAAAAACCTTCCCCTCAACCATACCTCGGAGCGGTCATGTTCTCATTTTGTACATGTGGTGCCAAACTCCCACTCTATACAACTTCCTGTGCACTCAGAATGAAATATGCCTTTACAGTATTTTCAGCTCTGTGGGGGCCGCCATGAAAATTGGAGATGTTGCTGCTTTTCTTCTTCTCATCTCTTTTCCATTTGAACTGACTCCCTCTCATCCAGACTCGCTATTCATTTCATTTCTGCTCTGTACCCGACAGAACGTCTTGTTCTGACTCACTGCTGCAAAGGTGTTATTTTCCCCATTCTGTCGGAAACACAATTATGCCATTCTCTCCACTTGGAGGAGATGGACATTTCCGTTTAATGGATCCTTGGCTTGTTAGGTTATAAAGACGAGCGCAAATGGGATGCATCCTGCTTTGCTCTTTTGGTAATTTGTGAAATTGACGTAAACCCTGTGGCCTGTGTGTGTTTTTTTACACCTCCCACTACGATTATGAGTCACAAAGAACCTAGCAGTAACAATAGGCTAGTGACCTGAGAAGAGAGTCTCTGCTTAATGACACCATCATTAGCCAGACCCTCTGCGGCCTCCTACTTTCTGAGTCAACAAAGGTCCTTTTTTACTGGTTGAAAGAGGATTCATTTGTCCTGGTGCTAGAGATATTTGTATGCTTGCTTTCTGAGCTCAGTGTTTTAACCCTTTAATGGAACACTGGATATGTTTCTTTTTCTTTATGTCCTAAAGAAAAATATGAATCGTTAGATTTATTTCTGTGTACATACAGTCCTTTGTCTTGCGTTTTGTCCCATTGTTTGCTTCCCATTGTTTATCTTTTGTTGTTGTTTGTCTGCTCTTTTTTTCCCCTCTTGAGACAGGGTCTCGTTCAGGCAGTTCGGGTTGATCTTGAAATTTCTCTGTAACTGAAGATAACCTAGAATTTCTGATCTTCCTGTCTCTACCTCCTGAGGGCTGAGATTTTATGCATGTATTGCCACACCTGGCTTATTTGGTGCTTGAGATGGACTCTAGGACTTCCTGCTGTGTTCTGCTAACTGAGCTCTACACCAGCATATCTTTTTTCATTGAAGAGACAATAATATTGTCAGGTGGTGCGTGCCTATACTAATACTAACCAGGGAAGTCTAAAGCAGGAGATTTTCTTATTTGAGGCCAGACAGGGCTTCAAAGTGAGACCCTGTCTCAAAACACAATAAAACAATAATAAAAGAGCAAGACTGTCTCACAATTCATGTTCCTTATGACTTAAAAACCTTATGATTTTTCTCATGCATTCAGAGTCTTTATCTTGTGCTGAAGGGTTATCTTTAGCAAACCTGTGGTTTTAGGTCATATTAGTAATGAAATTAAGTCAGTTTCATGCCTATGTTTTTCTATCTACTTACTTAATAAATATTCAGATGTCTCTGAAACAATCACTTTTAATAGTTACTCTCATTTGCTCAACAACATTACACAGTATCAATCATGGATACATTTTGTCAAGTATCTGGCTTATTTGTATATTTATGATTTTAGACGTTTCATATTATATAGAGAGAAGGAATCACAGTTCTGCAGCAATTTGGATGGACTTTAATTACTTTTTTCATTGTTGTAACAAAACTCTAGACAATGGCAAGTTAAGGAAAGAAGAGTTAATTTTGGCTCATGGTTCAGGGTATAATCCATCATAGCAGGGAAGGTATTGTTGTAGGAGCAGGAGATAGTTGGTTACATCAAGTCCACAGTCAGGAAGCAGAGAGACATGAATGCTGGTGGATGCTATTGGCTTCCTTCTTTACCCTCTTCTTATTGAGTCTGGGACCCTCGGCTATAGCATGGCGTCATCCAAATTCAAGGTGGGTCTTCCCCCTTCAGTTACATCTTCACAGACATAGCCAGAAGTGTGTTTAAAAGACAATTCCAAATTCAGTCAGGTTAACACTGAAGATTGGCTACCCCTAACTGTAAGAGCAGATTAAGGATGGGGGGGGGGGGGAGAGTAAGCAAGCTGCAGTGAGCTCTGGTTGCTGTCATGAGTGCTATGTACTGTTAAAATTGGCTTGTTGAAGTGACTGTATTTGGAGATGAGACTCTGACAAAGCTAGTTAGAGAGAAATGAGGTCATAGGATGATTTGGGGCTCAGAGAGCATAGAAGATTGAGACACTCAGAACACAGAGGCTAAGGATAAGCATGAGATATCACAGTGAGACAGGCCCAACTATAAGCCAGAGAAGGTGAACTTAAAGATGAACCCCACTGACACCTTGGACTTGCAGCCTTCAGAACCTTGAGGAAGAGAACTGTTGCTGTCTCAGCCCTGAGCCTGTGATACTTTGTTATGGAAATGCCAGCAGGCTAAAGAAGCTGGGGCCCAGCTGCCTTCTCTTTCCTGCTCAGATCAGTTCAAAGGGCCAGAGAGGCACAGAGCCATTGGTTTGGACATCTTCTGGGTCCAACTTTGAGAGTTCTGGGTAAGTCATCAGACACAGGCTGGCTAACAGAGAAGGCATCCCTTTTGAAGACATCAAAGGGGACAAATATGGATACCAGAAGCCACACTCAACAGGGACAGGGAGATAGTTGCACGTGTCCACATACTAGTACTTTGGTTGCAACATACCCTGTTTCCTTAGGACTGCTACTTTAGTCTTTCTTGTAAATAAACAGGTCTGTAGAAGGAGCCATAAAAAGCTAGGCATGGTGGTACACGCTATAATCCTAGCACTTGGGAGATAGAAGCAGGAGGATCAGGAATTCAAGGCTAGCCTCTAGTTACATAGTGAGTTTGAGGCCAGAGTGTGCTACGTGAGACCTTCCTTGTCCTTAGAAAAAAGATGTGTGTGTGTGTGCGCACATGAGCACAAAGAGGTAACTTGGGTAACAGTGCTAGCTGTGCTGACCTTAGTACCTGAACTTATTTCCAGAATCACAGTGAAAGGAACCACTCCTAAAGGCCAACCTCTGCCCCCTCCATAAGTATGACATGGCATGCATGTTAGCATTCTGTCTAAACTCCACCCCACAGTTACCTGGCAACAGTCAGGTATGCTCCTCTCCACAGTTGCCTGGCAACGTGGTCATGGTCGGCCTCCACTCCTCTACTTCTCTACTCTCTCCCTCTCTCTGCCTTTCTCTGCCTCTACTACCCTCTTAACTCCCCTCCCCATGCCCTAAATAAACTCTATTTCTATACTATACCTATGAGTGTGTCTGGTCCCTCAGGGGGAAGGGATGCCTGGGCTTAGGCCTGCTGAGGCACACCCTTCCCCCACACCTACCTCCCCATAACCCCATAGAACATATGTCTTACATATATTTTATAAACACATCAATGCACATACCTCCACACACATACACATATCACACGTATCACATGCCACTCACACACACAATCCATTTGTCATTCACTTGCTCATTTAAAAAGGGGTAGGAAGCAATTTATGGTGGCACATACCTTCAACCCCAGCCTTCTAGAGGCATTAGTAGGGGGATCTCTTTGAGTTCAAGGCCAGCCTGGTCTACATAGCAAATTTCAGGCTAGTCAGAGTTACATAGTGAGACCTTGTCTCAAAAAAAAAAAAAAAAAAAAAAAAAAAAGTAAATAAATAAATATGTTTGACGGAAGGTAAGAGACATAAAAGAAAACAAAGCTACAGGTCAGAGAGTAGCTTAGATTGTCAGAATCCACTAGAGCCTAGGATAGAACGGTGGGGGGCCATGGGAGGGGTCGGGGAGAGAGAGACAGAGAGAGACAGAGGAGAAAAGAATAGGTTCCTATTGTTTTAAGCCACCTGGTTTGTAGTGTTTTGCCTGACACCCCTAGGGCATTGATATGGGAATGAACGGGGCAGGAACACGTGTGGTTTAGGCAAGTGGCTGTCTCTTGGGGGTGGGGTAGTTCGGCAGATCCACAAACGTGCCAAGCCTCTGGATCATCCAAATGTGAGCTCGCACTCTCTCTCTCTCTCTCTCTCCCTGTCTCCCTCTCCCTCTCCCTCTCCTCCTGTCTGGTACACATGCAAATGGAAATCGCTGGCTGAGATCCCAGGCAGAAAGCTCTTGAGAGAATTTATCAGCACAGAAAGATAACACACAGAGCTTTAGAATCAGAGCGCGTCCCCAACTGTGGGGTGATTATTTTTCCTCTGGTGCAAAGGACCTTCTACATAGTGTTCTCAACCATCCTAATAGCTGCTTGGCCACGTAAATAGACTCACTGTTTAGAAATTTCCCTTTATGAGGCAGAATTATCATTTAGCCACAGTACAGGAAGCTAAGCATTTGGAACTGCAATGTTTTCTCTTTAAAAAAATCTCTCTCTCTCTCTCTCTCTCTCTTTCTCTCTCTCTCTGTGTGTGTGTGTGTGTGTGGTGTGTGTGTGTGTGTGTGTGTACATCTGTGTCTAGATGCCCAAGGAAGCCACATGTGTTAGATCTCCTGGAGCTGGAGCTGGATGTTTGGTTTCTGACCTGGGGACAAAGGACCGAGGTGTATATTTTTCACACCAAAGCACACCTGGCCTCTGGGTTCTCCCAGCATTCCCTCCGTCCCTACCTGACATACCCTGCTTCTAACCTTGACTTTTCAGCCCAGAGGCTGGGCCATCCTTTCCCCAGCAGCTCTTCTCTATTTAATCCATATTTTGATCTATTCTCTCTCTCTCTCTCTCTCTCTCTCTCTCTCTCTCTCTCTCTCTCTCTCTCTCTGTGCGTGCTCACCCTTTCTTCCCTCCTATCCCTCCCACCCTGGTTTCCCCATGGCAACTCCCTGGCCTCGGTCCTTGTGGCTAGTGAACTCTCCTGCCCTAGAGCAGCTTCTCAATAAACCTGCCTTTAATATAATTTAATCTCGCTTAAATTGGCTCATTTCACCGGCAGCGGAGAAATAACCTATTGTAACCTATCGCTGGAGTAACAGTGGGTTGTAAGCCACACAATGTGGCTCCTCTGCAAGAGCAGCAAGCTCTTAACTGCTGTGTCATCTCTCCATGCCTGGCAACGTTCCCTTACATCCTTCAGAGATGAAGGATGCAGTCCTGGTTTCTGTGTTTAGTAGGTGTGATTTGGTAAAGAACAAATGTGCAGCTGATTGTAAGTGAATTAGCAAGCATCAGAGTCTGGGAATCACCAGGAGCTGGGTGGTGTAGTGAGAACTGGGCTGGCTTAGATGTTCTGAGGCCTGACGACATCACTGATTTACTCCCTGGAGGTAGGCAAATAGCCAAAACTTGCTGAGCCCTCATGAGGCTACACAGGTGACTGCTGGAGTTTTCTCTTTCCTCCATGGAGAAGGCATATGGGGAGTTATTCTGATAGTGTATTGAGTAGAATCCCCAAAAGGAGACCATGAATGTCATTTTATTGGGAAATAGGGCCGGGCGCAGTGACACACATTGACAATCCTAACATTCTAGGGGAAGAGCAAGGCAGTTCTCTGCAAATTCAAGGCCAGCCTGGTCTACAGAGTGAGTTCTAGGCCAGCAAGAGCTACAAAGTGAGACCTGTCTTTAAAAAAGAGCAGGGTACAAGACGGGCAGTGGTGGCACAGGCCTTTAATCCCAGCACTTGGGAGGCAGAGGCAGGTGGATTTCTGAGTTCGAGGCCAGCCTGGTCTACAGAGTGAGTTCCAGGACAGCCAGGACTATACAGAGAAACCCTGTCTCGAAAAACCAAAAAAAAAAAGAAAGAAAAAAGACAGGATAGAGGACTGGAAAGAGAGCTCAGTGGTTAAGAGCATATATTTCTCTTATACTGAGTTCAGTTCCCAGCACATAAGATGGCCCTCAACTCTAAAGATCCAACTAGCACTTCTGGCCTCCATAGGAACATACTCTCCCCACATTCAAATACACATAATTAAACAACACACACACACACACACATATACACACACACACACACACACACACACACACACACACACACACACACACACACCACACCACACGGGAATTTTACAGATACAATTAGAAACCCCAGCTATGGTGGTTTGGATAAGTATGGCTCCATAGACTCGTGTGTTTGAATGCTTATAGGGAGTGGCACCATTGGAAGGTATGGCCTTGTTGGAGGAAGTGTGTCACTGTGTGGGCAGACTTTGAGGTCTCCTATGCTCAGGCTATGCCCAGTGTGACACACAATCTTTTTCTGCTGCCTTTGAATCAAGATGTAGAACCATGTCAGCCTGCATACTGCCATGCTTCCCGCCATGATAATGAATTAAACCTCTAAACCTGTAAGCTAGCCTCAGTTAAATGTCTTCCTTTATAAGAGTTACCTTAGTCATTGTCTTAGTCAGGGTTTCTATTCCTGCACAAACATCATGACCAAGATGCAAGTTGGGGAGGAAAGGGTTTATTGAGCTTACGCTTCCATGCTGCTGTTCATCACCAAAGAAGTCAGGACTGGAACTCAAGCAGGTCAGGAAGCAGGAGCTGATGCAGAGGCCATGGAGGGATGTAACTTACTGGCTTGCTTGCTTCTCCTGGCTTGCTCAGCTAGCTTTCTTATAGAGCCCAAGACTACCAGCCCACAGGTGGTACCACCCACAAGGGGCCCTCCCCCCTTGATCAGTAATTGAGAAAATGTCTTACTGATGGATCTCATGGAGGCATTTTCTCAACTGAAGCTCCTTTCTCTGTGATAACTCCAGCTTGTGTCAAGTAGACACACAAAACTAGCCAGTACAGTCATGGTATCTCTTCACAGCAATAAAACCCTAATGTCTTAGTTAGGGTTTTACTGCTGTGAACAGACACCATGACCAAGACACGTCTTATAAGGACAGCATTTTTTTTTTTTTTTTTTTTTTGGTTTGTTTTTCGAGACAGGGTTTCTCTGTGTAGCCCTGGCTGTCCTGGAACTCACTCTGTAGACCAGAATGGCCTCAGAACTCAGAAATCCACCTGCCTCTGCCTCCCAAGTGCTGGGATTAAAGGCATGCGCCACCACTGCTCGGCTAGGACAGCGATTAATTGGGGCTGGCTTACAGGTTCAGAGGTTCAGTCCACTATCATCAAGGTAGGAATATGGCAGCATCCAGGCAGGCATGATGCAAGCAGAGCTGAGAGTTCTACATCTTCATCTGAAGGCGGCTAGTGGAAGACTGACTTCCAGGCAGCTAGGAGTAGAGTCTTAAAGCCCACACCCACAGTGACACATCTACTCCAACAAGGCCACACCTCCCAACAGTGCCACTCCCTGGGCCTAGCATATACAAACCATCACACCTAAAATACCAGAGTTATTGGCAGTAGAGTCAATGAGTTATGCCCTTATGTGGTGAAAATTCTAGAATTTTTGTTTCTTTAAAAAATACAGGAGGCTGGAGAGATGGCTCAGCAGTTAAGAACACTGACTGATCTTCCCGAGGTCCTCAGTTCAGTTCCCAGCAACCATATGGTGGTTTACAACCATCTGTAATGGGATCCAATGTCCTCTTCTGGTGTGTCTGGAGTCAGCTACTGTGTACACATATAAATAAAATAAATGTAAAATCATACAGAAACATAAGAACTTTTTGTTTTAATCCCAGGTATAGGAATGTGGGGTTGCTTCAGACTGACCATAGCCGCTGACTGTGATTTGTCTTGTGCTCTAGCCAAGGCATAATTTTGCCAGCTGCAGATAGTTTCTGTGGTTGTCTGACATTTGAAATTCTGGGAACTTTTCAGAGGGTTGTACTCAAAGAAAAAATCAAAGGGAAAGAAATTAGATTCAGCTCTCTCTCTCTCTCTCTCTCTCTCTCTCTCTCTCTCTCTCTCCCTCTCCATCCATCCATCCATCCTTCTTTCTTTCCTATCTAGTGATATGGGTGAAATGGGGGGATAAAGGGTGGGAAAAAGAAGAACTCACAGAGTAGCCAAGATCAGCTATACCTTATAAGGGAAAGCGATGGAGAAGAGGCACAGAAAAGGCAGTGGGAAGTCCATGTGAGGATGAAGACAGGGACCAGAGCAGTCCAAGTTAGGAAGTACAAGAACCAGTGAATTCCTTGGAGACTGGTCTTGAACATATTCTCTAAGACCCTCCAGAGGGAGCCAGCCCAGTGGTACTTTTTTCATTTTGTACTCTCCAAAACTGTGAGAAAATAAATGTATGCTTTAAATATATTAAAGGGGAAGAAGATAATAATGGATGTTTCTCAGCTCTTGGGTGGGCTTTTAATTGAGAAGTGAGGATGCTGGATGCTCATGGACACATGCCTACACTGAATTGGTAGCCTTTGGCTTCTTGTTTCTTTAACTGAAAAGATGAAATTCACAGACCACAGAGAGTGAGTTTTGGAAAGAAATATTTTATTACAGGAAGCTTAAAAGAAAAAAAGAAGGTAGATAGCATATCCTGCTGGGTAGCAGGAGGAGTCCCTGAGGGTGGTACCCCACCAAAGGTCAATACCTTGGAGTTGCTAAGGCTTTATTGGATGGAGACATGGACCAGGAGAAGGAGCTGGTCACTCAAGTTCTCATTCCAGGTGTTGGTGCCTCTCAGTTTCTTGTCACATCCTCATGGATGGCTTTCAGGAGATGGGATCCCTTTTAGAAGAAAAGAGATAAGATCCCCTTCCTGGCATCTCTGGCCTATGGTTAGAGCAGAACCAAAGATGTTTAGACTATGAACATCTGTCATCTCTAACTTCTGGCGAGAAAAAGGCTGTCAAAGGCTTTTAGCCTAAGAGACACTCTTCCCTTTTGGGGTCCTTTACCGTAGCCAATTTTTATCTCCTATCATCGTCAACAGTTTGAGTTGGGGATAGTGTCAAAGAACTACTTACAGGTATTAGCCTCTCCTACCATGTAGGTTGCAAGAATCAGACTCAGGTGGTCTGGGGTGGAGGCAAGCATCTTTACCTCCTGAGTCATTTCCCTGACCTCTAAATTTATGTTTTAACACCCTCTCCCAAGTTGGAGGTCATTTTCATGGCAGCCTTAGCCAATGAATGTCATCCCTACAAGTGAGGAAGACACTGGCACCAAAGTCTTTCTACCTCAGGATCTCTATCTTAGCTAAGTCAAACTTTTTTTTTTTTTTTTTCGAGACAGGGTTTCTCTGTGTAGTCCTGGCTGTCCTAGAACTCACTCTGTAGACCAGGCTGGCCTCGAACTCAGAAATCCGCCTGTCTCTGCCTCCCAAGTGCTGGGATTAAAGGCGTGCGCCACCACTGTCCAGCTCATCTTGTATTCTTGTTGAGGCTAGTTCCAGGTTTAACTAGAATTTGATCTCCTTGAGGGAGAATTCCAATCCAAAGGTCAGGATGTCCTAGCTAACTTTTCAGCCTTGGTTAAGACTGCTTTGTTCGTGCAGCACCTCCTCCAGTTAACCATTCATCTTAGCTGCCAGTTTATACAGATTCTTCAACCCTGCCCCCAACCGCTTATCTTAGCTTCAGTTAAAACTCCCTGCTTCAAACTGCTTACTCTGTGAAGCCCCCTGCAGCTGCTGAGCAAGGTGCCTGGGCACACGCCCTGCCTTTACTGGATGCTCACAGCCACAGTGTGGACCCCACAGACTTGCTATTGGCTAAACGCTGTGCCTGAGTGGTCATCTCTGGTGGGCTCCCTGTAACAGAATCATGTTCACAGTCAAGAGCAGAGAAAAATGAATGCATGCATGTTTAGTGCTCAGCCAGCTTTCTCTACTCTGAGGCAGTCAAACGCCCCAAACTAGGGAATGGTGCCACTCACTTTTAGGCTGGATCATCCCACATTGACTAATAAGACACTTCCCTCCAGATAGGCCCACAGGCCAACCCGATCCAGACAATTCCTTATTAGGACTTTTTTTTTTTGTCAGGTGACTCTAGATCATGACAAGTTGATAAGTAGAATTAGGCATCACAATAACCCAGATTCTTAATATCCTTGGGGATGATGATGGTTCAGTTGACTACAGAGGTTTTGATGGTACCTTTACTGAAATATCAGATAAGCAACTTAAAAGTACTCCTTACTGTGCCTGGATACAGTACCTTCATCTAATGGTTCTTTTGCTCATATAATTTAGCATGCTGATAGGGTGGTATGAAGACTGGTCTCAGTTTAGGTTTTTCAGAACATCCTGAATGGGAATCACGGATTACCTGAGTTCTATTTCCTACCCTTCTTTAATTTCCCTCTCAATAAAACTTTTCCCAATCACTACCTTAGAAAATCCACCCTTAGCCAGGCAGTGATGGTGCGCGCCTTTAATCCCAGCACTTGGGAGGCAGAGGCAGGTGGATTTCTGAGTTCGAGGCCAGCCTGGTCTACAGAGTGAGTTCCAGGACAACCAGGGCTACATAGAGAAACCCTGTCTCGAAAAACCAAAAAAAAAAAAAAAAAGAAAAGAAAAAAAAAAAATCCACCTTTTCCCACAGGTTGAGACCTGATCTTAATTTCCCCAAATATCCTGCAATCTTTATGTTATTATTAATTTTTTTTATTAGTGTGTATATGGGTGAGCATAGAGAGTTCAGAGGACAAGTTTGTAGAAATGGTTCTTGCCTTCCACCTTTATGTGAGCCCTAGGGGATTTGAACTTGAGTCTCCAGGTTTGCAAGGCAAGCGCCCTCACCTGCTGAGCCATCTTGCCAGCCCTCCTGTAATCTTTAAATGCTTGTCATGCTTCTCTACCATTTAGCTCTGCCCTAGGGATGGACAGAGTGACCTTGGACCCCCACTGCTGGAGGCAGAGGACAGTGGTACCATGCTGCTTCCAAGCAGGGCTTTGTCCTGCCACAGCTGTGGCTCCCAAAACACCCAAGGACAAGCTTAGCTTGCCACTGAGTATTCATTCCTTCCTAAGGCAACGTAGTCCAACATCACTTATGAAAACACTTTCTTCCTATTAATAGTGCTTTTGAACCCACCCGTGGGGAATCTATAACCCTAGATTTACTGAATCAAAAGCTCTTCATAGCTCCATTTTCACTATCAGGGCTCCATAGGAACCGGAAATAGCTCCGGCTGAGCCACTGGGATGAGTGCTGCCATCCCGGAACACTCTCTATTTCCTATCTCTAAATTTATCTCCTAATAGAACTCCCTCCCTCCCCCTCTCTCTCTCTTTCTGTGTGTGTGTGTGTACACCCAGCTATATAATTATTAGTACGTTAAAGAACTGCAGGGCAAGTCTAAACTCACAAAAGGGGCGGGATAGAGGATAATGATTAAAGAGAGAAGACAATGAGCAGGCACAAAAGCCTTCTAGGGGATAAAAATTCTTTCGTGCGCACGCTGGGACTAGGTTTCTGGTATTCAACTCTTTCAAATGGGAAGGGAGTTTAGAAATAATACAAAATAATAATCACAGAATCAGAGTTTTGGATGACATTGAAACATCTCAAAGCTTAAGCTTTATTATCCACAGGGCACATACTCTATCTCTGAGAGTCAAGACTCTGATAGTACTCCATTCATTTGACAGATGAATGTCAAAGTTTGTTCTTCTCATTTCCCAATGGTGCATTTTGAACTGACACATTTGAGTCATATATACATATCTATGTGTGTATGTGTATATACATACCTAATAGTCACAAGGATGGATGCTAGGTTGAACACAGTAGGCAGAATAGATGGCCCTAGACAATATGACTCATACTTTACATTCCAGTTTACCATAATCACTAAAATTTTAAATAATCAGCCTTCAAGGTCTATGTTGAGACCTTCAACATAGACAGGCTTTTCCCAGGGAATTTCTGTTCATAGTTAAAATGTTAGAGATTGGGGGCTAGAGAGATGGCTCAGCAGCTAAGGGCACTGACTGCTTGCTCTCCCAGAGGTACTGAGTTCAATTCCCAGCAACCACATGGTGGCTCATAACCATCTGTAATGGGATCCAATGCCCTCTTCTAGTGTGTCTGAAGAGAGCAACAGTGTACTCACATACATAAAATACATAAATAAATCTTTAAAAAAAAATGTTAGAGGCCAGGCAGTGGTGGCACACACCTTTAATCCCAGCACTTGAGAGGCAGAGGCAGGCGAATTTCTGAGTTTGAGGCCAGCCTGGTCTACAGAGTGAGTTCCAGGATAGCCAGGGCTACACAGAGAAACCCTGTCTCGAAAAACCAAAATAAATAAATAAATAAATAAATAAAAATAAAATAAAAAAATAAAAAAAAGTTAGAGAACTCTCAGAGGACGAATCTTGGAGAAATTTTATACATTGTATATATTGAAGACAAGGTCTAACTATGTAGTCCTGCCTGGCCTGTAACTCCGAATAGACGAGGCTGGCCTGAGATTTACAGAGATCCTCTTCCTCCCCAGTGCTAGGATTAAAGCTGTATGCCACCACATCAGCCATGTTTTGTTTTGTTTTGTAAGATTTCTATTTATTTATTTGTGTGTGTGTGAATTATAATTTATCCTCAGTTTTTACAGGAGACACTGACCTTGGTAAGACTTGAACATTTGTCTGGGCACATCTGGCTGGTTAACAGGAAAGAGAGAGATGGGCTAGGGGTCAGGTGTCGGCACTGACAGGGGGAACCATCGTTGGTAAGCACAGCTGCTTATCCAGGCTGGGCAGAAGGATGGAGAGCAGTGCTGTTGGTAAGCACAGCTGCTTATCCAGGCTGGGCAGAAGGATGGAGAGCAGTGCTGAGCAGGCTGACGGGTTTACCTCAGCTGCCCCTCTCCCTTCCTCCCCAACATTCAGCTCCCCGCCTCCACTCCTTCCCTGCAGGACTGAAAGTAATTTGCTCCAAAGGGAAGGGATCGGCTGTAAACAAGGGTGGGTGAAGCCCTAGGGGACTGATTCTGAACTGCAGCACGTCCATCTCTGTAGATGGCTCCCAGCTCCCGAATAGAAAAATAAACAAAACATCAAAAGACAGAAGAGAGCCAACAAAACCCCTGAAGTAGCTGTTCCTCTGTGAATTAAGCTGAGCTCCAGTCGGAAAATCACAGGGGAGGGAAAGTCCAGACACTAGTCTGCAACTGTTCATATAAAGTCCCCAAATTGAATAGTTTACGGTTCACATTTTGTTAATACCTTTCCTGAGACCTCACCAATCCTTCCCTAGACATGTCTGCGCTCAAGACAAGAGAGGGCCAAGCAGCCCTCCCAACCTTTCCCTCTCCCGGCAGAAAGGACTGATTTCCCATCCACCAAAGAGGTCAGACCCTACCAGAAGAAGTAGCCCTCAGTGGCTTGGTTAGATTTTACAACAGACAGCAGGAAAAAAGGCTAGGAGAGAAACCTTAGTGCCCCCTCCTCCCCCAGAAGAGGCCATGTAAGTATTGTTACAAAAAGACAATGGTTAACAAGGAAAAAAAAAAAGAAATAAGATTTTAAAAGAACATACACAGGACTTTATAGATTTAAAGAATTAAGAATTATATTCATTTTTTAAATAATTATTTTTAATTATGTAAAATGGGCTTTATACACACACACACACATACACATACACACACACACACACACACGTACATATATAAAGCTAGCTTGGACTGACTCCTTTTCATTGTAGCTTTATAAACACCATGTCCACAAGTTACACAGGCAGAGTTGCACATTCCTTTGATCCCAGCACTGGGGAGGTAGAGGCAGGTGGATCTCTATGGATTAGGTCAGCCTGCTCTACATAGTGAGTTCCAGCCTAGCTAGGACTACCTAGTGAGAGCCTGTCTCAAAAAAAAGAGAAAGGAAATACAAGTCTATTTGCCATGTTTTTCTATTCAGCTGCTCCCTGGTTTCCTCTCATAGTTAAAAATACCATCTTGGAAATTTGGCAAGTCACAGTTTGTTCTTGACCTTCCCCTTCAGCACCCCCCCCCCCAAGCCTTTGATCATGGTCAGAGCCATGCGAACACCCCCACACCAGCACAGTTATCCCACCCCAATTGCTTCAGTGCCTGCCTGCCCGCCCGCGCACCCACCCGCTGGCCAGACTCAGTGAAAGATTGCTGTCAAATCACTAGGAAAAGAACGGAACAGATATAGGAAAACCAGGGCCTCGTAGCTCTTTGCTTCTAAGTGCTACTCTCACAAGATGTCCACGCACTATATATACAATGCTATTATTTTCTTAAAGCAGAAGAAACAACGGGTCCAAAATCAATCCACCGAGCAGCGTTTCCAAGGATGTGCAGACCTTTCTGCCCAGAGTCATTCCCCCCCTGCTGCTTACTGAGGCACTGCAAAGTATTGCTGAAAAAAACAACCTCAGCCACAACGATCCAGCAGAAGGCATTTGGACAGTTGTTATTGACTTGTGACGGTACAGGCCCTGGCAGGCCATCAGTTATGTGAGAATTACAGTCAGCGGAGACATTAAAACCCGTGCAACTGCTGTAACTGAGAGACCAGGGGGCTCTGCTCCATCTAGCCCATTTAAAAGCCTGGCATACAGCTCAGGAGGCTCTCAAGCAGCGTGAGAATGAATACAAAGTGTATTGTCCTAGAATTTCTTGTCTGCAGAGGCAAAAGGTTCTAGAGCCTTAGGTGATAAATGTCTTTGTGTGCATTGGGTGAATGATTTACACGTATGTACTTAAGTGGTGTGTTTATTTAATTTTTGTTTTGTTTGGGGTTTTTGTTATTGTTTTTCAAGACAGGGTTTCTCTGTGTAGCCCTGGCTGTCCTGGAACTCACTCTGAAGACCAGACTGGCCTTGAACTCTGTGATCCACCTGCCTCTGCCTTCCAAGTCCTGGGATTAAAAGGATACACCACCACTACCTGGCTTATTTGTTTAAAAAAAAAAAAGTTTGAACCCAGAGCCTTGTATTTGCTAGGCAAAGTATTCTACCACTGAACTAAATTCCTAACCCCTTTTTTCTCATTTCAAGGATTAAGAGCTCATGGTTCAAAAATAAAAACACTGGCTAGGGGTGTGGCAATTGGTAGAATGTCTGTCATTCACAAGGATCTGGGTTTCATCCCTGGTACTCCATAAAATTGGGTATTCATATATGCACATCTTTAATCCTAGCACTGGGGAAGCAGAGGACGAAGGATCAGGAGTTCAAGACCAGCTTCAGCAACATAGTGAGTTTGAGGCCACCCTGGGCTAGTGGAACCCTGCCTCAACAGCACAACAAGAACAACAACAACTCCAATAAACAACAAAAAGTAAATGTATAACAGAAAAGAAGAGAGAATCTGTCTAATTTAGACAAATATGAAATAATTACTGTAAAAAGCTAATTAGCAGCTGGAGAGATGGGAGATCAGTCAGGAGCACTTGCTGTTCTCCAGAGGACTGGGGTCACGACCATCCATAAATCCAGCCCCCTGAGATTCAACACTCACTTCTGGCTTCCATGGGCATGAACATATAGCATAGATTCATACACTCACATATATATGTAAATAAAATAGAGGGGCTGGAGAGATGGTGCGGCAGTTAAGAGCTCTGGCTGCTCTTCCAGAGGACCAGGTGCTCTCGGCACCTGTGTGAGCTCACAACCATCGGTAATCCTAGCTCAAGGGATTCAGTGCCTTCTTCTGACCTCTACGGGTGATGTACGCACACAGTGCACATACCTATATGTGAGCAAACACTCAAACAAATAAAAAAATATTTTTAAAAACTAATTTAAAACATCTTTTTTAAAAAGCCTTCTTGTAAGGGGAGAGGAAAATATTAAATTCAGAAAAGTCTGCCTTTCTTATACACGCATACACACACACACTAAATAAAAATGTTGGGGAGAGCAGAGAGATGTCTCAGCTGTTAAGAGTGTTGGAGGTGCCAGCTATGGCTGTGTGTATCTTTAAACTCAGCACTTGGGAGGCAGAGGGAGGTGGATCTGTGAGTTGGAAGCCAGCCTGATCTACATAGTGAGTACCAGTACATCCAATATTATATGTAGAGAGAATCTGTCTTAAAAGGGGGTGGTGGTGGCACTAGCTGATTTTCCAGAGACCTGAGATTGATTCCTAGCACTCACATGGTGACTTTACTGTCTAGTTTTATGCCAACTTGACACAAGTTAGAGACATCAGAGAGGAGGGAACCTCAATTTAGAAAATTGCCTTCATAGATTGGGATGTTGGCAGATTTGTAGGGCATTTTCTTAATTACTGAGTCATGTGAGAGGGCCCAGTCCATTGTGGGTGGGGTCACCCTTGGGCTGGTAGCCCTGGGTTCTGTTTGTTTATTTAATTGTGTGTTTTGTCTTTCCAGACGAGGTTTCTTTGGCTGCTCTGGAACTCACTATGTAGACCTGGCTGGCCTTGAACTCAGAGATCCACCTATTTCTGCCCCTGGAGTGCTGGGATTAAAGGTGTGCACCACAACACCTGGCTTAGTCCTGGGTTCTACAAGAAAGCAAGCTGAGGGAGCCATAAGGAGCAAGCTAAAGCAGCACCTCTCAGTGGTCTCTGCATCATGACACTCCTGCCTCCAGGTCCTGTTTGAGTTCCTGTCCTGACTTCCTTCGATGATGAACAGTGATGCTGAAGCATAAGCCACACAGATCCTTTTCTCCTGGAGTTGCTCATGGTCATGGTGGTTCTCACAGCAATAGCAGCCCCATCTAAGACAGTGCTTACAAGCATTTATAACTCCAGTTCTATGAGATCTGACATCGTCTTCTGGCTTCAAGGGCACCAGGAATACATATGGTTCATAGAAATACATGAAAACAAAACACCTATATGTTTAAAATAAAATTATAACAGGGCCCTAGAGCTTAGTAGGCCCTAGACCTTAGCATAACTGATGCCATGATACAAGTACCATTCAGGCTGTAAAACTCAGTACGTAGACAGCCTTACCAGCCAAATGAGAACAAAGACCTAATCCATCAAAGCCCTGGGAAGCCATCAAAGTTCTGGGAAAATCTCTAAATGTATTAACCTTGCTATTTTGCTTTGGTAATTCCAATTCTGGCAAACTGTTCTTGTTAACTGAAGTATGTCAACCCAGGACATGTTTTTTGTGCCTAAAAGCTCACCATGAGAAAGGTCTGGGACTATATTGGGATCCTGAACACCCATTGTAATTGCTGGCCAGCTAATAAAGACCTTCTATTGGCTTAAACCCATGTCTAAACAGTCATCTCTGGAAGATACCCCAAAACAAAAATAAAATTAAAAAAAAAAATTGTGAAGCTGGCTGGGGCCTTGACAATTTTAGCCAGTTCTTATCAGGGGCAGGATAGAGGGGAGGAAAATCTGGTCTTTAATGTTAAACAGGGTGAAGTCTGCCTCTCCTACTCCCCTTAAAAACCAATATGAAAATCTCCTCATGAAGAACATTCCCCTTTGGCCTAATTTTTTCCAAGTATTTATTTTATTTTTAGGTCTCTGTCTCTCTCTGTCTCTCTCTGTCTCTCTCTGTCTCTCTCTGTCTCTCTGTGTGTGTGTGTGTGTGTGTGTGTGTATGGGTGTGTGTGTGTATGTGTGTGTGTATGGGTGTGTGTGTGTATGGGTGTGTGTATGGGTGTGTGTGTGTATGGGTGTGTGTGTGTATGGGGGTGTGTGTGTATGTGCATGTGTATGGGTGTGTGTGTGTGTGTATAGTATATGCATATGCAGGTGCCTGCAGAGGACTGAGGACCCCTCTGGAGTTGGAGTTAGAGGAAATTGTGAGCTGCCTGATATGAGTACTGGGAACTGAACTCTAGTCCTGTGGAAGAGCAACAAGTCCTCTTAACTGAATCACTCTCCAGTCATATAGTGCTTCCATACATACATACATACATACATACATATATGTATATATATACCAAATATTTATGTATGCACACACATATCAGCCCACTCCAAAATGACTCTTAACCATTTCCTGTTGTCCCTCATGAGGTTATGAGTAAACAGACAAAAACATGAGAAACTAGATAATGATTGTAAATCACTATCACAAGGCAAGACTGCGTGGCTTAACTACAACAGAAAATTCCTCATACTTCCAGGAAGTTCAAGGTTCAGGCGCTGGTGGCTGTGTGGTTTGATGAGAACCAACTTCTTGACTCGTGGATGGTGACTTTCTTATTGTGTTTTCCTAATAAATACGTGAAAGGTTTAAGGAAGCTCACTCTCATCGCTCATCAGGACACTGATCTCATCCCCTGAACCTTTCTCTAACGTGTCAACATGCTGGGTAGCTCTTCAACCTGTGAAGTACCGGGAATGGACATAAGTACTCAGCTCCTCGTTTTGTGTGTGTAGAATGTAGGTGCAATTGTGTTTCTATACCGCGGAGGCCAGAGACAGAGCTTCCTTTGTTATGGTCTTTGCTTTTTCAAGGTAAGGTCGCTCATTAAAGCTGGCCAGCAAACTCCAAGACTCTCTGCCTCCACCCCCCCATTCTGTCAGGGCTTTATTCATGTGTTTTTTGGTTTGTGTGGAGAAACAGAACCAATAGTATCCATACAAATACATGTAAGGCCGGGTGAAGTGGAAACTTCTGGTTTCTTTGGAAAGTCAGTTATGTCAAATGATGCTTTGCTGGGGCACACAGGTGAAAGGATGTCTTGCTAAAGTAGACACATGAAAGAATGTTTTCCTGAAGCAGACACAGGTGAAAGGATGTTTTGCTACAGCAGACACGTGATGCATGATGAAGGAATTTAATAAATATGACCTCACAGACAGTGGGAGCTCAAACATTGGTTTGCTTTGTTCTGTCTAGCTATTCTTCTCTAAAGACAAGCATGTATTGGTTCACCTTACATTGCGTTGATGAGCTCTGCTTGTGATGATGCCTTAGAAAGAAGGAGGACTTCTAGTGAAGTGTGGTTTCTTGACGCTTCAGAGGCCTTGGGCAGGTTGGCGAGCCTTGTCTTTTTTTATGGATTAAACTGCCCTTGCTGGTTCCTGTGTGATGACTGCCAAGTGGAGTGAGCTGCAGCTGCTGGTTCATGTGTGGTGTCTGCTGATAGGACTAGACTGTAGCTGCTGATTCATATTTGGTGTTTGCTAGTGGGCTGAACTGCTGATATCCTGACAACAAAAAATAGACTCTCCCCAAAGAACTATTTTTAAACAGTTCTACTTACCCCATGTTCTAATATCCACTGCCTCTGGTGGGTGCTGGGCTAGAGGAGAGGCTGAGCATTTATTAAAGTAGGTTGAGAAAGCCTTTATGCCTATAGCTGGGTGTGATGGCACATGCCTTTAATTCTAGCACTTAGAAGACAAAGGTAGGGGATCTTTGTGAGTGCAAGGCCAGCCCAGTCTACATAGCAAGTTCTAGCCCAACCTGGGCTACATAGTGAGACTTTATTCTGAAATTGATATATAAAATATCTGGGGCTAGAGAGAGAGGTCAGTTGTTAAGAGCACGTCCAGAAGATCTGAGTTCAGTCCCTAGGACCATGGCAGGCAGCTCAGAAACACCTGTAACTCCAGTTCTAAGGCATCTGACTCTTCTTTCTCAGTTTCATGGGCCTCCCCACACATGTGGCATGTACTCACACAGATGAAATAGTTTAACAGGAGGAGGGGCTAGCTAGTCTCAGTGGGAGGTCTCTGTAGGGGAGCAGTCTCAGGCTATACATATTTAGGAAGAGGAAGCTATGACCAATAATAACTATATACTGGTCAATTATTTATAACATAAACACTCATATGTACTTGGACCAGAGGAAAGCTTTGCCATCCGTACTGGCTGATTTTGTGTGTCAACTTGACACAAGCTGGAATTATCACAGAGAAAGGAGTTTCAGTTGAGGAAATGCCTCCATGAGATCCAGCAGTAAGGCATTTTCTCAATTAGTGATCAAGGGCGGAGGGCCCCTTGTGGGTGGTGCCATCTGTGGGCTGGTAGTCTTGGGTTCTATAAGAAAGAGGGTTGAGCAAGCCAGGAGAAGCAAGCAAGCCAGTAAGGAACATCCCTCCATGGCCTCTGCATCAGCTCCTGCTTCCTGACCTGCTTGAGTTCCAGTCCTGACTTCCTTTGGTGATGAACAGCAACATGGAAGTGTAAGCTGAATAAACCCTTTCCTCCCCAACTTGCTTCTTGATCATGATGTTTGTGCAGGAATAGAAACTGACTAAGACACCACCTCTCCGAGCCTCACACAAATATTTGCATTTCCATGGGACTGAGGCATCACTGCACCTAGCTGCACTCATCCCTATAATACGCACACATTCAGGGCTTTCTCTGCTCTCTACACTCTGCCTCTGCCTTCCTGGTCCTGAGGATTAGATGATCCCAGTGGATTAGATACAATCATCTACATAGATGAGGGAGACATCTCTGGTAATAGAAAACTCCAGTGCACCACCACAAAACCCAAAGTATCCTCTATCACAGCTGTGTCTTAGGCCTTAATCCTAAAGTTACTCCATTCTGACTGCTTATCTAAGTAGGCATACACATATAATTCCATCATGCAGAGGTTAAGGATTGCTGCATACTTTCATTCACCCACAAAGTCATAGATCCTATCTCAAACAAACAAAAAAGAAAGAAAGAAAAAAGAAGGAAGGAAGGAAGGAGCCATCAGACGGCTGATCTAAGAAATTAGCCTTCTGTGAGGAGGTAAAATGTTTGTAAAAAACAAAATTGAAAACAAAACAAAACTATTCTTGCTAGGTGTGGCATCTCAGCCCTGTTATCTTAGCACTTAGGAGTCCGGAGCGAGGAGGACTACTGCACTATGAGACACTGGAGGAACACAGTGAGTTCCAGGGCAGCATAGCCTGTAGAGTAAGACTATCTCAAACCCAAACCCAAACCACCAAACAAAACCAATCTCTTCTCTGGGATGTTTCTTACACAGAGATAAGACATAAGAGCACTGGCTGCTCTTCCAGAGGCCCCAGGTTCAATTCGTACCATCTACATGGCAGCTCACAACTGTAACTTGAGTTCCAGAGGAGCTGACAACCTCACACAGACATACATACAGTCAAAATACCAATGTACATAAAATAAATTTAAAAAAGAAAAAAAGAAAAGCAAAGCTCTCGTAGACATATGATGTACATGACTGTGAACAACTATAAACAAGAGACAGGAAATGATGCTAAAGCCAAATTTCACCAGAGGATACCAAAGTCTAATCAGACTTAAAAAAAAAAACAACCCTCAGTGTCAAATAACACTAACATTGAGAAACTGGGTTTATAGCTCATGTGTGAGGCCAAGGGTTTGATTTCCTTTACCACAAAACCAAAACAGAAAGACCTGACATTGAAGGTTCAAAACTCTTATCAGAGTTGGGTCATGTACCACTTTTTTTTAAAGGTGGACAGATGTATTTTTTATTTTTTTATTTTTTGGTTTTTTTGTTTTGAGACAGGGTTTCTCTGTGTATCCCTGGCTGTCCTGGAACTCACTCTGTAGACCAGGCTGGCCTCGAACCCAGAAATTCACCTGCCTCTGCCTCCCAAGCATGTACCACTTTTATTTGGGTAGAATTAAGCATGTGAATAGTGTTGACATAATTTTTTTGCAACCTACTTTTAAGAAGGATTCAACCTTTCCTCTTGCCCACTGCAGAGGTAGTGGAAGAGAAAAGTTATCAGGCTATGGGAGAAGTGAACCTGTTCAGCAATAGTTCTTTGGGGACAAGTTCGATCTTCTGTGGCAGCAGTTCAGTCCTGTAGCAAACACAAGACTCAGCAACTACAGCCCAGTCCTCTAGGCAGGCACCACACATGGACCAGCAGCTACTGTCCAGTCCTTTTCGCAAGCAGACATTAGGCACAAACCAGCAGCTGTAGTTCAATCCTGAAAGAACTGCCAGGCTCACCAATTGCCTTGAAGAGGCAAGCTGCGGCAGGAACCTCAAAAGCAGTTTTTGGGCAAGTTTCTCTCAATGGTGGTGTTACCATGAGTTGAACTCAACAATGCTATGTAAAGCATGTCATTAGTGAAGGCTAGTGAGGCAGAGCAAACCAATGCTCAGCGCTCATCTCCCACTGTCTGTGGGGTCATATTTATACTTTTTCATCACAGGTCCTTCCAGGAATTTACTATATCCAAACATCCTTTCACCTGTGTCTGCTTCAGGAAAACATTCTTTCATGTGTCTACTTTAGCAAGGCATCCTTTTACCTGTGTGCCCCAGCAAAGCATCATTTGACATAACTGACTTTCCAAAGAAACCAGAAGTTTCCACTTCAGGATACATTTGTACACATTTGTTGATTTCAGTGCTGCAGGGATTCTCTCTCTCTCTCTCTCTCTCTCTCTCTCTCTCTCTCTCTTTTTTTTTTTTTTTTAGACAGGGTTTCTCTGTGTATCCCTGGCTGTCCTGGAACTCACTCTGTAGACCAGGCTGGCTTTGAACTCAGAAATCTACCTGCCTCTGCCTCCCAAGTGCGGGATTCTCTATTTTATTAAATGAATAAATAAATAAAGGAAATTGGAGAGGCAGCTGAGCATTTAAGCCACATACTGGGGCTGATGAGATGGCTCAGCGGTTAAGAGCACTGACTCTTCTTCCAGAGGTCCTGAGTTCAATTCCCAGGAACCACATGGTGGCTCACAACCATCTGTGATGGGATCTGATGCCTTCTCCTGGTGTGTGTCTGAAGACAGCTACAGTGTACTCATAAATAAATAAATCTTAAAAAAAAAAAAAAAAAAAAAAAAAAAGGCACATACTGCTCTTGCAAAGGACCTGAGTTTGGTCCTTGGCACCTGAAAGGGGATGGGGGGAGGGTACTTGAAGTGGAAACTCAAGGGTTCTTTGGAAAGTCAGTTGTGTTGGTTGTTGTTTTGTTGGGGCAAACACGTGAAGGAGTGTTTTCCTCAAGCAGACACAAGTGAATGTTTCCCTAAGACAGACTCATGAAGGAACGTTTCACTGAAGCAGACACAGGTGAAAGGATGCTCTGCTAAAGCAAGCACGCGAAAGGACACGTGATGAAGGCATCTTCGATAATGAAATGCATGCATTGGTTCGCCTTACATTGTGTAGTTGAGCTACATTTGTCCATAGAAAGAAATGAACCAAAAAACTTCTGGTGGTGTGCTGGCAGCTTCTTGCTGCTTCCTCAGACTCTGGCCAATTGGCAGAGTGATGTCAGCTGATACATACTCAAGTGAAGTTTTGCTAAGACAGACTCAGATGCTGAGGCAAGACATGTGGTGGGGCAAGACCCATGGAAGACACGTGATGTTTGGAGGGAGTTTTAAGAGGGCCCAACGGACTGAGAGGAAGGCTTGCTTCTAGAGTTAGCTCTGCAACGCTTCTTGGTCTTGAGTCTGCTGATCTTTGCTTCACTGAGAGAGGCATGGCAAAGAACTTCTCCTGCCATCCCTCTTGGTCCCGGTTCCTCCTGCTGACTCGTGCCAATTCGGCAGAGGCCTGGCTGCCTCTGCTAGGTTGTGCCACCACTGCTGATTCATGTTTGCTATTATGACTCTACCAAACTGGATTGTTGGTATATTCATGAAGTATTTGTGTATGGATTGAGCTGCCACTGCTGACCTGTGAACTGAACTGCTGATTTCCTGACAGTGTGATGGGATTTGCTCCAAAGAACAATTTCTAAACAGGTCTACTTCCCCAGTGTCCTTACTTTCCCACTACCTCTGGTGGGTGGTGGGGTAGAAGGGAGGTTAAAGCATTTAAGAAACATCATTAAAAGTAGACTTTGAAAAAATTAAAGTTACAGGTATTCACAACCACTCCAGCTTCGGGGGATCTGACACCCTCTTCCAGCCTCTGTGGGCACTCGATTCATATCTATTCCCTATACAGACATACCCATACTTACACTCAAGACATATATACATGGGCGGACACACACACATAGACACACACACACACACACACACACACACACACAGAGACACATAGACACACAGTTAAAAATAAAAATAAAAGGCAGGGTTATGGTAGAACATGCCTTTCATTCCAGGACTCGGGAGGCAGAGGCAGGTACAAGCAAATCTTTGTGAGTTCAAAACCAAGCCTGATCTAGGTATTGAGTTCCAGGCCACATATACAGTGAGACCCTCACTCAAAAAACCAAAATAAGCCGGGCAGGGGTAGCCCACGCCGTTAGCACCAGCACTCGGGAGTCAGAGGGAGGCAGTTCTGTTTCAGGACAGGCAGAGTTACATAGAGAAACTCTATCTTGAAAAACAAACAAAAGAACAATTAAAATAATTAAACTATAACTGTATTAGTCAGGGTTCTCTAGAGTCACAGAACTTATATGTAGTCTCTATATAGTAAGGGAGTTTGTTAATGACTTACAGTCTGTAGTCAAACTCCCCAACAATGGTCAGCAGCAGCTGTGAATGAAAACCCGAGGATCTAGCAGTCGCTTAGTCCCACAAGGCTCACCAGCAAAGAAGATTGAATCTTCTGTCTTCCAATGTCCTTATGTAGATCTCCAGCAGCAGGTGTGGCCCAGATTAGAGATGTGCGTCCCACCACACCTGAAACTTGTGTCTTCTAGACGCAAGCTCTAGATCACAGGTGAGCCTTCTAATTCTGGATTGTAATTCACTCCAAATATAGTCAAGTTGACAATCAGAAATAGCCACTACAATAACCATACATGTAAAAGAAGATAACTAACATATATGATGGTCACTGCTGTTCAAAAAACTAGAACAGCAGAAACTATTTCCTTTGTAACCTGAGTGACAGGTAGAGCAGGAGACTTTGAATCAGCAGGTTGGAAGGGGGATAAAGGTTAGAAAATAGCAATAGGCCAAGCGTGGACAGGTCAGGCGGGGTCAGGAACTCTGCAGGATCCAAGGGTCACAAAGTCAAAGGTGAAGGGAAGTCAGCTGTGGCAGGGACTTGCTGAGATCTGCCTGAGGAACAAAGTACTGCTGCCCCTTTTCCTTCGCTCTCTTTGCCTGACTGGGGCTCTACCTACCCCAGAGCTCAACATCGGTTTGGAACCCAAGGGAGAGAGCAGTACGCTTTTGAGTCAGACAGATAACGGGAGTATCATTTTCTTGGGATTTTCTCTCTCTTACTGAGTGTTAAGTCTGGATTAATAGGTACCCAATCTCATACAATGGCATTAAAGAGTAACTACTGTGTTTACCAGACTGTCAGGCCATTTTCCAATTAATTTCATTCAGAACAGTGCTCCTCAGCATTAGGTGCACATTACACTCATTTGGTTGAGTTTAGGAAACAAACAAACAAAAACTAATGCCAATGTTCTTTTTACTAATTACATTCTTCAGTTGGTCCGAGGTCTAAGGATTGATATGTTTAAAAAAAGTTTCCAGCTGATTCTAGTACATAGCCACAGGGTTGGAACCACTAGTTTAAAACATTTGGGAAAGTTTTAATCAACTAATTTTTTTTTTAGTTTTGAGACATGGTCTCATTTAGCCCAGGCTAGCTCTGAACTTCCTACCCTCCTTGCCTTTACCTCCTAAGTGTTGGGTTTCGGGCATGTACCATCATGCCCGGCTTAGTCTATTTTAAACAGGATTGTTTAATATGATTCTTTAATAAATAATGAAATAATTTTCAGGACATATTGTCTTCAAAGAACGTTCTTAGTACTCATGTTTGCTGAAGAAAGTCAACGTAGGCCTGAATCCAATAATAAATCTGCAGTGATTTAATTTTCTAAGTTTCTATTGAAACTTTTTACTGTCATTACCTGTTTTAGTTAGGGTTTTACTGTTGTGAACAGACACCGTGACCAAGGCAAGTTTTATAAAGGACAATATTTAACTGGGGCTGGCTTACAGGTTCAGAGGTTCAGTCCATTATCATCAAGGTGGGAGCATGGCAGCATCCAGGCAGACAGGGTGCAGGCAGAGCTGAGAGTTCTACATCTTCATCTGAAGGCTGCTAGTGGAAGACTGTCTTCCAGGCAGCTAGGAGTAGGGTTTTAAAGCCCACACCCACAGTGACACACCTATTCCAACAGGGCCACACCCTCCCAACAGGGCCACTTCCTGGGCCTAGCATATACAAACCATCACATTACCTTTGCCCATATCACATCATAAAGATTTGGTAGAGTAATCACAACCCTTAGGGTGGGTTGTCTGGAGCAGCCATCAGGCACTAAGCTTATGGAGAAAGATCCCAGGACATCTTGTTGTCATGAGACTTTTGATGGGCTGTGGAAATTCAACAATGACATCAGTATGGGCTTAGCAATGTTTAGTAATAAGAGCTCCTTCCTGGTGTTAGGGGCCTCTCAGTTTCATTTGAGCAAAAGGTTAACAGTATTACATCCTTTGTGGTATCTTAGGCTTCTTAAGAAAAACAATAACAACAACAACAACAACAACCATTTATATATATATATATATATATATATATATATATATATATATATATATATATATATATATATATGCCTGTGCACCACATGTATACAGGAACTGAGGTCAGAAGAGGTGTCCAATCACAGTTGGTTGTAGCTGCCCTGGAGGTGCTGGGAACTGAACACGGGTCCTCTGCAAAAGTAGCATAGTACTCTTGACCCACTCAGACATCTCTCAAGCCCTTAGGCCTCTTTTTTTTTTTTTTTTTTTTTATAAAGATTGCTTTACAGACATTAAAGACAGGAAAGGAAGACTCGTTAACATACAGAATTGGGAGCCTAAGAGTGTAATAAAGGTCATGAGTTCAACCACTAGAGACTAAAATTGTCCCAAGATCACACAGCAAGACAGATCCAAAGAGGAGTCTGGAGACTGGGAGATATAGGTCTAGAACTGGAAGCTTTATCTCCCAAATCCTTTCTGGTTCAGATTGCCACCTGGCCATTTTACTATCTCTGAGTGAAGTGTTACTTCATGAACTGACTTCCTGTAGTCCAGCTTCTCAGACTTTCCTCTACCTTCTCCTTACTAGCCCTGCTAACTCTAGTGTGTATTCTGTTAATACGCATTTCCACTGATGTGCATTTACTAAATGATTGTTGGTGGCCAGGTTCTAATAGGAAATGTCAAAACAGAGTAGCCTCCGCTCAGCGGAGGGCCAACTTGGGATAGAACCCTGGAGGCAGCCATGACTGCACTTCTGAGCTTGGTTTGGTCTTTGCTCAGACTGGGAGGAAATGTACTCTGGGGAGGAAGGAATGTCAGGTGGATTCAGGGACTTGACCAGGCTTTTCTAGGAGCTAATGGAAGGAAAGAAGGAAGGACCGGCTTTCACTTCAAGGAAAGATCGAGAAATGGCTGCACAAAGGGCGTCCAGCCAGTCTAACCAGACTTAGTCAGGCCCAGGGTCTGCCTGAGGTTGCAACTGGTAAGCAGGCCGGCGAGTGGGAGAGGCAGAGGAGTGGAGGCTATAGACAGAGAGGGAGGAACTGAAAGAGGCGCGGCGAGAGCTGAAGGAGAAAGAGGCTTGAGATACAGACTGGGAGAGGGTTGAGCTAGAAGCTTGTGGGCGGGACCAGGGCGGGGCCTAGGAGGGCTTTCGGGGAACTACAGCGGGAGGCGGAGTCGGAGGGTCGGAGGAGGAGTCTGAGCAAGGGTGGAGCCTAAGGGAGAGAGGAGGAACTATAGGAGGGAAAGTTGTATGGCGCGGGGAGGAACCTGGGAGGAACCTGGCGGGAGGCGGAGTCTAGGGGGAGCCGGGATGAACTGTAGGAGGTGGAGTCTCAGAGTAGGGGGCGGAGCCTAGGTACAGGAGTTGTGGGGGGAGGGGGAAAGGCCTCCCGGGCCTCGGCCGCCCAAGCTTGTTTTCGGCCGGCGGGTCAGGCCCCCAAGTGCTTCCCCACCCTGTTCCTCCGTGGGGTGGATCCTCGGAGTGTCCTCGAGGCACGGACTCTGGTGGTCGCGGTGGAGGAGAACGCCTGCATCGCTCCCGGGCGGGCCGCTGCCGTGCCTGGGCTGGGGGACCTCCGCCTCCCGGAGCGCGTGGGGCCGGCATGGAGCTCTTTCAGGCCAAGGACCACTACATCCTGCAGCAGGGCGAGCGTGCCCTATGGTGCAGCCGGAGCGACGGCGGCCTGCAGCTCCGACCCGGTGAGGCGCGCGGCGCGGGCTGGGTGGGGCGCGCGGGCCAGCTGGAGCGCGGGGGGCGCGGCCCGGCCCCTCCGGAGCAGCGATCAGGAGGCTGGGCGGGACGCTTGGGGATGTCAGCGCTGGTCCTGCCTCAGTGAGGCGGGAAAGGCCGGTCACCCCTTTTAGTGTACCCCCTCCAGTATCCGGGGTCTGGGGTGCGGGGACTGGGTCCCTCATGAAGTCTTCCACCTGCAGTGTCCTCGCACGGTCCAGCGTGGGAAGTTCTGGGTTCCAATTCCATTAGTTCAGTGGAATTCTTCTGCGGGACACTCCTTGTTGACATCCTTGGGTTGTTCCCGGTCACTTATTTAAAGAGTGACTTCAGGACGGTTACCTCACAGCACTTGATCGAAAACTAGTGTATGGATTGCCACTTTCGAGAAGAAACTGTGTTGGATGTCACACACAGGAGAGGTCAAAGTTTCCAGCCACCAGTTTGCTTTAGGAAACTTTGTTTGCAGTTGAGTTAAGCAGCAGCTCCTGTTCTCAGACAGCTGCCGTCAGTTATCGCTCTGAGGAGTCTGGGTAGCTTCTACTTAGTTCGCCAGTGCTTTTTCCTCATCAGTCAAGATCTTTTTACTTTAGGAAAAGTGAGACTGGAACTCTTGAAAGAGCCACCGCATTGGACGTGCTCCTGTGTTCCTTGAGTGAATCTAGTAGAATAACTTCAAGGGAGCTTTTCAGGTCATCTTGTTACCTCTTATGGGATGTTTTCCAAGGACAGGTCCTTTAGTATCTTAGTGCCAATCCCCATGGCAGTCTGCAGGAGTAGGGTCAGGATCTTCTTTTTCAGGTGAGGAGAGAGGTGTGAGGTCCCAGAGAGTGGAGTTGGAACACTCATGTAGAAGAGCGGTTTGGTGACCTCCTTAACACTTTTCGCAGAGTCCACTGTGTCCTTATGGAGACCTGCTAAATTACTCTGCTAGAGCGGTGAAGGAGAACTTGTTTTCTCCTCCAGAAATATGGCTCTGGTTGTATTTTCTTGCCGCTGTATTTTATTTCCTCTTTTCAGAATGGAGGAGGCACTACTGTGTCCACAATAAAACTCTTGGTGACCGTGGGATAGATGATGTAAGTGCGCTAATTTTGGCTAGTTTTTTGTCGTTTTCTTCTTTATCCTAATCTGACCACTTTCCTAGCCTGCCACTCTCGTGAGGTTTAAAACACGGAGAATTAGGCTGTAAAATTCCCAGGAGCCAAATTCCTGGGAGCTGGAATGCATAAATGGAGGGAACTTGGAGTCCTTATCAGCTCATCAGACAGGACTTTTGTGTAAGTCAGTTTCCTCAGCCAGAAAGCTTATCCAGGGCCTTTTCTGGAACAAACCATGAGGTTTGGGCTGCCTTTTGTTTGTCCAAAGTTCATATCTGAAAGCAAACTGAAAACTTTTCCCCATTATAAAAAGTTTGGTATAGCTTCTCAGTTCAGTTCATCTCATTTCGTAGGTACATATCCCATCACTCACACACGTAGGTGGAGCCTAGAGGAAGGCAGAGGCCACCATATTTCAGAATTAATAGGCCGTTGTGAGCCTTAGATGTCCAAGCTGAGTACATGAAGCATCCTGTGGTTACTAAATAGTTTAACCTATTCAGTGTTTAAGATCCTATGCACAACTGTTTTAGTAATAATATTTAATTGATCTGAATGCTCTTTAGGCCTTCTTTATCTACAGAGTTATTTCAAATCCTCTTTAGTCTACTGAACATTCTTTTCTCTGTTTTCATGGTGAGTGTTGCTGTTGTTTGAAGTGACAGAGTTCAAATCTTTAGTTTTTTTCCCCTTGGTTATTCAACAACCGAATAGACTACCGACCAAGTGTTTTTTGTTTTGTTTTTGTATCACAAGTGGTATTATAGTAGCAAACAGTGCTGGGATTGTGATTTTTACACACAAAATGACCGGAAACAGGAAGTTTTCTTTTTCCTGGAGATATCAGAAAAAAATAAGTGATAATTATATTTAAGGTTAAAATAACTATTTCTGTAGCTTGGAATCCCTGTTACTTTCTGCCCCCCTCCTGCCTGCTTCATTGTGTGAGACTCAAGATTCAAGGCCATCTGCCCTGGGTTAGTCTAGCCCTCATCCATGGGGCAGTTCTTGGTCACATTTATTTTCTTTCTTGACATTTTCTGAACTTGGTACACACTGCAATTATAACCCTCCCTATATACTATGTGACACTAGTCTGTGTCTTCTCCAGTGGACCAGGCCTCAGCACAAGGCCTTGCTTTACTAATCGTGGTGTCTCTGGGCTGAAGAGTGCTTATGCGACAGAACATACTTCATGAGTGAGTTAACCTGAATTAAATAGAACCCTGTTTCCTCACACTTAAATTACTGCTGTAAAAACAGAGATGGTTTCTTAGGTTTAGTATATATTTTAGGTCCCATTTTGATGTTTCCCTCCTCCCCTCATCTTGCTGTGTAGTCTAGGCTAGCCTAAAACTGACTGTAGCTGGTCTCAAATTCAACAATACTTTTGCCTCTGCCTCCTCCTGAGTTTTGGGATTACATGTGTGACCTATGACACCTAGCTGAATCACTCTTTTTAAGGAATTTAGGCAAGAGTGGTGGTGACCACCTTGAATCCCAGCACTCCGGAGGCAGAGGCAGGTGGATCTCTTGTGAGTTTGAGGCCTAATCTACATATCAGATTTTGGGACAGCCAGAGCTACATAATAGAGAGACTGTCTCAAACAAAACAAAACAAACAAACAAACAAAAATA
>CM052703.1:68619208-68745663 GCA_028551405.1 Uromys caudimaculatus | reverse complement strand
GACACTAAGAATTATAGTTTAATCAAAAGGAAACCAGGAGAAGGAAAAAGAGGAGTTGAAGAAGGGAAGGGTAATGTGACATGTGTGGTGTCGGAGTAGAAAAGAGGTTCTGAGAGGAGGGGAAGGGAAGACCAGGAGCATGTGGGCATGAGGGAGGAGGGGAAGGGAAGACCAGGAGCATGTGGGCATGAGGGAGGAGGGAAGGGAAGACCAGGAGCATGTGGGCACGAGGGAGGAGGGAAGGGAAGACCAGGAACATGTGGGCATGAGGGAGGAGGGAAGGGAAGACCAGGAGCATGTGGGCATGAGGGAGGAGAGGAAGCAACAGAAACACATTTTGCTTGAAAATGTAAAAAAGCAAAAACCAAACCAAATACTGTGTGTTAATTGAAAAATAAATACATATTTTTAAGAGGATTGATTTCTGAGTTCGAGGTCAGCCTGGTCTACAGAGTGAGTTCCAGGACAGCCAGGGCTACACAGAGAAACCCTGTCTCGGAAAAACCAAGAAAAAAAAAAAAAGAAATTAAAAAAGAATACAGTACAATCCATTTTGGGGAGTAGTTATACAGTCTTTTCTGTTCTAGAATTACTTTCAGTCTTTCAGCTTTGTGTGAAGGGGCAGTGTTGTAATTTATTTCTCTGTGTTACCTCATTCTATTCTGAGACTGAGTGACCATGAAAGATCTCAGATCACCTGCTATACACACAGCATTTATAAGCATACGGTCTGTGTGCAGCAAAATGATACGTTAAATGATGAATAGTAGTGGACATTTGCCTGTCTGTCTTTCTTTCTTTTTTTTCTTTTTTTGAGGGAATACTAGTTATCAGAATCCACACAAAGTTTTCTTGCCCTTCTTACAGTTTTGACCATCAAATCACTGTGTTTTTATTTTGGGGGAAGGAAGTCTATACATGCCACTTTGTGTTTGTGGAGGCCAGAGGACAACTTGTGGGCCCATTCTGTTCTTCCACTCTATAGTCCTAGGGGTACAGCTCAGGTTGTCAGGCTTAGCAAAAATGCCCTTCACCTAACACCCTTTGCCATCTTGCCAGCCTGAAGTTATTTTTCACTGTCAAATTAACTCAACTTTAAAATGAGAGATTATTATGGAATTGAAATCTACATGGAGTATGTATTTCTTGAGATATATTGTGTGAAACTGTATTTAGTTTGTTTACTATTTTGTGTCCTGTCATTTTACTTAAACAAACAAACAAACTTTCTTTCTTTTTGAGGCAGTATCTTATTTAGCTCAGGCTGACCCTGAATTCCCCCTCAATCTTCCTGCCTCAGTTTCTTTCTTTTTTTTTTTTTTGGTTTTTCGAGACAGGATTTCTCTGTGTAGCCCTGGCTGTCCTGGAACTCACTCTGTAGACCAGGCTGGCCTCGAACTCAGAAATCCGCCTGCCTCTGCCTCCCAAGTGCTGGGATTAAAGACGTGCGCCACCACTGCTGCTGCCTGGCTTGCCTCAGTTTCTTGAGTGCCAGGATTATAGGCATGAACCACCATGCCTGGCTTTCTAATCATTTTTATTATTGTTGTAACCAGGTTTACTAGTGTCTTTAGTCTTTAATTTCTTTCTTTCTCTTTTTTTTTTTTTTTAAAGATTTATTTATTTTATGTATGTGAATACACTGTTATTCTCTTCAGACACACCAGAAGAGAGCATTGGATTCCATTATGGATGGTTGTAAGCCACCATGTGGGTGCTGGGAATTGAACTCAGGACCTCTAGGAAGAGCAGTCAGTGCTCTTAACCACTGAGCCATCTCTCCAGCCCTTTAATTTCTTTTTAAAAGACTCTAGTTTTAGTTCTGTACTATTTCTGTTACCCTATATAGTATAATGTTAACACGGTGGCACTTGGGCTGAACGGGTTCTTACCTTAGCTTGTCTCCTGTATCTTCACCCAAGATTAATATCAGCTTACAATAACAGCCTTTTACCTGTGGAGCATTTGCTGAGTTCTATGTTCTAATGAACTGTATATTTTATTCTGTTTCTTCCCACAGTAAAACTCTGAGGATAGCTTTGTTATTAGTCTACTATTACAGATGAGGAAGTTGAAACACAGAGGAATAATTTGTCCAAATTCTTGGAGAAAGAGCGAGCCAAGGCTTCTAGTCCAGTGTATGCTCTCAAAGCCACATTCTTTAGTGCTGACATTGTTGTTTTATAAACCTCTCTACCTTGTTGACTACAAGGTTGTAAGATTTATATTTCATGGGCACCTACAGTGCTGTAATGTAACCTATGGGGGAATAAGAAGCCCCTCACATGTCAAAGCCAGTGCACTAAGGAAAAAGGCCATTACAGGCTTCACAGGCTGATAGTGGGGGCTTCTCATTTGGTTTTGTCCCCGTGCCTGCCTTACCTTACTTCCTGCAAAATTAGTTTATGTAGCTATAAGAAACTCCATGATGTTATGTAATAGATTGATAAACAGCCTTTCCAGCCAGTGTCAGTTCTTCAGGTTTCTCTTGGGTTTTTAGAACATCTGCAGTAGAAGAAGGGGATAGATCATGGGGGCAGATCTTTGAGTAGACATGGATATGTACTGGATAGGAACTGTTTCTTCCAGTGATGAGCAACCTGAAACCTCTCTTAGTCTAGCTTTGCAAGAATGCTAGATCTAGTTTCAGGGCAACCTTTTAGAGCACACAGAGCAGAGGTAGACTTGGAAGGGGAAGAAGAGACCGTTAAGGTGATTACCTTGAAAGATGGGAGGCATTTTTGGTTATAATCCCTGGTTCCTATATCCTTGTATTCTGACTCGGTCCTCAGAGAGTACCGTCAAGCCAGCACACTGAGGAAGGAGTGGCAATGGTGAAAGGCTGACACAGGGCAGAGCTGCCAGGTGGCCGACCTCAGTGACCTCAGTGTGGTCCTTCAGGAACCTGACTGCTTTATGCTCTCCAAGAAGCCCAGCTGATGCTTCTTCCAGCTAGCACAGCTCTCCAATGGAGGGAGAATGCACTTGTCTCCAGATTGCTAGTATGTGTCCTTCCCTCATAGAGTATCTGCCAGAGTTGTATTGAAAGAACTATTGTCCCTGTTCACTCTGTATAGTTTGGGCATGGAAGGGCTTGTTGGGAGGATTAAATAGAGACTAGAACATTGTCTCTGGTCCTGCCCTCATTTCTCATTGATGTTTATTCAGTCATGGGGGGAGTCCAGCTTGGAAAATTGGGAATCTCAGTAGACCTGTCTTCTTTTTAAATGAAATTAAGTGGGACACACAGACACTTTATTTTTTCCTGCCCCTTGCTCTTCTGCCACAAAGTTTGCTTTTGCTGATTTTGATCCTTGGACTTTATGATGGAGTAGGCTTATGTCTTTGTACACAGACACTAGACTATTGGAAAAATCAAACCAGTTTACCTGTATTGTTGATTCAGTATATTCTCATTTTGGTGTGGCTTTATGGGGTTTTAAGTGTATTAGGTCTTTACAAACTGTGTTGCTATCTCTGTGCGTCTACTTTTTATAGATTGCTCTTTTCCTGTTCAAATGTTTTAAAACATGACTCTTTAAAGTCTAGCCTTGCTTGGGAGGTAACAGTGATATCACAGAGCCTTTGATAAATTATGACTTGTTAGCTGATCTCAGTTGCTATCATCGGGTGTCAACTGGCCGTTAGGTGAACTGAGAACACTTGAACAAAGTCTGTTTATCAAACTAGGGGAAATGTTGTTATTTCTGACTGGTGGTGATACATAAGTAATAATGTATAAATAGTGTTTTAAAAGTGAGGCTAAACATTGAACATCCAGCATTATAGTACTCAAAACACACTAGCAGTGTCTTAATTCAATTGCATGCTTTGTAGGGTGACTCACTTTGCAGATGTTCAGAGACCCTTAAGGGAACTGCTTCCATTCATTAAAAGAAAAAAAAAAAAAAATCCAGTCATTATTTTCCTTGGTAAAGCTAGTTGAGAGACACAGGTGGGTTTTAGGTCCCTTGGAATGTTTTCTCTTAGATTATTTTCACACGCCATAAACTTGGAATTTGGGAGGAGAAGGCAGAAGGGTTAGAAGTTCAAGGCTATCTTCAGCCACATGAAGCCACATATCTGAAAAACACCAGAACATGGGGAGGAGTGAGGGTGAATATGATTAAAATACATTTTATTAAATTCTCAAAGAATTATATATAAAAATTATGTCATATATATAAATATTATATTGACAGGTATGGTGCATACATCTTTAATCCTGGCACTTGAGAGGTAGAGGCAGGCAGATCTCTGTGAATTCCAGGACAGACAGCCAGAGCTACTTAGTGAGACCCTGTCTTTTATACACACACAATACATATATGTGTGAGATATTAAAAAAAAAAAAAAAAAAAAAAGCAAACCCAAAAAAACTTATTTTAGTTTCAGGTTCTTTAAAATTTCTCTCACATTTCCTCAACTTAATGGAAGATATATCAAGATATACTGGTTTGTTTATGGAATCTAATTTTTTTGTTTTTTTGTTTTTGAGACAGGGTTTCTCTGTGTAGTGCTGGCTGTCCTGGAACTCATTCTGTAGACCAGGCTGGCTCGAACTCAGAAATCCACCTGCCTCTGCCTCCCAAGTGCTGGGATTAAAGGCGAGCGCCACCACTGCCCGGCATCCTCTCATTTCTTAAAGAAGCACTCTCCAATTTAATTTAGCATTATTTTTTTTTTGTCTTCTGAATTTTAAGTTGTGACCTCATTTAGTCTTTTAAAAGAAGTGTTGCTTAGGGACTGGAGATATATGTAGCTCTGATGGCAGAATTCATGTCTAGCATGCACAAAACTGAGTGCTATCCTCACTTAGTATTGCATAAAACCCAGTATAAATGGTGGTGCAAACCTGTAAGCCTAGAATTTGGGAGGTGGGGGGCAGGAAGATCAGGAGTTCTCTGATGCCTAGGGGATTTGAGGCTCCTGTGTATGACCTGAGAACCTGTCTTAAACTAAACAGAAGCATGTATTGATTGGAGGCTGTCTACCCAGTTTGTGCCAAAGTAGGAAGATGAATAGTACTGCTACCAGACCTGCAGGATGTGTGGGCCAGTGCAGGAGACACACAGGACTTCTAGAGACAGATACTAGCATAGAGCCTTAACACAAACTTATATGCAAGATTTGATCTGAGATTTTTGTTTTGAGACAGGGTCTCCTATGCCCTAGCTGTCCTTGAACTCAGTGAGTACCAGAGGATAACACTGACTCTCTGATTCCCTTTCCTCTACCTTCCCAGTGCTAGGGCCACTATGCTTGGCTCATTAATTTGAGTCTTGAGGTTTGAGGTCTAAGTGGTTCCTACCCCATCCCCTGGGAAAATCTGTTTTCTTCCTAATAAAATGGGAAGAAAGGTGTTCTTTGATTTAATTCTATGAAGTTCCTTCAGTTGTAAATTCCCAGTGGTCATATCATCTTATAAAAGTGAAAAGGCCTTTGGAAGGTAGCATGAGATATGGGGATTTTATCTTATCAAAAATAATACCTTGTTTTTGTTTTTCTTATGATAGGCTCTTTTTATGTAGCCCTGACTGACTTGAAACTTCCTATGTAGACCTGCTGGTCTTTGACTCACAGAAATCTGCCTTCCAAGTGCTGGGGTCAAAGGCATATGCCACCAAGTCTAGCTGGAATAATGCTTTTTATGTACAATTCCTTCATTCTAACAGAGTATCAGAGAAGATAGGGGGCTTACGAGAACAGAATAGGATGTAACTGGCCAGGTTGTAAGATGGGTACCGTTTTCCCTCTGCTTCCCCACTCCCTGGTGTTTTGTTGTTGTTGTTTGTTTTTTAATCTGGAACAGTTGGTCATCTGAGGCCAGGTGAAACAGCGAATCCAAGACAATGATGATGGGTTTGAAGGCAGAACTTTTGTGAGGGCCTACAGTATACACTATACAAGCAATCCTAGAACAAGATACGAACGAGTAAATTACTTTTAAATAAAGTTTTTAGAAAAAAAAGATGCAATTATTTAAAAACCAGCAGAGAGAAAGGTTGCATCTATTTAATGTTAGAAGTGTAGCTAGCTTTACGCATCTTTTTAATAGCTCTGTCTAAAAATGAGGAAAGGGAAATACTAGTGTCCATCTGTTTGGATTTACCTCTCAGAGCCCTCCTTCCCTCCCTCCCTCCCTCCAGCTGGTCTTGAGCTCACAGTAGCCAAGGATAACTTTGACTTTTGATAACTTGTCTACACCTCCTGAGTACTGGAGTTACAGGAGTACCTCACCTTCTTTGGTTTATGTAGCACTGAATATTGAACCCTGGGCCTTGTGGGTGCTAGTCATGCTCTCTACCTACTGAGTATGTGCCCACCTCTTGTTTTTGGATGTTTCCTTTTGGTACCTTAGACCAGCCTTTATGCCAAGTCACTATATTAGGTGATATCTGTGCAATTGGATCTTTACAACTTTCACGTATTACATGTCCCATGCATCATTTGTTAGTCATACTGATAGAGTAAAACTAAGTTACTCAAATGGATTCTTCCCAGGGAGCTATAATCACTTAGGCAAGATAATTCTAATGATTTATTTATGTATTTTATGTATATAAGTACTTTGTCTTCATGTACAGCTGCACACCAGAATACTGGTGTCAGGCAGTTGTGAGCTGCCATGTGGGTGCTTGGAATTGAACTCAGGACCTTCAGAAGAGCAGTGAGTGCTCTTAACCACTGAGCCATCTCTTCAGTCCCAGCAAGACAATTCTAAACCTGTCTCTATGTTAGAATCATCTAGAGGAATTTAAAAACTTATATTTGTGCTGGGGCCCCACCTGGGTCAGTTTAAGTCCACCTCTGCTAGATGAGCCAGGCATCAACAGTTTATAGAACACGTAGGTGACGTTAACGCGCAGCCTGGACTGAAACGCGCAGCCTGGACTGATAGCCATTGGCTGCACTTGGTTTTACTGTGGGAAGTCACCAGCCACCTGAACTTCTGAATTGGATGAATTCCTCAGCCTGCTGCCTAGCAGAGAAATAATAACCACTGTGGAGACTGAGGAAATGAAGGTCAAACTTTGAACTTTAAGCTGGCACCTGGATGAAATGATCACTTAGCCTGTCTTCCAGCCTCATTAAATTCTGAGGGTGAAAGCCTGCCGTGCTAACAATCAGAGCTTTCAGTTCCTCATCCTAACGCTCTTTTCTTCAGCCTTTTGATTTTGGTGCTGGTGACTGTCAGAGCAATAATAGCCTTTGTCTTTAGCAGGAAGTGAAACTGGGGTCTGATTAGATATGCATAAACTCTCTGCCCCTTCTTTAAAGACACAGACGAAACTTGCTTTTAAACTGTGTAAAACCCATGCTGCTGGCCCTTGCTTCGAGGGCGTGCCCTCGCTCTGGGGTCTCGGAATGAATGACTCATGCTCCTGCAGGCACACAGGGCTTAATCGCTTGTTTTTGTGTACCAGGAAGAGAAGGGCATATGAAAATAGAAGCTGTGTACTGCTGCCAGATGGACTTGAAATTAGTGGAACTGTTGACTTAATGGTCAAACAGTGCGCTTATTTCAATTACAGACTTTGGCTGTATGTTTATTATTTCACGAATTAAAATTTGGCATTATTTCTAAAATGCTTTACCTGTATAGTTTGTGACAGCTCTTACTATGTAACTTTGACAATATTAAACTTTAAAACTTATTTGTGAATTTAAAATGTTTCTCTTTGAGTTTGTTTGCCAGTTAGCATACTAGCTGAAGGCCAGGTTAAAAACCTGTTGGAGGAGGTCAGTTACATGGGTGTTCTCTGTGGAGGAGTAGCATAAGGCATGACCACTTTCTTTGCCATTGTGATCCTTTCTGCCCCCAGAATAGCCATTTGAAAGTATTGACAGCGTCAAGTCCTTAGGTGTTGCATATGCCCAGACAAATACCATCTCCACACATTCTCTATACATTAGGCTCCCTAGTGCTAACTTATTTCTTAGTAAAGAATAAGATTATACTAAATTTCAGGTATACCTAAAGTGTGTGCATACATGCGCGCGCGCGCGCGCGCACACACACACACACACACACACACACACACACACACACATACACACACACACATTATCCATTTCATACTCTACTAAACAATAAAGTTCAGCAGCTCCCAAAAACCATGAGTCCTCCATTCCCTGGTCAGCTATAGAACCTGTTCAGGTCTCACTGTTTCCTGTCCCTTGAGCCATTGGTTTGAGAAATTAAGTGTACATGCTAGGGATTTAAAGACAAGTTTTGCTTAGAGTTTTCTAGCTTAGTCTTGATTACATCTCATCATCTGTTACTGTTTTTATTGCTTCTTTTTCTTTCTTTTTTTTGAGACAATGTCTCATTAGATAGCCCTGGCTGGCCTGGAACTCACTATGTAGCCCAGAGTGCCCTGGAATTCTCAGAGGTCTTACTGCCTCTGCCTCCCGAGTGCTGAGATTAGAGATGAGCACCACCATCACCCTTATTACTATTTTTAAAAGGTTTGTTATTTTTATTTTATGTGTATGAGTGTTTTGCCTGCATGTATGTATGTGTGCATGCCTGGTGCCCTTGGAAGCCAGAAGAGGTTGCCAGATTCCCTAGAATTGGAGTTAAGTATGTAAGCTGCCATATGGGTTAGGAACCAAACCTAGGTACTCTGTAAGAATAGCAAATGCTCTTGACTGCTGAGCCATCTCTCCATCCCATCAATGCATTTATTTTTAAAAGTGCCAGTATAGCAAAGATTGATATTTTGGTGTTTCTTAAAAAATAATAAAATCTTGGACTGGGGTTGTGGTTCAATGTTAGAATATTTGTGTAGCATATTAATATACAGGCCCTGAGTTTGATCTCTAGCACTATGCAGAAACAAACAAACAAACAAACAAACACCCTTAAAATATTAGTGTTGCTCCAGTAGTTTATAAAAATTGCCAATTGTTGGGAGACATCTGTTTTTACCCTTTGTATCTTTTTTGTTTATTCATTTAGTTGAGAAACTGTTGATGCCTCTTAGGCATCAAGCACTGTCCCCAGTCACAAGTGCACATAGGTAAACAAAATAGGATTTGGTGTTTAATAGCTTTTTATTTGATTATCGAAAATGCTTACATTTATCACAACTATGAATATGCTATTTCTACCATTTCTTTTGTTTGTTTGTTTTTTTTGAGACAGGGTTTCTCTGTGTAACCCTGGCTGTCATGTCTTTATTTTTACGTTTATTGTGTTCTTTTCCTTACCTGCTGTTTTCTCTGCCTGTAATAGGGTAGTTTAGACTTTTTGAGGTATCTTTCTGTTGCTGATTGAAGGTGACACCTGGGGGCTGTGAAGGTGGTGGCTCACTGGGTAAAAGTGAGTGTTGCTAATAACCCCGATAACCTGCGGTTTTCATCCTAAGAGTGACGGGAAGAAAGGGCTCCTACAAGTTGTCCTCTGACTTGCTTTTTTGTTTTTGTTTTGTTTTTTTCAAGACAGGGTTTCTCTATGTAGCCCTGGCTATCTTGGAACTCACTCTGTAGACCAGGCTGGCTGTGAACTCAGAGATCTGCCTGCCTCTGCCTCCCAAGTGCTGGGATTAAAGGTGTGATCCACCATGCCTGGCCTGTACATCAGATTTACAATGTTTAAATTTTACATACCCTAAGGTCAAATATAGCAAAATAGGGTAGTCAAAGCAACATAGTAAAACCTAGGCCAAGAATGCATTTTAATGGTAGAATACTTGCCTAGCATGCTGAAAACTTTGATTTACCCCTTAAAAACAAAACAAACAAAAAAGCTCATCGTGGGAACATGGTTGTACACGCCCATAATTCCAGCACCCAGGAAGCAGAGGCAGGCAGATCCCTGAGTTTGAGATCAGCCCTGTGAGACCATGTCTCAAAAAAGAAAAAACCAAAAAAACCTCCCTGCACATTCTATTCATATTCCTTTGTGGTTTTATAAGACTTGGGATCCAGTATTTATTTAGACATATGTAATTAACATCACCAATATCCATGACTGTCCCATACACAGCTCCCTCCTTTTAGACTGTGCTTCTGGATGCTCCCCTGGAGGAGAGGGAGGAGGCTGGCAGTCACGCTCCATTTGCTATTTGGATCATTGTTGGCTTGCTAACACTCAGACTGGATGTCCAATTTTAACCTGCATCAGAACTATAGCTCAATGTTTCATATTCTGAGGAAATAGAATTCTGGGATAAAACTAGGCATTGTGATATCTCCATAAAATATCACCCGAAGAAGGCTTTAGGAATTATAGTCTTACTCTAAGATTTAAAAGTATAAAGTTTTTAAAATTAAAATTAAAACCATATATATATATATACACACACACACATTTGTTTGTTTGTTTGTTTGTTTGTTTCTTTTCTTTTCTTTTCTTTTCTTTTCTTTTCTTTTCTTTTCTTTTCTTTTTTTTTTGAGACTTGCCATGTAATCGTGGAACTCAGTGTATGGACCAGACTGGCCTTAAAGTTCTTGGGATCCACCTGCCTCTGCCTCCCAAGTCTGGGATTATAGATGTGTGCCACACTTCTACTTACTTTTAGAAAGCTTTTGTAGGTTCTTAAAATAAAAATATACAGGCAAATTGTTGGGCTATGAGATCCCAGAGTCTTAAATATGTACACATTTCCCTACTTGAGCTGAAAGTTACTGACGTTATTATTATGTGACAGACTCCTGAGCACTTTCACACAATTATTTATCCCCATGGAAACCTTGTCAGTTGGATAGCATTCGCAAAGCAGAGCGGAAAGGACTTAGGGCTGTGGTGGAGCTGGGGTCGTTGGCCTGGAGTACCACGTGGAAGCTGTGGCTATGCACGTGCAAATGTCTTGACTCTGTCCAGCTTTTAGGTGTTAGAGCCAGCTCCAAGGCACCTTGGTCTGTTCCCAGGAGTTACCTGGGTCTCTGATTTCAAGTTCCCTCTCTTTTGTTTGTTGTCTGCAGACTCATTCTATCTTGTCTGCAAATCTAGCCTGCTTGGAGGCAAACAGCTCCCGAGTTTACTGCCTTGAGTTGATCCTTGTGTTCTTACAACTGCCCGCTTTCTGTCGTCTGGCCTAGCAGAACTTAGAGTGTTTAAGAGTTTTCTGTGCATCCAATACGTTCAATACTTGATATTTGTTAAGAAATGTGTTGGATCTTAGCATTCCAAGCTACCCAAAACATAGAAGACCAATCACAGGGACTAGCCCTGGGAAGGTAGGCCCCCTACTTAAGCTGCGCTATAGAGGCAGGCCAAATAACTTTTCCTTCTCAGCCCCACCCAGTACTGCAGGTCTTACTTCTGCCCCCTGACACAGAAAGATAACAACTTTCCCCTTTCCTTTTTTTCTGTCTCTTTGGAGGCTGATCAGAACTCGAATATGCTTTTTCTGGTACTTTTCCGTAATCCTCTCTGAATCGTTCTCCCTGCCATGTGTGTCTTGTCTGCCTGGTATGGAAAGAAGTGTAGTGATCATCAGATATCAAGAGGAGAGGACCAATAGGTCTTGATGAGAAACAAAGGCATTTCAGATGGCTTGTAGTGTTTGGCTCTGACAGCTGGAATGATGACAGTGACTTCAAACCCCATGCAGATGTGTGAGTGGTACGCCAGGGGTGTTTGGTAAGGAAACCTGTGGTGTTGGGGGATGTTAGAAAGAACCACCTTGGATTGAGAATAGGAAGCAGTGTTCTGATGTTAACCGCCTGGATGATGGTGACAGTCGCATTATGGCATCAGACTTGGCTGTCACATCTGTAATAGGCCACATGAACTTAATTTTTGTCAGTTTAAATAGTGAACCTTTCCAATGTGGTTACTTAAATATTATCTGATTACACGTCTTAGTCAGGGTTTCTATTCCTGCACAAGCATCATGACCAAGAAGCAAGGTGGGGAGGAAAGGGTTTATTCAGCTTACACTTCTATGCTGCTGTTCATCACCAAAGGAAGTCAGGACTGGAACTCAAGCAGGTCAGGAAGCAGGAGCTGATGCAGAGGCCATGGAGGAATGCTGCTTACTGGCTTGCTTGCTTCTCCTGGCTTGCTCAGCCTGCTTTCTTATAGAGCCCAGGACTACCAGCCCACAGATGGTACCACTCACAAGGGGCCCTCCCCCCTTGATCACTCATTGAGAAAATGCCTTACAGCTGGGTCTCATGGAGGCATTTCCTCAGCTGAAACTCCTTTCTCTGTGATGACTCCAGCTTGTGTCAAGTTGACACACAACCGGCCAGTGCACTGCAGAAAGTTCCTTTCCATTTTGAAGTGGCCTGTGTAGCTCAGAACCTATGCACCAAGAACACAAAGTGAACCTTAAAAGGTCTCTGTGAGTTTCCTGTTTTTCATGAGTTCCTGTGTGTTCAAGGAGTTAGCCAAGTCAATAATTACATTCACTAAAGCTAATGCTGAGGTAGAGATTTGCTACACAAAAGTTTGATTAGTTCTTAGGGTGGGTGAGGGGGGAGTGAGGAATGTGTCTTCAAACCATTAACCCTTGTTCTGAGAGTAGAAAGAAGAGTAGGCAGAAGTGGGTGGGGAGCAGCATTCTAGACCCAGTCTGAAAGGGGTGGAGGGTGACTTCAGGCCAGGATTCTGAGAGTGGAGAAGGGCAGACAGGATAGCCTTTCTTCTAATTACTTTTTATATTTTTGGGTGGTGGTGGTGGTGGTGGAACAGATTCTATGTAGCCTTGGCTCTCTTGGAACTCACTATGTAGACCAGGCTGGCCTGCATATCACAGAGATCTCCTTACCTCTACCTCCTGAGTGCTGGAATTAAAGACTTTTATCATCAAGCCCCTTTCCTTCTCCACCTAGCTTAAAAAGCTTTCTAAGGAATTTGGACTTTGTTTCCCAGGATGTGTGGTGCAGAGGTAATGGTTGAATTAGCATTGTTCATAGCTATCCTTTTCAATGCCTAATGTGTTTCTTTGGCATTAATGTTAAGCTAGGCACGTGCTCCCATTGGGTGGCTTACAACCTCCTAGCCTCAGTGGGCACCGTTATGCTTGTGCTTAGAACATACATACATATGTATACATAAATAACGAAAATAGTCTTAAAACATGTGTGTACTAAGCTTCCCAGTGTGTCCTCTGAGGTGTTAGGTCTCCTTTCCTATTCATTTTTTGTGTTACACTTTTTAATATTTGGTTATTTTAGAAGAGAGAGAGAGAGAGAGAGAGAGAGAGAGAGAGAGAGAGAGAGAGAGAGAGACTGTGTGTTGGTGTGGAAGCCACAGAACATTTACTGACTTTTCTGCCCCTATGCTGATCTCCTCATCCTGCTGCCATGTCTTTCCGCTCTGTGAAGGAGGAGGACTTGGGTTCCCATTTCCCAAAGTTAGTGCCTTTTGATGTGCTCATTTGCTTCTCTGTTTCTATATTTAGCCTTTCATCCCTTTTTTTCTACTTGGACGAAAAGCACCCTTCCTTTCCCAGGTTAACTTTATACCTTCACTTCAGATGTCATCATGTGCTTTTTCTCCTTAACTGTTTCTTCTCACTATTTTATTTCTGAGGTAGAGTCTTGATCTCACTACTACCATAATGTAGGAACGCCTACTCCTGCAGTGCTGAGGATGAACCTGGGCCTTGCACGTGCTAGACAGGCGTTCTTTCCGCTGAGCTGATCTCCATCTTTGGTGTACAGTCACTATTCTTCTCTGCCCTTGCCTGTGTGTCCTCTGAGGTGTCACATCTCTTTTCCTATTAATCTTTGTGATACATTGTTTAATATTTGTTTATCTTAGGAATGTGTGATATATGAGTATATGTCGTGTGTCTGTGTGTGTATGAATGTGTTTATTGTGTGTGTATTAAGTGTTTCCTGTTGTGTGCATATTTACTGTTGTGTGTGTATGCATGTATGTGTGTGTGTTTATTGTTGTGTGTGTATGTAGAGACCAGAAGAGGTTATCAGGTGTCTGCTATTGCTCTTTGCTTTCTTACCTTTGATGTCAGGTCTCTGACCGAACCTGGAGGTCCCCCTCTTCCTGCCACAGCTAAATGACTGTCAGTAAGCCCCAGTCATCCTCTTGTCTTTGCTGTGTCCCCTAGCCCAGCACTGGTGTTACAGGTGTATGCCACTGGGCCCTGCTTTTTACATGGTTGTTGGGGAATCTGAACTTAGGTTCATCATGCTTGTGTAGTAAGCACTTGTACCCACTAAGCCATCCCAATCTCTTCTTCAGCCTTTTAAAAAACTTTTTTAGATTATTCTCTGTGTATGAATATTTTGCCTGTATGTATGTATGTGCATCACGTGCATGCCTTGTGTCTTGGATCTGGTATCTGCAGGGGACTTGGTGACTCACAAGTCCACTGCCTACCTACCTCCCAGCTGTTGTTCCCTTTTTGCAATAACTAGCTGGGTTCCTTGTTCCCAGTGCCCATTCAGGAAGCTGTATTCCTGTCACTTTACATATTTGAATGTGTTCACCAGGTCACTGTGGACCTCAAACAATCTCAAACACTGTTTAGCTTTTGGGTGAGCATTCGTTGTATCAACTGAGATAAAATCCCTGGCTGTAATCTTCTTTCACCTTCTTTCTGCCTGCCATAGACTCCAGGAAGTGTGGGCTCATTACCCTTTATTTACTTAAGTCTCTCCTTAGCTGGTCTCAGTTTACTCCCAGTCTTATTCAAATTTCCACCGAACCTATTGGTCTTATGTTACCTAGATACTACTCTATTGTTGTTGATGTTGTTTTAAATATTTATTTTTAATTAATTTATTTGTTGTTGTGTCTGTGTTATTTCTTAGTTCCCAGAAATAACAACTCTGATTCTAATTATTAACAAATGCCTCAGCCGTAAGCTTCGGCTTGTTCCCTGACTTGCTCATAACTTATCCCTTTTATTCTAACTGGATTCAGCTACATGGCTGGTTTCCTCTCCTTGTCTTCTTATGTCTGTCTCCTCAGAGTTCCTGGGGCAAATCTATTTATTCTAACCTGAGTTCAGCTACTTGCTGGTTTACATCCATCTCCTTGGTGTTTGTAGTGAATCTCCCATTCTCTGACCATTTCCCAGAATTCCTCCTATTTTCTGCCTCTGCTCATTGACCATACGCTTTTATATTGACAGGTGGTGCTTATTAATAGATTCTCTCTACAGTGTATGTGCACTTGTGTGGGGAATAGGGCAGTGGAGGGTGGCTGCATATGTCTGTGCACATATAGAGACCAGGAGGGAGCCTTTGGGATAGTCTTCTTTTTTAGTTGACACATTTCGTTGTGTCAGGGTCTCTCCATGAATCCGGGACTATGTTTTCTTAGCTAGGCTGGAAGCCATCAAACCCTAGAGATTCTTGTGTTTCCACCTTCACCCCCAAATTGGGGGCTGGACACTCTGCTTGTTATGTGGGTCCTGGGATCCAAACTGTAGACCTCACGATTGATCAGCAATCACTCTCACTGCCTAGTCATCTCTCCTGTCCCTATCTGGACCTAGGGCAAGCACTCTACCATTGAATGATAATCCCCACCCTGTTTCTTTAGTTCTGTATCTTCTGAGATTGAGACCTGGGGGTATTTGATATGTATTTCCCTAACAGTGGGGCGGATTCAATAGTCTCTCTTTTCCTTTCTATGAAGCTTATTACAGTTGTGACCTTTGGAGGTCAGAGTGTCAGGTTAATGAAGCTGGTGCTCTTTCTTCAGTGGGAACATCTGTGTTGGCAGATGTGAGACTTGGCATGTCTGATATAGGCTTGACAAACTGGCTATTGGAGTAAAGGTTAGAGTGAAGCATTTAAAAGTAACAGATAAAAGCAGTTAATCCATAATTGATGCTAGGTAAGGAATGCTTTTTTAAGCTTTGTATAAAAGCTTTTTTAAGATTTGTATAAAAGATAACAGTATCTGCAAACAAGTCAAAGATTTGAAGTCCTAAGTACACAAAGGATTCGTAGGTCAACAAGAAATATACTCTAGGGCTTCACATTTGCTAGTGTTAATCCCATTGGTCAAGAATAAGACCATTTTACAGTTTAAAGCCAGATTTAAAGCCAGCTTTAATTAAATACTTACCAGGATTGACTCTACTCAAATCCACCTCTGGGTTTCCAGAAAATGGCCACAAGTCATGTTTTGTAGGGGCTTAAAAAGATAGTGACAGGTTCTTGAGAGGAAGGACCAGGAGATCAGAAAACAGAGAAGATGGGAAAGTTGAGGCCCAGGAGGTCTCATACAAGCTATGTCTTATCTGAGCAAGTTTATTAAGTAGTTCAACATCATATATACAGCTTGCAGGAAAGGAGGCAGTAAGAAGAAACTTTCATATGGCGGTTGAAGTCAGCTGGATGCTAACCAGGCATTGTTCCACAAAGGGAACCCAGGACAATTCAAGTGTGTCACAGGCCAAATATGCATGGGTCTGATAACCATAGCTCTTTAGGTCAGTGGTTCTCAACTTGTGGGTCATGATCTCTTTGAGGGTTGAATGAACCTTTCATAAGGGCCACCTAAGAACATCAGAAAACATAAATATTTACATTATAATTCATAACAGTAGCAAAATTACAGTTAGTGAAGTAGCAATAAAAATAATTTTATGGTTGGGGGTCACTACAACATGAACTACAGTCGCAGTGTTAAGAGGATTGAGAACTACTGCTTTAGCTGAAGCTCCCCCAAGCCCCTGGCCCCAGGCCTTTTCTATAACATCAGGGCTTGAGGGACTATGGCAGATCAGCCTGGCTCTCACCACACCATGTCTCTAGCCCTTGACGAAGACTTAAAAGGAGGTAGTTCTGTGTAGCACTGCAGTTAATATGCAGACAGAGACCTGAAAGGAGACAGAACAGTCTTACCTCAGTGGCCAGTTTCCCCCTCTGTTTCATATTGTTACTTTGTAATCAGATGCGGCATTTAAAACTTGCTGTTTCAGTAGCTCCTTGTGTAGTTTCTGGGGGAGGTGTTGAAGCTCGTAGCTGTGGTGTACAACCCCAGTCAGATAGGAAGGCCTCTTTAGTTTTGTTTATTTTGAGAAACAGCCTTGCCATTAGACCAGGGTGGCCTGAAACTCAAGATCCTTGCCTTAGCGTGAATAACAGAGGAGATTACAGGCATGCACCACTATTCCTGGCTCTAGACTTACTTTCTTTCTTTCTTTCTTTCTTTCTTTCTTTCTTTCTTTCTTTCTTTCTTTCTTTCTTTCTTTCTTTCTTTCTTTCTATTTAAATTTTGAGACAGGATCTCTAAATTGTGTAGTCATGACTGGCCTGGAATTCACTATGTTCATCAGGCTGGCCTTGAATTCACAGAGATCTGCCTGCCTCTGCACCCCAAGTTTTGAGATTAAAGGTTTGTGCTACTATACCTGTTTTTATTTAAGTTTTTTGATGTTTTTAACTTAAGATTTTTGAATCAGTCTTACTATACTTCTTTTGATTGAGGCCCTGACTCCTGTCTGGTGGGTGATGTGACTATGTTCTTTTTCTTTTTTATTATGTTTGTTTATTCATTCAACTTTACATCCCAATATTAGTCCCCCTCTCCTCCCAGTTCCTCCTGATGCAGATCCTGCCCCCATTTCTCCCTTCCCTTCTCCTTTGAGAATAGGGAACTCCTCTTTATATATCACCCCTCTACTACCTCCCCCTCTCAGCACATCAAGTTGCTGCAGGACTAGGCACATCCTCTTCCACTGAGGCCAGACAAAGTGGCCCATTTAGGGGCACGGGATCCACAGACAGGCAGGCAACAGATTCAGGGAAAGATTCCTGTTGTTGGGGGGCCCACATGAAGACCACGCTGTTCATCTGCTACACATATGCAGGGGCCTCGGTCCAGCCCATGCTCACTCTTTGGTTGGTGATTCAGTCTCTGGGAGCCTCCAAAGGTCCAGGTTAGTTGACTGTGTTGGTCTTCCTGTGGAGTCCCTGTCCTCTTTGAATTCCTCAAACAACTATATTATTTTTCCTAAGCATTTTTTCTTCACTTGTAAACTGGGTCTCTGAATGTCAACTTCATAATGTTGTCAAGATTGGAAATGAGAGTTGACAAGATGGCTCAGTAGGTAAAGGCACTTGCCTCAAAAGCCTGGCAACCTGAGTTTGATCTCTTGAACCCACATGGAGGAAGAAGAGAACTGACTCCCACAAGTTATCCTCTGACCTCCACATATGCACCTTGGCACATTTGTGGCACACACAAAACAAAACAAGAAATATTAGAAATGATAATAGGTATAGGAACCTTTAAATTTTTTTTAATTCTTGCAATAAAAACTAAAATAAAAATAAAATGAAATTGAGGTGAGTATGGGTTGCCCAGAATGCATGAAACCCTAGTTTTATAACCCTGGGTTCACCCCTAACACTACAAAGTAGCCACAATCAACTGAAGAAATCTTATTATTTTTGTGTGAAAAAACAGTAAAGATGGTGAAGAAATAACAGTCCTAGTCATGGAGGATTGCCGTGGAGTTCACAGCTAGCCATGGTTACACAGGGAGACCCTGACTCAAGAAATTAATATATAATGAAAAAACTCAAAACCTAAGTGAACTTGAAAACTAAACTATTAGTATATAGTTACCTTATGAATGACAGATTCAGTAAAATAAAATTTAAGTGGTAATAAATAAGATGCATTTTTTAGCAGAAAAAATTTAAATTTTAATTAATTTTTTTATTGAGACAGGGTTTCCTCTGTGTAACAATCCTGGCTGTCCTGGAACTCACTTTGTAGATCAGGCTGGCCCTGAACACATAGAGATATGACTGCTTCTGCCTTCTGAGTGCTGGCATTAAAGGTGTGTGCCACTACGCTGGGCTAAATTTTCATTTAGTATTGACAGTGTGCCTCAGCACACATGTGGAGGTCAGAGGGCAACTTTTACGAGTTGGTCTTTCTTCCTTCCACCATTGGTTCTGGGGATTAAATTCTGCTTTCATGGTAAGCACTTCCACTCTCTCAGCCATCTTGTTGGCCTGAACCAGCAGAAATATTAATTCTTAGTAATCTTTTTCAGCTGTTGAACTATCAGAAATGTCACGTTTATCACTATGTGTGTAGCAATCTTTTGCGACCATGGTTGCAGAAGAGTTAATTACATCCTTTGTCCTTATACATGATTTATATGTAATTTGCTTATTAATTTAAGAAATGAGAAAACGGTGTCACAAATCACTGTAGTCTGTTCTGTGGTTCAGCTGAGAGACGCAGCGTGCGGTGACACTCAGTAACTAAGCAGCTCCTGTTGGTTTCTTCCTAGAAGTCACAGATAAGGAAAACGATATTCTGGATTCCTTTGTCTAGTAGTGTCTGACTCTTTGGGAAAAAGGTGTTTTTCAGAGTGTAATCCCGTAAGCAGACAGCTCCATGGCCATCATCAGGCCTTGTCTTGGATCTGGGGCAGGTGGACTGTCCTCCCATTTGCCCTCTGTAGTGTGGCAGACTCTTTCCTCAGCAGTAGGGCGCCAAGGCACTGCCTCCACTCAGTGGGGCTTCTCACTCCATCCTACCCCTTAACTGTGCAGGTCTCCAGAGTTAATGCTTTGCCACAAAGTAATTAATGATAATATGTTCAGTGGGAGATGTTTATAACTGCCTTTTGGAGGGGATGTTGCCCCAAAATATTTTAAAATATTTAAATTTTTAAAATATTTTAAAATACGCCACAAAAGATAGTTTCACATTTTCTGGTGAGTGTGTTCTCACAATTGCTTCTTACTTTATTTTAGCTACTGATCTACTTCTTGCCTGGAACCCCATTTGTTTGGGATTGGTAGAAGGAGTAATTGGGAAAATTCAACTTCATTCAGGTATGTTTTTATAAACTCCTTATACTTACAAAATTTAGCGTGCTAATCTATAATGTTCTTTTTGAGGTTGCATGTAGATTCTGTTATGATATTGGTTTCTTTGTCATAATTTTGGGTCTTCTCAAAGCGTATGTATTTTTATTTAAGTCTAATGAAATGAAAATAAAGCTTTTGAGAAGAGACGACACAGTATTACAATTGTTTTGTTCTTTTTGTTTGTTTGTTTTGCTCTTTTGTTAAAGAAAAATTCTCACAAAATCCCAACTTTGAGCCAGGAATTGTGCTGATCAGCCTAACGCAATTGTGATCCCAAACTGACCCACTGACCCCCTTCTTACCCACCCAGAGCTTAGTTTGGAGGAAAAGACAGAATGCATGACCACTATGGTCCATGTGTGGTCCCTGGGTTGGAAGTGGGTTCTGTTAAGGGGCGGTACAGAGTGCCTGGACAGGAGGGAAACAGGAAGAGCCCAGCTGGGAAGGTGGGCAAGGGCTGCTGTGATTGGCTGGCTTTGGGTCAGCTGCCTGGCTCTGAGTCAGTCACTTCTGCCAGGGAAGAGATGGTCTTTTTAGTGTGTGGTGTGGCACTTTCTCGGGCCTCTGCCCAAGGCAGGCAAATGGATGGGAAGTGTAAGCCATTCACTTGGTCCTCACATGGGAGAGTGCACTTGTGGAGGTCCAAGAACAAGTCTTGGGGGTTGGTTTTCTCTTTCTGCTGTGGATTCCCCGGGTGGACTCTGGTCTTCAGGCTCGTGTTTAACCATTAAGCTATCTCGCTTGCTGGCCCTTTTCTTTTCTTTGTTTGACAGGGTCTCATTTTGTAGCCCAGGTTTATTTTGACCTTATGGTGTTTCTCCTGACACAGCCTTCCAAGTGCTGAGATTATAGGTATGAGGCACTAACACAGCTGTTTTTAAGTTTAAAGTAAGATTCTTGAGCATTTAGGCATTAGATTGGTTTTTGTGAATTACAAAAACATATTACTGGAGACAATTTGTAGTTTTCTTTTGCTAGATTCTGTAGCGAGAATTTTGGAATTTTGGATTCTTTACAAAACACAGAAATATCATCAGTATGTTTTGTTTTAATCCCAGGTGTGGGATTTGGGGCTGCTTCATATTGTCCCCAGCAGCTGGCAATGATTTGCCTCGTGCTCTGGTTGGGGTGTGATTTTGCCAGCTGTAGAGAGTTTCTGCAGTTGTGTGATGTTGGGAATTCTGGGGCCTTTTCAGAGGGTGTATAAATCCTGAGGCCCCCTGAGGTGGATTGTTGTTTGTTTTTGGTTGTTTAGGGAAGTTGGCTGTAGTTTGTTAGTAGTCATGTTCAAAGAAACAAGAAGAAAGAAATTAGATTCCAAGATCTCTTTTTCTCTCCCCTCTGTCCGTCCTTCTTGACTACCTACTGATAGTGAGTAAAGCAGGACTGGAGGCTGGATAAAGGGTGGGGAAAAGACACACCCACAAAGTAGCAAAGACCAGCAATAGGATTCTTTGATCATATTTTAAATTATGTTCTTGTTATGAAATATTTTTATAAATATACCAGGCTGCTTATCACAGATAAATAGTACAGGGTGTTATAAAGTGTGCATATTTACTTCTTACCCAGATTAAGAAGTGAGACATGACTGATGACTGCAGAGCTATCACTGCCATTTTCTCCAAGTGTGTCCTTCCTTTGAAGGGAATCAATTCTTGAGTTTTGTTACTCCATTGAAAATTATTGTTTTTCTCAGATATATATTCCTAAGTAGTATGTGTGGATTTATATTTTGGAGATTTTTATGAAAATTCCATTAAATTATTTGTTCTCTTTGTCTCTCTGTCTCTGTCTCTGTCTCTCTTTGTGTGTGCGCACACACAAATGTGTGAAGACTGTGGAGGTCAGAGGTCAGTGCTGGGTATCTCCCTACGCCCTTCACTTTATTTTTTGAGATAGAGCTCGGGGTCTCACTGAGTCAGAGCTGATGGAGTCAGCTGGGCTGACTAGCCAGTAGGCTCCCACATCTTCTTGTCTTTGCCCTCCCAGAACTGGGGCTACAGATCATTACCCTGAGCTTTCGCATGAATTCAGACACATGACCTCTGAGTCATCTCCCTAGCCTGTGTTCTGTGGTGATACATTATTGTGAGAATCGCTCTTGATTTTTTTTAAAGAGCATAAATTGCTTTGGCAGTTACTCCTGATCAGCTAACCTCTTATTTTTAAATCTTTTTTTTCCCCTTGAGACAAGGTCTTACAGTGTTTCCCTTAGTGGCTTGGAATTTGCTATGTAGACCAGACTGGTCTAGAACTCACATAGATATGCCTGCCTCTGCATTCTGAATGATGAGATTAAAGGCATGTTCCATATACTTGGCCCTTTCTCTTCTTTGTATTATTTATTTTATTTATTAGTTATTATTATTTTGAGATAGGGTCTAACTATGTAGCCATAGCTATTCTGGAATTCACTGTGTGGACCAAGCTAGACTGGCCTAGAATTTACAGAGATCCACTTGCCTTTGCCTCTGAAGTGCTGGGATTAAAGGTGTGCACTACCATGCCTGACAGTTTTATTTATTAACTGTTTTTTTTTAAGATGAGGTCTCAGATATCCCAGGTGGGCCTCAAACTTGCCACAAAACAAAAGATGACCTTGAACGTCTGTTCTTCCAGCCTCCACCTCCTGAGTTCTAGGTTTACATGTGTGCCACCATGTCTCTTTATCCCCCTTCTTTTTATTGTTAATGTTTTGGAGATTAACCTGTGTTGAAACATGGTTCCTTGATCCTTCTTTATTTGAACATTTTGTGAACTGTCTGTCTTCCCTCACTGGGTTGTTTAGTTTTTCCTGATCTTTATTTCCTTTTTCCCTGTTATAAATAACATTGCTCTGAGTTTCGCTGTGTGCTCTGTCTTTGGTGGGCTTTAAAAATCTCTTCAGCACAGTTAGGCAGTGGTGGTGTATCCTTTTAATCCCAGCACTGGGAAGATAGAGTCAGGCTGATCTTTGAGTTTGAGGTCAGCTGCGTCTACAGAGTGAGTTCCAGGACAGACAGAGCTACACAGGGAGACTCTGTCTTAAAAAATGTGTTTTCTTCAGCACAGAGGAGAAAAGCATTCAGCCATTGTGTAACCATGCTAAGTATTTTAGTAACAGTCTCCTACCTGTCCACATTTACATGCATATATCTTTAATTCATTTACATACTGACGAGATGATTTCACAGCTCAATGTTCCTTGCTAAAATTCCCTTTCTATTATGTAAATGACATGTATGAAACTTCTGATTATTTTTCTCTAATTTCAGTCACATCTCAGAGCAGTGAATAAATCACTGAAATCAGTCAGGAGTCTCAGAGTCAAGCTCCGTGTGTTAATATTTATTATTATTTGTTAGTGAACTCTACCATCTGCTTCACTGTTGGGTAATCAGCCCTCCTAAAGGCTGAGTGGTTTAAGACAGCAACAGTATGCAGTCCCTGGCCTCTGTGGGCTTTGCCTAAGTTGCCACATTGGACTTCATGTGGCCTTTCTACATCTCTCCATGGCTCTCTTCTTACAGGGCCTCTTTCCTGGGATCCTCTTTTTCTATTCTGGTGTCCTGTTCTTTCTCCTGAATACTTGCAACATCTTTTCAGGGAGTGGCTGGGAGCTAAGAAGACAACCCCCAGGGTCAAGGGCCTTATTTCTTAAGCTATAATGCAAGAGCCACAGTAATTTGCCTCATTATGTGCTGAATGAGATAGTACCTAAGGTTCTTAGTAAATTACAAGGCGCTGTCTTATCAAGGCTCTCTTAGTTATACAAATCTATCAGCTTAACTTCAAGGGGGGAAATCTACCAGCTGGGCAAACACGTTTTGTAAGAACGCAGAAAACTGAGTTGGCTATGGTGGTATAAGATGGGAGTTCTCTCACTGCCATTTCTCTTTGCACATCTCCTTCATCTATTTCTCTTTGATTTTTTTTTTTTTTTCTTTTTTGAGATGGAGGTCTCATGTAGTCCATGCTGGCCTCAAACTTCCCATATAGCCAAGGATGACCCTGAACTGATCTTCCTGTTTTCCTCTGGAGTGATGAGATTACAGATATGCACCACCATACCAAGTTCAGGTGGTGCTGGGGCCTGAACCCACAGCTTTATGCATGGTAGGCAAGGATTCTCTACCAGCCAAGCTTCAGCCCTAGACACTATTTACATGTAGAAAAAGAATTCTGCTCTAAAGATGGTGTTCTCATCCTTCAAGCCCAATTTGGGGTTCCCTGTAATCAGGGAAGACAGACTAGCAATCAAACAGACCGGCTAGGGAGGGGTCTGGCTCATACAGTAGAGAAGAAGCTTATTAGTCCTGCTTGACCAAGGATCTCCCAGGCCATCTAGTTCACAGGGCCACTTACCTAGATGAGGGGAGCAGTCAGAGCAGCAGGGACTAACCTTGCAGAGAACCCTAAGTCGTCTTTTATCAGCACTGGCTAAATTGAAATCAGTGCCCGCTGAACTTCTCTCCTGTGCTGATGGGATGCACATCTGCGGCTGGCCTTGTGTGGGCAGGGCACACCATAGTAATACAGGACATTTTGGAAGAGGGAGTCGAGAGGAGAGTGAACTGGGAAAAGAAAACTAAAAACGGAAAAGAAGAACAGAACAAGTCTCTCAATCATTCACCAGTCTTAGCCTTATCTTGTCCTGGTCATGGCTACTTAACAGATTTGGTTTTAAAAGGAAACCACGGGAGAAACAGATGGAGATCTTCTGGGGCCCTCTGTTGCTCCTTCTCCTCCGCTCTCCCGTCCCCCCACAGCCTTTTCTTCCTTGTGCTGCTCTACCTCCAGCTCCTCACTGAAGGAAGGAGATCCACTCTTCTCTCCTCTTCCCTTTCTTCCTCTGTCCTCCAGGCTGCCTCATACCTCCTCTCTCTTGCTCAGAGTCAGACTGGCCGGAAGGGGCTGCACTCCTTGCGTGTCAGAATTGAGCTGGTATTTTGGGGGCACTTTCCCATGGGGATGTCTTATCATACGGGGGTGATGAGGAGGAGATGGGGGGACTAAGACATCTGTATGTAAGCTCCCCTTCCCTCCTGTTTCCTCCTACTGACTCTCTACATATTAATGCGTGCACTCCTGTTCTTGCCTAGTGTGATGGGAACATGATTTTGTTTGAACAGATGTCATTGTCAGTCTAAAAATGGCGTGGGTGAGCTATGCTGCTGCTCCTGATTGTCACTGAACTCTGGACTCCAAGGAATAGCAGCAGGCTTTCGTGACTTCTAGAACTATACTAGTTTGCTAGGTTGTGGGAGGACTAAACAACAGAATTCATCTCCCTGTAGTGCTGAGACTACAGGGCTGGCAGGACTGGTTTCTTCTGGGACCCCTTGTCTTGGCTTATAGATGACTGGGATCCCTGTCTTCACTTGGGCTTCCTTTCCTTTGTACCTTTATGTCTTTAAAGGTTTGGGTTTTTTAAAAAATAATACTATTTGTTATTTGTTGGGCTAGAGGTGGCTCAGCAATTGAGAGGACACACTCAGGCCCTGCAGAGGGTCTAAGCTAGAGTTGCAGCACCCATGTCAAGTGCCTCTCAACAGCCCCCAGCTCCAGGGGGTCCAGTGCTTCTGGCCGCTTTGGGCATTGGTGTTCACATGTGCATACACATACCCAGCATAATTATACATAACTAAAAATAGTCAATTCTTTAAAAAATAATAAATAAAGCCAACTGTACTGGATTAAAGTCTACCCTAGTGAATTCATTTTAATGTAATTCCTCTTTAGAGATTGTCTTCAAATATAGTCACATTCTAAGGTTAAGACTTCAACAGAAGAGATGGCTCAGCCCCACGGCAGGAACCTAATGTTCGTAGAACCACTTACTATAAAGCATTGCAGGGAATTGTCTCCAGTCCTAATGGTCTCTGTTGCATGGTGACATGTTTTTCCAATGTGCCCGACTAGGCAGTGAGGAGGCAGACTAGACCTGAAAGATCACATGATGACCTTGGGTTAGGACTCTGTGTGAGCCTCAGGTGCCAGACTGCCATGCCTCCCAAGCAGTTGGACTGCCTGAGTTCTTGGTCATAGTAATCACCAAGAATGACTGATTTATCTTGTTTTCTCCTTTCTTTTTTCCTTTCTTGCTTCCATCTTTTCTTTCAGTTGTTTGTGTTTGTTCTTGCTATGTTTTTTGACTGACTTGGAATTGTCATGCAAGATGTGTTGAGCTTGTAATTCTGCTTCTGCCTCCTGTGCTGGGGTGGTGTAGATGTGCTGCTGTGCCCTCTTTGCTTGGCTTTCTTCCTTTACAGAACTTAAGAGACAGCCTACTACAGAACTACCTAATTTCTACGTACATAGTTTGTTTTTTTTTTTAAAGGTATACTTGGAATGTTTTGCTCAAATTAATATTTACTGATACTGAGGTGAAATTAACAAGTCACCAGAAAGTATTTTGAGACTGCAAAAAAATTTTTTTTAGTAGTAAAATATGAAAAAAAATTAAAATATGTTCAATTTGTGCTTCTTTTCCTGGGGTAGGGGACAAAGTCTCATTATATATCCCTGGGTGGTCTGGAACACACTATATATGTTATGTATGAGTTCAGACTGGCTTCAAACTCACAGAGGTGCACCTACTTACTCCTGCCTCTTGAGCACTGAGGTTAAAGGGTGTGTGCCACCAAGCTCAGCTGTTCTCTCACTCGTTCTGTAAGGTCCACTAAAAATTGTTTTATTAGCCTTGGAGGCCAGAAGATATCTATGTAGAGCTGTTTGCTTGTTTCTCATCTGAATGCTCTTCCTCTGATATTTACAGGCAAGTGTACCTTCGAGGTTTAGTGTACTGTATCTGACAGTTTGACAGTCTGGCTTTGAGTTGAGCAGTTAAGATTTACTGATAGGAAGAATAGAAATTAGAAAGAAGGAATGTGTATATGCTTGCCAAATTGAAGAAAAGTAAAGCACCATGAAAAAAAAATATATTTTTTTTGTTTTTCAAGAAAAATATTTTTATTGGGGGATGGAAAGATAGCTTAGTGTTTAGAGTACTCACTGTTCCTGTATAGGACCTGAGTTCCCAGCACCCACGTCAGGCAAGCTCACCACTGCCTGTAACTCCAGCTCTAGGAGATTTGGCCACTATCACACACAAGGTATACACTCACACAGACAGACAGACTCATCAGTAAAAACTTAAAAACAAATCTTAAAAACAAAATACTTTTATTCATTGTAGTATCCAGAAGGAAGTAAAAACTCGAGCATGATTCTTACTGTAATTATGTTGATTGCTTCATTTGTTTATTTGTTGACTTGTTTATTTATCTGCCATCTTTCCTTAGGATAAGCTCCAAAAAGATAGGTGCTGGGGTGCTATGGAGTGCCGTGGTTTTCCTGGGTGTGTCTCTGTGTCCTGGCCTATGGTAGGGCTGTTCTTAAATTTTCAGTAGGTACTTAGTGATTTAACAGATATTTAAGGTGTGCCTACCGTGTGCTAAGGACTGCAGTTGGACTGGAGGCTGTAGAATGAACAAAACTTGAAATGTCTAGGCTCATAGACTTCAACTAATAATATATATTAATAACCTAGTCATACTGTTTTGTCCTTATAGACTTAAGCTTCCAGGGTACGGGTGCTGTGTGCCTCACTGGATTGAGTTGGGTCTCAGGGTAGAGGGCATCTTTGAGGAAGTGATGTATGACAATGTCAGAAAAATGAGCATATAAGACATAGGCTAGTGGAAAAGGCAGTGGAGGGGTAAGAGGCCAGGGAGTGAGGAGTGGTGCATGGTAGGTAAGCAACTGTGCAAAATGTATGTGATGGACATTTTTATCATTTATTTTCCATATAATATCTGGAGTAGAGCTATATCTTCATGCAAGCATCTATGAAAAGATTGCTTTAGGCTGGAGATTTAAAGTGGGTCACAAAAGCTCTTCGAGTTAAAATACACTTTGAAGTCCAAGAAGATAAGCTCAATTAAGGTAAACACTAACTAAATATGAAAGTACAGATTCATTAGCAAAGATACATATCATGATGTATCAGAAATAGTTGGGAAATTGTCTGGGTTCATTTGGCAAATCACTTTGTTTAGTAATTGAATGATTTACTCCTCATAGTACTAAACAACCACAGACAGAATCACTTACATAGCCGGGCAGTGGTGGCGCATGCCTTTAATCCCAGCACTTGGGAGGCAGAGGCAGGCGGATTTCTGAGTTCGAGGCCAGCCTGGTCTACAGAGTGAGTTCCAGGACAGCCAGGGTTACACAGAGAAACCCTGTCTCGAAAAACCAAAAAAAAAAAAAAAAAAAAAAAAAAAAAAAAAAAGAAAAAAAGAAAAAAAGAATCACTTACATAGATCTCATTCATTAAAATAGTACTCACTATCTGTTTTTTCCTAGTTTGGAAATGGGGAATATATCTCAATTATTAAGATGGTAAAATATATTGTACATATGATTTTTAAACTGACTATAGTCTTCTTTATATAGAGGGCTTCCTTACTATAGGACTAATGACAAATATTTCATATGCTTTAACATTGAATAAATTGAGTGTCGTTTGCACTGTTTCAGTATTTGCCTATAAAGCCATTGAAAAACCCTATCCTCAAGGGCATTAGAGACAAGAGCCTGTGCAGAGCTCTCAGCTCTATGGAGGCCTGGCTCCTAGGACAGCACTTTAGATAATATGTACCTTAGCCAGTATTCTATTACTGTGAAGAGACACCATAACCATAGCAACTTTTATAAAGCATTTAATTGGAGCTTGCTTATAATTTCAGAGGTTTAGTCCATTTTCATCATGGTGGGGGAGCAAGGCAGCAGGTAGACAGGCAGAGTGCTGGAGAAGCAACTGAGAGCTCTACATCTGGATGCTCAGGCAGCAGACAGAGAGAGATAGCTGATGTGGCTTCAGCTTTTGAACCCTCAAAGCCCACTCCCATTGACACACATGCTCCAATAAGACCACACCTCTAACCCTTCTCAACTAATGCCCCTCTCTGAAGACCAAGCATTCTTACTCAAACCACCACAGTAATCCGATTTGAACATGATTTTCATGTCTATATACATTGTACCAAGTGGGAATACATTTTTTATTATCTACTGACAAGTCTCATTATTAAAAACATGTAGGAAAACTAGTTGTGGTGGTCCATGCCTGTGATCACAGCACTGGGGAGGCAGGAAAGAAGATCAGAAATTCAAGGTCTTCTACAAAGCAGGTTCAAGACTGGTCTGCACTGCATAAGACCCTGGCTTAAAAACAAACCAAAAATATGGATTGTGATTGTGAAGAAATGTTCACAACTATGGATTGATTAAGATCATTGAGTTGCCTGTTTACAAGTGGCTGGTTTTTTGTTATTTCTTGAGACTAGGTCTCATTATGTGTACTTGGTTAGCCTGAAACTCAATATATAGATGGGGCTGGCCTCAAACTCACAGTGATCCACCACCCTCTGCCTCCCGAGTGCTGCATTTTTAAATTTTTAAAATTTATTTTCATTTTTAAATTTAAAATTCTTATGCTTTTGCTTTTATTTTTATTTACATTTAATTAATTGACTAATTTAGGGCATATGGGGTGTGTTGTGTGTGTGTGTGTGAGAGAGAGAGAGAGAGAGAGAGAGAGAGAGAGAGAGAGAGAGCGCGCGCGCGCATGCACATGCCTATGTGCGTGGGGTTCCAGGACTCATGTTGTCAGGCTTGGTGGCAGATGCCTTAATCTGCTGAGTCATTTGGCCATTTCCTCAATGGGCAAATTTTATGGTATATCTCAACAAAGGGCCTCAGACTCATTAAAGATGGGTGTTATGGCAAAACCCTATAATTTCAGCAAGTAGGATACAGAGGCAGGAGGATCATGAGCTCAAGACTAGCCTGTGCTACATAATGAGTGAATTCCAAGCCAATGGGGGCTACACAGAGACCTTGACTCAAAACAGAGCAACCCCTTCCTCTGTTGTGTGGGCATTTGAATTGTGTGGATGTCAGGACACCTGTGGAGGCTGGCACTTCCTTTCTCCCCTGTGGGTCCTAGGGTATTGAACTCAGGTCATGAGGTTTGGTGGCAAGTACCTTTACTCATGGAACCATCTCCCAGCTCCTGATTCATTTTAACTAAAAGATAAGAGTTGGGGGTGGTGATACACATCTTTAATTTTAGCACCCAGGAGGCATAGGTAGGTAGATCTCTGAATTAGAGGCCAGCTTGATTTGCCTAGTGAGTTTCAAGACAGTCAGAGCTACATTGTGAGACCCTATCTCAAAAGCAGACAAACAGTAACAATGATAAAAACCCAACGGGGATATGGCACGTCGGTTAAAAGTGCTTGGTGCTCTTGTGGAGAGCCTGGGCTCAGTTCTCAGAAACCAAATGGCAGCAAACAACCATTCATAACTCTAGTTCCAGGGGCTCTGATGCCTTCTTCTGAACTCCTCTGGCACTACACCTACACAGTGCACAGATATACGTGTAGTCGAGACACTCATACACATTAAAAAAAGAAAACTCATTAAAAATAGAAACAAAAAATAGGGCTAGATGACTCTCACACATGCACAATAAGTACATACGTGCATGCCTACACACACACATAAACACACACACACACACACACACACATACACACACACACATATAAATAACTATAAGCAAACAAAACAAATCAGAACTAGGACTGGAAACATAGCTCAGTGTAGAACCCGTGCTTAGTACACACATTGCCCCAGGCTCCACCTGTGGCACAGTAAACAAAAACAAAAATCCAAACAATTCTGTTTTGATATTTATAGGTTGTTACTCCTTCGACTCAAGTTTCTTTAGACTATTTTGCTTAAAGCAGTAGTATTACATACAGTATGACCACAACCTAGAAATGATGTAAAGTGTTCTTCAAATAAAGCTTCTTGCATTCATTTTCCTTTTCACTGGGATTTCAGAATTATTTATTTCATCCTCATGTAAGATTTTTACCAGTAAGTAGGTTCCTGGTTAATTTTAAAAGAATTTTGGGCCAGTTTTGAAATGGCTCAGCAAGTAAAGGCAGCTGCTTCCAAGCCTGAACCTACTCTGGGGAACAACCAACTCTTGCTGACTGACCTCTTAACGCACACTAAGTAAAATGTGAAATCCGTGTTTGACTGGGCTTAGTTACCCCATGCTATTAGTAGCTCTGTTCTAGAAGCCAGCAACTAGTTGCTGGTCTAGTTGACAGTCATAATCTGATGGTCAGCCTGTTTGTTTTCGTTTCTCGTCTGCTGTCCCTCCTGTTTCCCAGGTGTCTAGCCAGGGTGCTGAATGCCTCATCCTTTTCATGTCTCCTCTCAGCTGGTTGTGTGATTTTATGTGCCAGAGTTTCTTGGCTCCCTTAAGATGGATGTGAACTCTGGTCTCCTTGATGCAGATGGCTCCTCCTCTGAGGTAGAGAATGTGACCCATGACTCTGAGCCCCCGGAGGTTGTTTTCTTCAGTGAGTTCTCTGGGCACTGAGAGTAAAAGTTTAGGGGTTGACAAGATGGCTCCAACGGTAAAGGAGGCTTCCCCCAAGCCTGATGATCTGAATTTGATCAGGGACCCACATGGGAGGGGAGAGCTGTAGTGCGCGTGCGCACGCGCACACACACGCACGCACAAAATAAGATGTAAAAAAAGTTTAAAAAATGACAACTCTAGTAATCAAGTTCCACTTCCCAGATCTACTGAGGTGGAGACCCTGCCCCAGCTCTGCTACTCAGGAAGGACCATGACCCTTGGGTGCTGGGTGCCCACGTCCACCTGGCGTTACATAAAAGCCACCTGGCCCGGTGGAAGTGAGTCAGGCCTGGTCCTCCTTTTGGAAACGGAGGAGACGGGTCTTGTGATGTCAGAACCGTCTTTGGAGTCATTCTTGCCTTGCTTTGAAGAACTGTGTACATTTTCACCAAATGTCTGTTTGCCCTATGGAATCCCAAAAGTTGGCATCCCCTCCCCCACATACTGATGGTTTTCCTGCCTGGATAGCCAGGTCTACTCACCTATACTAATTTCTTTGCCACACAGATGCTGGGCTGCAATGTTTTTTTTCCAGAGTGCCTTTGCCTTTCTCACAGTTTGCAACATGGATAGGTTAAGAAATATTCAATTCTTTTAAAAGTTCTACTTTTGATTTTTTTTCCTTTTTTGCTTAACAACTGTGCCTTTGAGTCATATTTGTCTTCTTGAATTTTACCATAATCAGTCAAGAAGAGTCATTTAGCAATGACATTTTACTTAGAAATAGCTTCATCTAATAAATATCCTGCTCCATTGTTCTTCAGCTCTACCTTCCTCAAAACAGTAAAATGTGAACACCCTTCAAAGTTTTTTCCTCTGTAACAAAGCTGGCCCCTTCACCATTGTCCAGTAACATGTTTCCAGCTAGGACTTACAAGAATTGCCCTTGGGTCTTCTCCTGAGAAGACTGAGCCTTTCTCTTCAGGTTTTTAGTTTCTGAGCTGTCGCTTGAATCACTGTTCATTCATGACAGTGTTGGTTTTTCCCAGCATACCCCTCTGTTACCCAGTCCAATCCCAACGCTGTCTCACAGTTTCAGGTGTTTGTTACAGCAGCCTCTGCTTCATTGTCTAACATCTGTATGAGCCAGGGCTCTCTAGAGAAGCAAAACAGAGGTAGGGAAGTGAAGAGAGAGGAAAGATTTACTATGATGTTAACTGGAGACCCAGACCTACCATCTGCAAGCCTGAGAACCGGCAAAGCCTGGAGGAGCTAGTACTACCCGGCCTGGTCCAGAGCCAAAGGTCCAACAACCTCAGAACCAATCTCTCAGGGCCGAGGTTAGCCAGAGGGGGGGCACTAGCCCTTCCCCTTTTCCTTTGTTCTCTGCAGACCTCAGCAGATTGTATGGTGCTCATCCACACTGGTCTGCCATTTTAAATGCTGGTCTCTTCTTGAGATAGCATGTACCCAGAAATGTACCAGTTATCAGGCTATTACTTATTTCAGTTGAATTGACATATCAAATTAATCATCAAAGAATCACATAGCCAGGTGTAGTGGTGCGTGGAGGCAGAGGCAGGTGAGTTTCTGTAAGTTTGAGTCCAGCCTGGTCTACATAGTGAGTTCCAGAACAGCCTCGGCTATGTAGAGAGGCCCTGTCTCAAACAAACAAACAAACAAACAAACAAACAACAACAAAACCAACACATCACACAAAGACAAAATTACAAGCTGGGTGCCATTGCTAGTGGTAATGGAGCACTGCCTGAGACACAGCTCTCCACTGTTGTCCACAACAACCTGAGGGCTCTTTTCAGAGTTCTGCTCATGGGACTTCCCACCTCTCTGTGCGCTATGGATACCTGTGTGTGTGGGTACCTGTGCAAGTGAGTGCCTGTGGAGGTGGGAGATGGGTGCTAGGTGTCTTCCTAGATTGCTGTCCACTTTCCTCCTGAAGTAAGGTCTCTTGTTGAACCTAGGTAGTCTAGCTAACCATTGTCTTAGGTCTATGCCTCCCAAGCTCTGGGATTACAGGAGAGCCCCTATGCCAGCCCAGCCTTTAAAAGTTAATTGTGTGTTATGGTGTATGGAGCAGGCTTGGAACATGCGCCTTGACCTGAGCCGTCTCTCTGAACCTCTCTCTGCCCAGCTTTTGTGTGTGGGCCTCATGCTTGTCATCTGCCTAACTTCTTCACTTTGTAGCAGAAGTCAGTATGACACAGAGTTAGAGTCTGTTAAGAGGAGATTAAATAGCTTTAAACACAGGGTTAATAGGAAATAGAGTCGCTAAAGAGAGTACATGACCCAGGCCTGTTTGTTATGGGCTTCTCAAGAGACAGTCAGGATTGAGTGTCTGTGAGATAGTCACACATTGCTTTCACGGCTTCTGAAGTCACATTTGGGAGGCTTGCTAAGGGTTATTTTCTTTTCAGTATGATGCACTTTACATGGGGTCACAGCTGATAAGGTAAATCCTAGGTCATGGGGCTGCAGAGAAGTTAGGATGTTTTTACTATAAACAAAGGTTCAGATTCATTTGTGAAGTTCCCAGAAAATGTCTAGGAAAGGAGAAAGGCCACACTTGAGAGTCATATAGGCTCAGGCCTTTAGGCATGGTTCATTGCTGATTTAACATTTTCTTTTTGTATTACTATTATTACTCTGTATGCACACATATACCAAAACACTAAGAAGGAAAAAATATATAAAAACTGTGGGAACAAACCTGGCGAGGTGAGATGAAGCCCCATGTGTCTGTCCCAGGGCACTGCGGCTCTGGGTGGGACAGGAGACACTCGGGAAGTGGCCATCCGTCTTCCCACACAGTCCGGGCAGGTGGGGGCTGTGAGAAGCCTTTGCAGACCCTGCCGGTGGGTGGGGGAGGGGTCATTCTCAGGGAACACGAGGCAGCCATCTCCAGGACGCAGTCGCTGCAGGGTGCCACAGACGGACTAGCCAGAGCGCAGCTGGGGTTCCCCTCGAGACCTGGTTTCAGTGGCTTGGGGTGCTGAGCTAGCTGCTTATGCTTGGGTAAATGGGTACCGTCTGGGAGCGCTGGGAAGCCCTCTGGGAGAGATTAGACGTGGCTCCTTAATTGAGGGCCAGATCCCTTGCTTTCCACAGCGGGTCCAGATGAAGAGACAGTCCATAATTCTAAGACGTTTATTTTCATCGTGTGGACTGGATCTGGATGGAATTGTACTCTGGCCTTTCTGGGAGAGGCAAGGCAGATATAGTAAACTGGGAAGGGGCGTGGCTAAGCCTGTAGGTGTCTCATTAACATGGGGATGGTGTGGGGCTGTGTGGCCACGCCTCTACCTGAGGAGGGGTGGTACGTGACCTTGACTGGAGTCAAAGCCTCCCGGGAGCATTGGCTTAAAGTTTTTTGGTCCCTTGTGGATTATTCCACGGGGTCGCCCAGATTTTACACCTCTGCTCAACCGTGTGCCAGATTGCCTGTCACAGATCACTGCCCCACAAAAGCAATTTTGTTTCTGACAGAAGCCTTCACACCAAGTGTTGGTAATTGTGTTGAAATTCTTGCTTCCCAGCTGGCCAGGAGCTTTGGCCAGACTTCTTTCCCCTCATGTGTCCTCTTAATTTCCCTGTCTTTATTCCAGCCTCCTCTTTTGGAAAAGAAAGACAGTATTAAATAGTCAAAAACTAAGATATATGTCACTAGTATGACTTTGAACTAAAAGAAATGGTAAAGACTTCTTCAGGGTCTATAGAGGTGTAGCTCAGGGTTAGAGAGTTAACCTAGTGTGTGCAAGGCCATGAATTCAATCCCTAGCAATATAGCAAAAAAAAAAAAAAAAAAAAAAAAAAAGTTCTTCAGTCAAAAGAGAAATGATTGCGCCTGGAAGCGTGGGATACAGGAAGGAGTGAGGTCTGTGGGGATGGAGGTTGCTAAACATAAATGAATTTGACTTCATATGGAGTTTCAATTTAATGTAAAATTAACACACAACAATAACAGCAACACTACAGAATTTAACAAGGAGAAGAAAGAGGAGGAAGAAGATGAAGACCTAACACAAAAAGAATTTTAAAAGGTTTCTACTCCAAGATTATTCTTTTATTCTCTAGGAATTGGTAAAGACTCTAGCTTACTTTTAGTTTTAATAGGTTAAGGTTCATTTAGTATTGTATAAGGCCAAGCAATAATAAAAGATTGTAAAAGCTATCAGAGTAGGAAAATAGAGTAATACTAGTTAAAGACTTAATTCAAAAGAAGCTAAGAAAGCAAAAGACATGCTTGGAATGGCTGGTAGATGTAAGAGATGATAGACGTATCCCAGATACATTAATGTGGCATTTCATATAAAAACCAAAGACTTTCTAATGCTGGAAAACCAAAATCCATTTACATGCTGCTTTCAAGATAAACACCATACATAGTATGTGTTATATGTACATAAAGGCAGAAAATAAAGAGTTGTGACAAAGAAACTGCCACCTTTAATCTCCGCACTCAGGAAGTGGAGGTAGAGGCAAGCAGATCTTTGGAATTCTAGGCCAGCCTGGTCTACACAGTGTTTGAAGCAAGTAGTAGTCTCAGGGCTGCACAAGTGATACATGAACAAAGCTAAGTTCGCTCTGCCAGGCAACTCTTTCTGGAAAAAATCTATGCACCAAGTCCCACGTAGTCTAGCAAGAACACTTGGCCAGGATGGATTCTGTCTTTTGTGTCTGACATAGTTAGGTGGTTTTTGTCTCATTCTATTGGAGGGAGTGTGACTTCACAATTTGTCTTGATTTTCTGATCCACACAAAGGGGAACAGGAAGGGTTAGGAAATATGAGTCCTTGCCAACTAACTACCTTTCATTGAAAAAAATGTTTCTTACAATAGTGAGTTCCAGGCTAGCCAGGGCTGCACAGTGAAGACCCTGTCTCAAAGAAGGGAAAAAATTGCACAAATTAACCTAATAAAAACTGGTATAACTGTGTTACTATCAAATTAGGCTTAAGGCAAGAAGCACAGAGAGAGAACATCTCAAAGCTCACAGGGTGATCATGTCACCAGAAGGATAATTAAAAGCTGTAGTTGGGCTGGGCTGTAGCTCAGTGGCTTGGCTCTTGTGTACAAGGTCCCAGGTTAGATCTTCAGCACTGAAAAAAAAAAAAAAAGGTACATCTGAGCACCCTCCTCCAAGGATAGTAAGAACAATTAGTCATCTGGTTCATATTTCTTCCCTGAGATACCAGTTTGAAATGACAGAGAAACATGCAAATGTTCTTATTCTTAACTTCACAGAGAACAAAGGAAAGGTGAACAGATTTTAATCTTTTTTCCCCTTTAGCAGTATATTTTCATTCTCTGAAATCACTGGTAAAATGTAGAGATCTTTCTGTAGGTATCTGAGGTATAAACTCCAGAAGCCCTTCAGGAGTTGAGACTTTGCCTGGCTTTGGTAGCTCTCATCGATAGTTCCAGCACTTGAGAGGTGGAGGCAGGAGGATCAGGAGTTCAAGGTCATTCTTCATGGTGAATTCCAGGCCTGTGTGGGTTTTGTGAAACCTCGTCTCAACAAGGTTGTCTAAACAATAATAATTTAAATCTTATGCTATATAAGAATAATTGATCTCCATCCCGTTTTTGAATTACTGTGAGTGTAACTTCTGTGGCAGGTCCTCATAACCACACCACTGTGTGGGTGTTAAGGCAGCACTGTGCTCTGTTTCTAGGAGGGGTAACTGGCCTCAGGAGTCTAGCCTGCAGAACTAGGCCATAAATGTAAGCAAGCATGTGAGAAACAGCAAATATTCCTGGTCGGCATTTCACCCTTGTTATTACAGGGTTGGTTATGTGGAGAGAGAAGTTGGGAAGTGTCTAAACAAGCAGCTGAGTGGTACCTATGAAATAAGTAATTGCTATACTGTTTCTTAAGCCCTCAAGCAGAATTTGAAAGACTAACACCAAGAAATAGTAACCATTTTCTCTATCTTTAACAAAGTAAAAGCTGAGTCCAGTCAAGACTTTCCGTGGAGTTAAGGGTGGTGGTCAAAGGCAATCAAGAGAACGTTTGTTTTATCTATAATATTTAAATCTTTTTTTTTTTTTTTAAAGGAGTATGTTGGGGTTGGAGAGACAACTTAGTTAAGAGCACTTGTTGTTCTTTCAGAGGACATAGGTTCATTCCCAGAACCCACATGGTGGCTCAGCATCAGCCATATCTCCAGTTCTAGGGCATCTTCTTTCTTTCTTGTGTCCTAAATGTGGTTATGTTTTCACCTTGCCATAGAGTCGTTTGCCCTTTGCATCTTGTGTTGCATTCCCTCACATTCTGGTTGATTGAAGCATTTCTGTTGTTCTAAGAACTGGAACTAGATTCAGAGGCCATTCATTTTTAGGAATGTGCTCCGAACTGTTACCGTCCTCCTCCTCCTCATCCTTTTCTTCTTCTTCCTCCTCCTCCTCTTCATTTTTACTATCTTATTATTTTATGTATATGAGTGTTTTGTTTGTGGATATGGCAGATATGTTTATGCACCATGTGCGTGCTTGATGCCCGAGGAGGCCAGAAGAGGGTATTGGAACTAGAGTTACAGATGGTTATGAGCCGCTATGTGTGTTCTGGGAAGCAAACCCATGTCCTCTGGAAGAGCAGCCAGTGCTTTTAACCACTGAGCTGTCTCCCCAGCGCCAACACCTCCTCTTCTTTTCTGTCCCAGTCCCATATGCCCCTTTCTACCTCACTTCTACTTTCCCTCTTATCATTAAACAGCCACATTAACTTCTGCCTTAATTCTCCTCTTGCTTGTGTATAAATGAATCTACACGGGTACATGATCTTATCACTCCCTTATGGAGGTGTGATAGGTTCAGTATCTCCTTTTCTCTCTGGAGGGGTTTGCTGTGTCCCCAGTGGATGCTTGAAATAGCACACAGTACCATATTGCATGTGCACAGGCATTTGATGTTAACTATGATAAGAAATTTGGAATTTATTTCTTTAAAAAGCACAAAACTATTATAAGAATATGTTTTCATTTTAATCCCAGGTGTGGGGATATGGGGCTGCTTTGGACTGTCCGTAGCAGCTGACTAAGGTTTGCCTCTCGCTCTAGCAAAGACGTGGTTTTGCCAGCTGCAGCTGGTTGTGTGACGTTTGGAATTCTGGAAACTTTTCAGAGGTTATATGAATGCCAGAGCCCTGATAGGTAGGATGGGTGGTGGTTGTTTGTTTGGTGGGGGTTGGAGGGAATGTTGAAGGTTTCTTAGTAGTCATGCTCAAAGAAGAAACAACAGGAAAGAAAATAGATTCAAAGATATCTCTCTCTTCCCCTCTGTCTTTCTTTATCTCCTAGTGGTTGGGGGGTGGGGGGGAGATAAAGGATAGGAAAAGAAGAACTCACCAAGTAGCAAAGACCAGCTGCAGTCAACAGTAACATTTTGGTCAACAGTAAGATGCCACAGTGGTCCAGTAAGAACATGGCATTCTGGCTTAGTTTGGAAGTGCATCCTAAGTGTTCTCACATGAAATCACCTAACAGCACACTTCTCAGAGTGTGTCCCTATCATACATGACTGTACTGTATTTTTTCTAATTGTAATACTTTGATAAGTTTGAATTTTCAAATTAGACTTAATGAGAGATTAACGGTAATAAGATGATGTAAGGTGAATGGTAAACAAGACTATAACAGCATTAGGTACTGCGCAGGGCTACTTAGGCTGTGCTGACACTGTGCTAGTCAGTCTGATGACCCAGCTGAGTACTACAAGACTAATGGGCAGGGAACAAGCAACATAGACACATCCAGCAAAGGGCTGGTTCGGTGCTGAGACAGTGGGGTGTCATGTGACTTCATTATACTAGTAAGAATGGCATGCAGTTTATTTATTTTTGAAGTGCTAGGGATCGAACTTAGGACCTTTCACTTGCTGACTATGTTCCAGCCTTTTCCTACTTTTTATTTTAAATTTTATTTATCATTTTATTTGTGTGTGATGTGTTTGATTTGTGTGTGTGTATGTGAGAGAGAGAGAGAGAGAGAGAGAGAGAGAGAGAGAGAGAGAGACACACGAGGGGAGAGGGAGAGGGAGAGAGAGAATGTGTGTGTGTGTGTGTGTGCCACTGCATGCAGGATGTGTGGAAGTTCAAGGCCAACATAACTTTTCCACCATGGAGTCTAGGAATCAAACTCAGATTGTCAGACTTTCATGGCAAGTGATTTTACCCACTGAGCCACCTCACTGGTCCTTACTTAATTTAAAAAAAAGATTTATATTATTTTTATTTTATACGTGTGTCTTGCCTGTATGTATGTATGTTCACTGTGTGCTTGCAGTACCCAAAAGAACAGAATTGGCACAAAACATTACAAGAACAAGTTCTCAGCACAAAGGAGATTTATTTACCCTAAAAGGACAAAGGGCAGGGAATAAGAGACAAAGACAGGAGATAGAGGACCAGGGAGAAAGGGAAGGGAACGAGGGAGAGGGGGGAGGGGAATTTGTCTGGGAGGGACAAAGGACTGCCTCCGGATAGAGAGGAGACAGCCAATGTGGCTCATAGGCAAATGGCAGTTTATAAAGGGAAAATGGGGAACCCTGTGTTAGGATGAGTGGGTTTATTTTGATTGGGCATATTAATTATGACAAAGGGGGCTTTTGATTGCTGGCCTTCAGTACTTTGATAGCTGTACCTTGGTAGTGTCCAGGGGGAGGATGTGGCCAAATAAGGGATTAGACCTTGGTGGGTAGCTTTAGGGATGCAACCTAACAGTTTAGCAAAGCAGAGAATGGCGGGGAAGGTAAAGGAAAAAACCTGTTTGCCGTGCTCTGGCCTGCTAGAGCCCTCCAGTGTCCATGAGGCCAGAAGAGGGTTTAGATCACTCGAAACTGGAGTTATAGATGGTCATTAGCTGCCATGAAGATACTAACTAGTAACTGGGTCTGTACAAGAGCAGTAAGGATTCTTAACTGCTGAGCTGACTCTCCAGTCCCCTGGTTCCTTCCTTGGCTGAGATGTCCAGACTGGCCTTTAACTCCCAATCCTCCTGTCTTAGCCTCCTGAGCAGCTGGAATTACAGACGAACCCCATGCCCACTTTGATGACCTATGATTGAAAACATTCTAATTGTTTAGTTCTGAAGTTCTCTTTTTGGTGCTTTTAGACTTTCATTAGTGCTTTCAGAGTTGACCACAGGAGACTAAAGCTACAGAAAGTAAAGCTACTGGTGAAGAGGGACTATTGCATTTTTTTGTGCTTTGGTTTAATAAAACATATCTTAAATTATCACAATTTAATATGTGTTGCTTAATAACTGGGATGTTTCATAAGCAGGTTATAAAGTGACCTCATCATTGTAGGACCATTACTAAGAGACCAACCTCTTGATATAGATCAAATCACTTGACATAGCCTCCTAATTCAGGCCAGAGTTGTGATAAATAGGACAAAGAGTATGATGTGTGAGGTGCTGCCAGTGTTGTCTTGATGTGATGTTTTATAGCAAACTTAAAAACGTTTGTTTCATTTTGTTTAGATTATTTTGTTTTATGGGTGTAAGTGTTTTTTGCTTGCCTGTATGTATATATTTACCAGATGAGTGCCTGGTGCCCGTGGAAGTCAGAAGGGGCATCAGATCCCCTGCAACTAGAGTTACAGACAGTTGTAAGCTGCCACGTGGGTGCTGGAAACTGAACCCAAGTCTTCCGCAAGCAAAGCAGGTGTGGAGTAAATTTAAAACGATGGTAGGTTGGGTTGCTGATGCAGCTCAGTAAGAGTGTTTTTCTGAATCGTAGAGCCTGGACTTAGTGCCATCCCCCCAAAGCAGTGGTTCTCAGACTTCCTAATGCCGTGACTCTTTTCCTCATGTTGTGGTGACCCCAGCCATAAAATTATTTTCATTGTTTCTTCATAATTGTAATTTTGCTACTGTTATGAATTGTAATGTAAATGTTTTTGGAGATAGAGGCTTACCGAAGGGGTCACAACCCATATGTTGAAGAATCACTGTCCCAAAGCAAATATTCCATAATAAATCAGTGGCAAATGTAACACATTGTGTATTTCAATTAAGTCTTGCATTCTGAATATAATTGTATATTATACTTTTATACCACTGACAACATAGTAAGTTTGTTTATACCAGAATTCCTCATTACTACAAACATGATTAGATCAAATCAAAATGCGTGGCACACTGAGCTGTGCCATTATATCACGAAGCAGTGGGAATTTCTCAGATCCATTATAATTTTATAGAACCATGTCTTTGGATGTATCTCATAGTGTAGCACGGCTATACTATATTATATACACTAGTAACACACCCAAGCTTTTCACTTATTACATGCATGAATCATCTTATTATAAAATACTTTTACTTTTTATAGGCGTCATAAGTTGTTTTTCCGGTTGTGTCCATTGGTATCCTGCCAGCACTGCTGCGTGAGCATTCTTGTTTCCCCATAGCCTAGCCACGGGTGTTTGTGATATAATTTGCATTGCTCTGAGTGAGAGTAGACATCTTGTGTTTAAGGGACTTTTGGTGTCTTTATCGTGTCTTTTATATTTTGTTACTGTTGGGCCATTCACCCCAGGCCAGCGGCATTCTATGACACTGTCCGTTTATTACATTTTTTTTCTTTCAGATCTTCCATGGTGGCTTATTTTAATTCGGCAGAAAGCATTGGTGGGCAAACTCCCAGGAGACCATGAGGTCTGTAAAGTCACTAAGATTGCTGTATTGTCACTTTCTGAAATGGAACCTCAGGAGCTTGAGCTGGAGGTAAGGTGGCGTGAAGGGGACTGTCACAGAGAAGATGTGATAGCAGACATGTAATTTGTGTCTTTAAACCTTTTGTTAGCAGCAGACCCTTCAGGACCCACGAATTGCTGCTTTAAGGGTTGAGGGAAAGATATCTTTAAATAAGATGAAAATGGGGCTTCCCTCATGGCATGTTCATGTGTGTGGAAGAGGGGAGTGTATGAATGTGTGCATGCTTATGCTCATGAAAGTGCTTGCATGTGCACTTATGGAGGACGGGTCAGCATCATGTATCATCCTCTACCACTGACTTTCCTTGTTTTCTTTTGAAGGGCGGTAGAGGGTTTGAGACAGGGTCTTGGTATGTATCCCCAGCTACTCTGGAACTCTCTACTGAGACCCTGCTGACCTTGAAATCACAGAGGTCCTCCTGCCTCTGCCTTCTGAGTGCTTGGATTAAAGGCGTGTGCTCCCATGACCAGCTTAACACTTGTTTTCTTGAGACAGTCTTTCACTGAGCCTGATGCTCACAGGTCGGCTAGACTGTTGTGTGGCTAGCACCTTCTAGGGATCTGCCTTTCCTCCTCCTGGTGGCCTGGCACAGGCACATGCCCCCATCCATGGCTTCCTACACGGGTGCTGAGGGTACAAATCCAGGCCTTCGGGGTTGCATAGCAGGCACTTTGCTCACTGAGCCATCTGCCTCGCGTAACTGGATACTCTAGAATGATCAGGCTGTTTGAACTACAGTGCTTATTGTGCTTGTGACCTGTGTGAATTACGGGAAAGGGTAACACTTTTTGTTGCTGTCCTAAAACACCGTGACCGAGGCAATTGAAAGAGTTTATTTGGATTTATGGTCCCAGAGGGATAAGAGTCCATCATGGCAGTCAGTGGCAAACATTGTTGGCTTGAACAGAAGCTAAGGGCTCTTTAAACCACCACATGAACCAGAGTGTACACTGGGAATGGTGTGGATTTGAAACCTCAAAGGCTGACCCAGCCATGTTGCAATTAGGATCAAGTATTCAAATGCCAGAACTCACTGAGGATGGTTTCCATTCAAACCACTGCAGAACTATAGACAGTATTTCCGTTCCTTGGGTGAATATTTTAGAAATTGTTCTCATGCCCCTTTCCCTTTTACTTCTAATTTACATCACAGTGAAGGACCTTTGTAACCGTGAATAGCAGGAGAGGCAACGGCAGCTATGCTGATCATCATAAAGTTCCTTCTGATCTTCGGATATTAATTTAAATCTGTCATCTTTACTTCTGTTCATGTAAACTCTATTAAAAGGAGCTTTCCTGCTCAACTCCTGTTGTCTTTCATGGGCGTACACAGAAGCACTTGTTAGGTGAAGCTGGCGCGTCTTCTACTGCAGCACGCCCCTCTGATTCGAAGCCGGCTTGCCGTTCTATGTGATGCACCACTGTCCTCCTTCCCCACACAGTGCTCCCACTGTTTGTCAGGCCAGCCTCCTCGGTCTGCTGAAGCCCAGTTCTTTTCTGTAACTGGAGCACAAATGGTTTTATTGCAGATTCTTTTTTTTTTTGGTTTTTCAAGACAGGGTTTCTCTGTGTATCCCTGGCTGTCCTGGAACTCACTCTGTAGACCAGGCTTGGCCTCGAACTCAGAAGTCCGCCTGCCTCTGCCTCCCAAGTGCTGGGATCAGAGGTGTGTGCCACCACTGCCCGGCCTATTTCAGATTCTTATATTAGAATTTATAGTTTCTGCCTCAGTTGTGTTTTAACTGAGGTGGGTGTGGCTTATTTGCCTGCCAGTTTACTTGTGGTAGCATTTATTAGTACTTTATTCCTTATTATTGTCAAATAATATTTCACTGTGTGAGTGTGCTTTTTTTGTTTAACTTCTTATCAGTTGATGAACATTTGAGTTGTTTCCATTTTTAAACTATTATGCATAATGCCATGGTAAACAGTTTCTATCATACAACCCTTTGGTATACATAGACTTTCATTTCCCTTGAATATAGAGTTCCTGGGTCATTTTGCTAATTCTGTTTAACTTTTTTTGAGAATTGCCACAGTTTTCCAATATAGAGTATCATTTGAAAAATATATATGTATATGGTTATGGGTGGAACTTTAGGCTCACAAAAATGAGAAGACATGCATTATGCATTTTGAAAAAATACCCTGAAAGCGTCAAAGGCTTCTGTTCCCCGCCTGCATATCATATGTGCTGTATCTCATTGCTGTAATAGAGAGCAGCACCATTTTCCACTTTCCCATCAGAAAGCTGTTTAAAATTTTATCTCAGAATGGATATAGATAGCAAATATGAAAGTAAAACCATTTGTTTCCCTTTTCGTCAGCGACATCAGCTTTTAATCTTGGTTGTGAAATATAACTTGTAAGAAGAATAAAAAAAACTGCGGGAGATTATGGTAGTGAAATTTTTAAAAATATAATCAAAACTGTAATAAGGGCCTGTCATATACTTTAGAGAACTTATAGTCCACTGGAAAAGGAAGATGATGCTAGTGTCAACATCTGAGGATAATGTCCAAACAAAATATTTTATGACTGGAAGGGTTCCCAAGAATCATTTTTCTTATCACTATTTTCTGATAGCATTGACTTTTAGCTCAGTATAACAAGTACAGTAATCTATACTTGTCTTTTCTGAAAGTAATTATATAGAAGATTCTAGAATATCATTAGTGTGACCTTTGGTTAAGGTAGTTCAGTGAGTTTATGCTTTGTTCTATAGATTTGAAATTCTTATTTGAATGTTTTTATCCATATTTTTTACGGTTCTGTTTTTAGTTGGTTTTGGGCACAGACTTGCATGTAATATCAAAGATGTATTAGGGGAAAAAAAGTGTATTAGTTAGCCAGACATAGTGGCGCACACCTTTGATCCTAGCACTGGAGAGGCAGGGGAAGGTGGATCTCTGTGAGTTCAAGTCCAGCTTAATCCATACAGCAAGTAATAGAGAAGCCAGGGCTACATAGGGAATAAGAGAGTCTGTCTGTTTGTCTGTCACCCCTACCCTCAGAATACACACACACATACACACAGAGTATGTTAGTTGTTTCTCTAGTGCTGTGATAAAATACTGTAAGTGAAGCAAGTTAGGAGAGAAAGGTATGGTAGTTGGCTACGGTTTCTGAGCCACAGTCCTTCGTGTCAGGAAGGTGTAGCAACAGACAGGTAAAGCAGGACTAGGAAGCTGACTGTCCCCATTTTCATCCTCACTCAGGAGAGTGAGGAGGGAAGAGAGAGAGCACGAATGGGGCAAGGCCCACCCCAGGGGCATACTTCATCCAGTAGTCTCCACCTCCCAGAGCTCCCAGAACTTTCCCAAGCAGTGCCACCAGTTTGGGACTAAGCTCAAATACATGAGCTAATGGAGGGTATTTTTTTTTTTCAAAACCTATCAAAAAGTTTATTCCATTTAGTTATCTATGCCCCTAATTGAATCTAAAGCCTTGTCCCACAAGACAGTAATATTTCCTAAAGAATCAGATGAGTATTTATACTAAATACTCATAAATAAATATTTATGCTAAATAGTAAATGATGGATGTCATGTATTCTCAGGACATAGCTTATATATGCACTCTTTTTAATTGAAATTTTTTCTGTGTATGGTTGTTTTGCCTGCTTCTCTTCTGTGTTCCGTATGGCTGCATGATGCCCGTGGAGACTGGGAGAAGGTGTTGCGTCCTCTGGGACTGGCGTGTCCAGCAGCCATATAGGTGCTTAGAATTAAGTCTGGGTCCTTTGGAAATGCTCTTAACAGCTGAATGATCTCTCCAGTCCCTATGAAATGCAATTTTAATAAATTTAAAAAATAAATGTTCAGCTCTCAGAGTTCTTTGGATTTTCTGATAAGAAGCTAAGGTATAATAGGCCCAAGTAAACTCCCCTCCAAGCTGAGATAAAAGCAAATGAAGGAAATAAAACAACGACAGTTGTCTCAGTTACTGTTCTGTTAACCTGTTGATCTCCATGAGCAAGGCAGCTTATAAAATAAAACATTTAATTGTCTCACCAGCTATCATTCATTAGAACTGTCTGTCCCCTGTTCTAGCCTCAACATGTCTATATTAACGTGTCCTTCGTCCTTCCTTTGCCAGTTGAATTGCACTTTAAATACACACACACACACACACACACACACATACATACCCCCCCCCCCCCAATTACTGCTCTTTAAATTTAACCAATCTCTGGACCCAAATCATGTTATTTGCTGATTTCATTATTGTGTGTAAAGACAGGAGGAGAGACTGTTGAAATGCCCAGCTTTTAAGATTCCCAGTAGAGCAGACTCAGGGCACTTTCTCAACCAAAACACTCAGGTAGTTAGCATAAACAAATATTTAACACAGAAGTTTGTAATGACCTTGAGGCATAGCAGATGTGTATTTTGCAATATTTTGTTCTTAGGTGCTAGTTTTCAAAGCATTAATAACCTCGACCAGAACAGAACATTATATTCCTTGAACATGTTAGATAAAACTATGCTCTGAACCTGGGTTTGCTGCCTTTAGCTCTGAGTACATGTGTTTGTAGTGCAGCTTCTAGTTATTAAACAATAGCTGTGTTCTGCCTGGTTGGTCATTTCACTAATTCTTAGGGTCTGCTTTTAACCTGAACGCCCAAACAGTAGCGTTCATTTCTGTACTCTTACTTGAACATCTAAAGCACATAATAATTAATAATGAATCATCCTTTTAAAAAATTATTTAGCTCTGTAAGAAGCATCATTTTGGAATTAACAAGCCTGAGAAGATTATTCCATCCCCTGATGACTCCAAGTTTCTCCTGAAGACATTTACGAATATCAAATCCAACGTGTCTGCTCCCAACAAAAAGAAAGTAAGAGTTTGATTGACATGGGCTTTGATGCCATCATTGATTAGTCATAAGTTGAGGGTAAATAAATCCATCTGGAAGCTTTTTTTTTTCTTTCGTGTATCAGAAGACTGTCCTGTGTTTTGGGGATTGTCCTTACTTGAAGTCTTGCGTTATCTGTTAACTTTTTATCTGACTCCTGTACTTACAGATTGACTTCTTACAGGTTAGAGAAAGTAAAGAAAAGGAGAGACTGGAGAGGCGTTTGCTTGAGGAATTGCTGAAGATGTTCATGGACTCAGAGTCCTTCTATTATAGCTTGACCTATGACCTGACCAACTCGGTGCAGAGGCAGAGCATTGGGGAGAGGGATGGCCGTCCCCTGTGGCAGAAGGTATGCTCACAATGCAGAGCCTGTTTACCTGTTACAGGAAACTAAAGTACTCCTAAGCTGATCTTTTCCCTCCCTTTCTAGGTTGATGACCGATTTTTCTGGAATAAGTACATGATCCAAGATCTCACTGAGATTGGTGTGAGTAGATGATTCTAAAGCATTATAAACTGTTAAGCAAATGTCACTTGATTAGGGTGACTTTTGAGATTAGGAGCTTCTCCCATGGAGGAGATTCATTTAACTAAGGGAGATGAAGCCGTTGCCTTCAGGTAGTTTACAGTCCCACTGCTGGTCTCCTCAGTACGTCTTTGGATGAATGTGATGTCATACACCTGTAATCCCAGTGCTTGGGAGGCTAAGGTAAGAGGTGTGTCACAAATGTCGGGTCCTCTGGGCTCGGCAAGTATGTTCAACTCCATCCTAGGCTATATAGCAAGATCCACCTTCAGAAAAAGAGGAGTGGGGGCAGTAGGAAGCCCAAGGAACCAATAATGTCTGTAGAGTTCCTGTAAAGATGATTTTCTTTCTTTCTTTCTTTCTTTCTTTCTTTCTTTCTTTCTTTCTTTCTTTCTTTCTTTCTTTCTTTCTTTCTTTTTTTTTTTTTTATACATCCATTTGGAATGCAAAAGCCTAGTTTTCTGTAATGATGCCACTTTGGTTTATCTTCTGGGGTTTGGAGCAGATGCATCTTTAAGGCTTGACCAGTACTGCAGGGTGTGGTGGCATGACCGCATGGAGTTATTGGTGTGTGTGCACGCGTGTGTGAATGCGTGCCTGCGTGTGTGCATGGATGCACGCGGAGAGTTCAGAGGACAGCATTTGGAGTTGGGTCTCTTCACTGTGGCATGCAGGATTGAAGCCAAGTTGTCAGGATTCCTTGGCAGCTGCGTTTGCTCTCTGAGCCATCTTGCCTGTCTGTTTCGGAGTGATGGTTACTTTCTTCTTTTTCTTTGTACAGAAGTACTTGAGTACTTTTTGTCACTCAGATAAGGATGTCGGAGATGGACAGATTGAGGGAAGAAGGGTTTATTATGGCTGATGATTTCAGTGCATCATCATGTCAGGGAACGTGTCTTGCCATGGTGGGTCAGGCAATAGAGAGACAGGGATACGGACATTTGCTTTTCCCCCTTTATCTGACTGGGTCTCAGTCGGTTGGATGATACCACCCATGTGCAAGGTACATCTTTCCTTTGCAGTTAGTTTAGAAACACACACAAAGATGCACCCAGAGGTCGGACTCTTCTTCTAGGTGATTCTGAGTCCAGTCAACTGAAGATGACCCATCAGATCCTAGTACACATGCTGGGGAGTTGTGCCTGGGGCTCCTGTGTGCTATGTGCTTTAGACACTGAGCACCAGACAAAAGTAGTGCAATGGGGTCATCTGTTGGTTTGCTTAGCCTTTCAGCTATTTCCCTTTTCCCCATTTCCCCTTTACTGGTGGTTCATAGCAGTTACTGACATCTTCTCTACCTACCGTCATACCTACCAGGTTCCCTCCGTGTCTCTACTGACATCGAGGCATGGGCTGTGCTTAGCTTCCTGATACTGATCATGCTCTGACTCTCAGCTCAGTGCTGGGAGACAAATAAGGATGTTTATAATGTGTATCTGTCTTTATGATGACAATGTGGGATTCCAGTGTTTGGTGAACTTTTGTCAGACACTTACACATTACTGTTGAAAGCTGATAACTTGGGATAAAGATAGCATTTGGCAACATATGTTTCTGTGTTCTTGTCAAGAATCTTGGATTTCTTGCTAGAACAAAAGTATAAGTAGTAAGAATCGTAGTAAAATGATAAGTATAGACCAACCCTTTATGTCACTGTTGCCATTGTTAACCTTCTGAAGGTCTGGTTTACATAGAACACAAAGTGAAACTAAGCCGTGAAATGAGTGGGACCCACGGTGCACAGCACAGAAGGACAGATATACAGAAGCTGAAACAGGACAACCTGGGCTACACAGGGAGACCCTGTCTCAAAGCAAATTTGTGTGTGTGTGTGTGTGTGTGTGTGTGTGTGTGTGTGTGTGTGTGTGTGTACATGAGCACACATACATGTGTGCATGAGATGAGTGCACATTTGTGTGTGTATCTGTGGATGTCAGAAGGCGATCTCAGATGTCGTTTCTCAGGCACCTGGTTTATTTAGAGACAAGTTCTCTCACTGGCCTAGAGCTTACCAAGTAGGCTGTGCTGGTCAAGCAATGAGCCCCAGGGACATACCTACCTCTACCTCCCCAGCACTAGGTCACAAAGCATGTGTCCCATGCCTGGCTTGATTTTAACACAGAAGTGCTTTAGACTCAGATTCTTCTCAGTTAATCTGCTGTTTTAGAGACAGGATCTGATGTAGCCCAGTCCAGTTTCAAACTTAATATGTACCTAAGGATGACACTGAATTTCCTACCATGTTTCTTCTTCCCAGTGCTTGGTTCAACATCCGAATGTAGTTTAGAAGAACAGAAGAATCTCTGAGCAGGACTTTCCTAATTAGTTAGCTGACATTTTAAAATGAGACATTTATGGAAATAGTCTGCTGTTCATTTACTATTTGAATTCTAGTCTGGTGAAGAATGTTTCTCTAACGCAGAATGTGAAGTTAAAGCCGGGCCGAGACAGAGCTCGGCTGCAGAAAGTTTCCTTGGCATGCATGGGGCTCTGGGTTTGAGTCCCAGCCCCACAAATGACAGCAACAAAACTGGGCATGGTAGTGTGTGCCCGCGGCCCAGTATGTGAGGGTGGAGGTAGTATGTGCCTGCCAGCTGGTACTGGGGGCTGGGGCAAGGGCCCTGCCTAACATTCCAAGCCTGTCTGAGCTGCGGAGGGAAACTCTGCTCAAAGTAAAAGGGAGCTGGAAAGATGGTTCAGCAGGTGCAGCATTGGGTGCTCTTGGAGAGAGAGGATCTGGGTTTGGTTCTCAGCACCATCGCCCGTAACTCCAGTTTCAGGGGATTTGACACCCTCTTCTGGCCTTTGCAGGCACTGTACGCACCTGGTACACATACAGACAAGCAGGCACATACACATAATAGTAAACAAGTGGGGTTTTTTATTTATTATTTTTAAGTAGTAAACTGTTTTGTAATGGATGATCAGGATTGATTGCATTTTGTTATAGGCTAGTGCAGCTGAAGTTTGAAAATCAACTTTAAAGCTTTGCTTTCCTATACCGAAACTGTTGTTAACTACTCTATGGCAGGCAGTGTGCTTTGCTTTACACATATTTATGTACAGCCTTGTGAGGCAGTATAGTCCCATTTCACAGAGGAGGACATTGAGGCACAGTGAAGGGAGTGAGCCACTCTGTCAGGTAGAGTTTGAGTTTGTGTGGAACAGCCTGGCGGTCAGGTCGGGCTGTGTTCCCTGTCAGTCAGGTCTGGAGAAAATCACTGTAAGGGAAAGGGAAGGCCTTCAGTCCTCATCCTCCCCTGACATCCAGTAAGCAGAGCGTGGGGTTGGGAAAGGGCTGTGTTTGTGGCAGGCTGATGGCAGGCTGTGCTCAGTTATTTGGGTTTAAGTAGCAGTGCTGTGCAGAATATAAACAAGGATGCTTGTTCTCACCCTAGACTCCAGATGTGGACTTCTGGATCATCCCCATTATCCAGGGCTTTGTGCAGATTGAAGAACTTGTGGTTAATTACAACGAGTCACCTGATGATGACAAGAGTAGCCCAGAGACGCCCCCTCAGGAGTCCACTTGTGTAGATGACGTTCACCCACGATTTCTAGTGGCTCTTATATCTCGCAGAAGTAGGCACAGAGCAGGTAAGTAAGCATGCAAATGAAATGCAGGCAGGAGTGGAGGAGCTGCAGATGTGTGGAAATGCAAATGACAATCATGGCCTTGAAAGCACAGTTAGCTCCAAGCTCCAAAGACGGGGAAGCAATTAGAGACTGATTTCTGCAGTGGAGGAGCAGGGTAGACTTAGCAAGGCAGACAGAGCAGGCGGCATGCATACAGACGATAAGAAAGTCACTTGGGATGTGTATGAGGACAGTGTTCCAACTAAAAGCCTGTGTCACAGTGATAAATCCTTTCAGAGTGCTAACTAGCCCCTTTGGGAAAACCGTTGTCTTTCATTTAAAGGATTCAACTTAGCTGTGATCTTCCGGATGTTGTTGTCTGCCTGTCTCTGTGTGTAGGCTTCACGGCTTCCCTGCAGATATGTAAATAGGAAGCACAATCTAATCAGACAGTTTTGTTGAGAGTTTTGCTATGTAGCCCAGGCTGGCCTCAAACTTGGAATTCTCTTGCCACAGCCTGTAGAACATTGAAATATCAAGTGTGTGCTCCAATACCAAGCCAAGCTGAGCATGTTTTTTATAACTGTTGCTGCTTTCTGTTTAATTTTCTTCTAGGAATGCGGTATAAACGAAGAGGAGTGGATAAAAATGGAAATGTTGCAAATTATGTGGAGACTGAGCAGTTAATTCATGTTCATAATCATACCCTGTCATTTATTCAAACTCGAGGCTCTGTGCCGGTCTTTTGGAGCCAGGTTGGATATCGCTATAATCCAAGACCTCGACTAGACAAAAGTAAGCACGTCTGTTATTTGGTTTGCAAGTGAAGATTTCAATGAGAATTTTTAAATAAAAGTTCAGGTGCCAGATATTTGTTTCATTTAAAACAGTAACTCTCTGGGCTGGGATGTGACTGAGGTATGGTTTCCTGACCAGCCTGCTAGAAGCCCTGTTCAATCCCTGTACTAAAAACTACACAACAAAAGCCAAGCCTCCCACTGTGATGTGTCCTCACAGGTGACAGAGGTGAAGGAGTAGCCTCAAAACCGAGTCCTTTCCTGGATGCTGCAGTTTCTCAGCTGGCAGATAAAGTGCCTGGCTTCACAGATTCTGAACACTGTTGCTTTGAAGCTTATCTTCTAGAACATTTAACTCTGGGAAAGGATGAATGTAGCAGTGTCTGTAAGAGCAGAGAACGTTAACTAGACAGCAGTGCACAGGGAATCAGGGAAAGATATGGGGTTTTTGTTTAGAAACATTTAAGATCTATTTTCTTAGAATAGTTTAGTATCAAAATATCATTTTCATTTTCTTATCGTAAGTCACATGAACCTTTACTGAAAGGTAGGGTGTGTGTGAATGCATGTGTGTGCGCGTGCATGTGCATCCATGTATAATTTCACAGTTGGTACTTTCAGATATATTTCAGCTCAGCCTAATTGGAAAAAAAAATCTTAATTTAAAATGATGATTAGATAATCTTACATTTAAACTGTTAATGAATTATTAAAAAGTGGGCCCTGCCATGGTAGTGCATGCCTTTGATCCTGCACTCAGGAGGCAGAGGCCAGTAGATCTCTGGTCTACAGCGTGAGCTCCAGGACAGCCAGTGAACACAGAGAAATCCTATCTCAAAAAATAAATAAGAAAGTAAGAATAAAGATGGAGTAGGCGGGGCTGGAGAGATGGCTCAGCAGTTAAGAGCACTGACTGCTCTTCCAGAGGTCCTGAGTTGAGTTCCCAGCAACCACATGGTGGCTCACAACCATCTGTAATGGGATCTGATGCCATCTTCTGGTGTGTCTGAAGACAGCTACAGTGTACTCATATAAATAAAATAAATAAATCTTAAGAAAACAAAACAAGATGGAATAGGCACTCATCTGTCTCAGCACTGGAAGGAGAAATAGATTTTCTATTGCTTCTTTGCAGGTGAGAAGGAAACGGTTGACTGTTTCTGTGCCCATTTCGAAGAGCAACTGAAAATTTACAAAAAACAGGTGGGCTTTAATATGTAGTAAGAACAATTTCCTTACATTGGAATTCCATGAGAAAAAAACCCCATGTGCTGTTCATAATTAAACAGCCACTTTTAGCATGAAGATTAAACATGAGTAAGCTAAGAACACGCTGGAGTCAGCTGCTTTAGACTGGTGAAAATGGAGTAGATGCTGTCAATTGTCACAGACTAGGATAGGCATCTCAGCCATGCATACTCACCCATGGCGTACAGTCAAATTAGAATGGACTGAAAACCTCTAGGTGAAAACCAAGTTCAATAATTTTGATACAAGATTAATATATGAAAGTCAGTAATGTTCTTGTCTCTTAGGAATAACCAATTTGACAGTATAATAACATGGGAGTAATTTTTTCCTGGCTAGCCTGATCTACATAGAGAGTTCTAGGCCAGCTAGCCAGGCAACATAGTGAGACCCTGTCTTAAAATAAGGAGAGGAGGAAGGAGAAAAGATGCTGAGTCCCTGGTTCAGGAACGGGCAGGCTCAGCGATGCACGACTTTAGTTCTTCCCGGATTAGTATCTAGATTCACGTAGTTCAGCCAGAGTCTCACAGGCAACAGCCAGATGGAAGACAAGGGCCGACACCTAAGGTTGACCTTTGACCTTTGCACATGTGCTGGGTGTGCATACCACACAAAGATACATACATGTACAAAACAACAACACTAACTATAATGGAAAAAAAAACCTTGATTTTGACTTTAATTTTTTTATTTACTATTTCTGATTATTACAATAGAAACTCATGCATAAAATTAAAAAATACTTTTCAAAAAGGCATTATGAAGAGAATGAAAAGTAATTCAGAGAGTAGGAGGGGCTGGAGAGTTAAGGGCACTTGCTGCTCTTGTAGAGGACCCAGGTTCGATCCCGAGTAGACATATGGTGGCTCACAACCATGAGCAAATTCAGTTCCAGAGAATCTGACACCTCCTTTTGACCTCCAACGGCAGTAGGCACACACGTGGTACACACAGATACATGTAGGCAAAAAACACAAAATAAACTGTAATAGTTAAGATTTGGTCTGTTATTTTACAGCACATTTAAATGTCTTCTAAATCCATTAAAAAGGATGTATAGTACAAAAACCTGGACAAAATAATGTAACAGGATCTTTATGTACAAGGATATTTTATAAAGCCAAATCCATGAGAGAAGGTGTGTCATCTCATTAATCATCAGGGAAATGCAAATTAAAGCCATGACTCACACGCTGGGGAGGCTGAGGGAACCGCTGAGAAGCATCAAGTACAGGAAAGGATGCAGAGCAATTAGCACTTAAATAGAAAAACAGGACTACAAGTGTGCTCAGTCACGGGTGCTTATGCAAGAGCCTCACTGCAGCATCAGAGCAAGGCAGCCTTTGAGGGAGGCGGGAAGGGCCGGATGTGGTCAGGAATGATTTGGTCTTATTCTACATTGAGTTTCTTAATAATGTGTTGGTTCATGTATTATTGAGATTCCTAATTGTAAGTAGCATTAGGAAGAATAAGCCATATTTAAATGCAACACAAATTGTAAAAAGGAGCAATACTGAGGTGTGCACGCCAGGAAATAACCTCTTCCCACACTCGTTCCTGCTCCCCGCTGACTCACGTCAATATCTAGGGGTGTGCTCTGAGCAGACACCTCCTGGCCTCCAGCAGTAGCCTGGCAGTGTTCATTTATCTGTGTTATCTGTGTCCTTCTCCTGGGTAATTGCTTTCTGCAACGAGGGGCCCACGTCAGGGTGACTCATCCGTGTGGCTGCATTGCTCTAGCTCATAATTGGTTTAGGCTGGGGCTGTTTGACAGAAGGTCTGATGTGGGAAAAGCTTCCTGCTCTAATGAAAGATATACCGGAACCCACAGTGCCCCCGAGGCTGCCTTGTCAGGATTTGATGTCAGAGACTTTTGCATCTGTCTCGAGATGGTGAATGAACCAGTCAGGCGTTGATCCAGTATGCTGCTGGGGAAAAGCAGTGAGGGAATGGCAGAGGAAAAGGCAGAAAGAACCCGAGTCCTCGGTGGTTTCTGAAGTCACTGCACTCAGCCTTGCAGCTTCCAGACTCAGTTTGAGATTTGAGTTAGCAATTTATTGTTTGTAGCAAGAATCACCTGACACCAGCACATTCATAATGGAGCTGAAGTCACAAAGAGCTGTGTGCACATTCTGTTCTGCAGTAAAGTCTCTGGCTGTTAGCCTTTCCCCCACTGATGGACCTTTAGAATATACTAGCACTTTTTGCTATTATAAGAACTCCCAGGCTAGGCAGTGGTGGCACACACCTTTAATCCCAGCACTCGGGAGGCAGAGGCTGGCAGGAAAGAAATCACAGCTTTCTAAATTGGAAATGATGGTGTGTATCTATAATTCCAGCACTCAGAGGAGGCTGTAGAGGTTGTGGAGGGGATTAGTCCAGCCTAGACTATCCAGTAAATTCAAGGACTGGACTTTATAAAAACTCAGTTTGAAAAAACCAATTGGTTTTAGTGGTACACACCTTTAATCCAGCACAGAAAGGCAGGTGGATCTCTGTGAGTTTGAGGCCAGCCTGGTCTATATAGCCAGTTCCAGGACAGCCAGGGCTACGTAGTGAGACCCTGCCTCAAAAACAAAACAAAATAATCCAAAGTGAAGAGCTGGCAAGATGACCCGGCAGGTCAAGCATTTGATGGGCAAACTTGACCACCCATACATTTTCATCCCTGGAACCCACATAAGGGGGTGGGATGTGAGAGCAGACTCCATATGTTCTCTCTCTTACCCCCTGCACCTTGGCTTATACATGTGCCCCCCAATAGTAAAGACAGTTTTAAAAGTCCAAGAATTAGGGTACTTGTTTTTGCAGAATAAATTTGTGAAAGCAAACTTGTTGAATTAAACAGCATATATACATTTAAAGTTGATATTTATCATTCAGTTGCCTTCAGAGATACTGCACCAGAATCAGTGACATTCCTCAAAGTTGTCCTCTGATCTCTGCCCACCCAACACAAACAACAGTAAATTAAAAACATTTTTAAAGAGATCACACAATTTATATTCCCAGAAACAATGGGACCTATTGTTGTTTTCCCATGGTCACCAATGCTGACTCTATTTAGTATTTAAGTTTTCCTGTCTGTAGGTAAAAACCTCTTTTACATCTTCACATTTGCAATTTACTATTAATGGGACTGTAGCATCTTGTTTACTGGGTTCTTTTGTGAATTTACCCATTTCTTTATTATTCTATCAATGGTACTCTATAAAGTGTTGATTTTGTGTGGCAAGTGCGTTCTCATGAGAGTTCCTTATTTTGTTTTGTTGCTTTGTTCTTTTAAACCTTTGCTGATAATGTCACTTGTATACAGATTTAGAATTTTCCTGTTGTCACATCTGTTCATCTTTGTCTTCTGATTTTTATATTATGCTTGAAGGACCCTGCTTCCACCTACAGCTTTGGAAAAACGACTCTTAAGTTTTCTTGTGGCTCTCTCTTTCTTTTTCCTAAAAATAACATTTAGGTTTATTTTGTGTTTCATTAAAGAGACATAGGGAGCTACTCTTAAGTCTCTTTTGCTTGTAGACAGGCAGTCTCCCAGTGCCCCTAGTGGTCATCTGTTTACCCACAGCCGTGTGCGTAGCTACCCCTCCTGCCTCAATGGACTCAGGTCTTGGCCTTCAGCCCTGTTCTTGTGTCAGTTGCCTATCTCTAGTTTCACAGGCTTGCTTGCTACATAGACTATATAGAATTGTTCCAAATGGGGCAAATTTCTCTGTGTTTACTGCTTTTCAATTTTTTTCCAAATATTTACTCTTTCAGATGAACTTTAGAATTAACTTATCTTGTCCATGAAAAGATCCTGGTTGAATTTTGATTGGGATTGTTGAGTATATAGATTAATTGGGGAAACTTGGCATCTTTACAATATTGGACCTTGAGATTCAGCAACATGGTACATATTTATGTCTAGTCAGATTTCCTTTTACATATTTCAGTAATTTTATGATGTTTAATTTATAGTTTTTTTTTTTTTTTTTTTTTTTTTTTTTAAACTTATTCTACCTATCCAAAATACCCACTGTTTGGGCTGGGCTCAGCAGTCAAGACCATGAAGGTCCAGAAGAATCCAGGTTCAATTCCCAGCCCCCACATAAGGCAGTTCACAGCTGTCTGTAACTCAAGTTCCAGGAGATCTGATGCCTCTGGTCCCTAGGGGTACATGCACACACACACACACACACACACATACAGAGAGAGAGAGAGAGAGAGAGAGAGAGAAACACACAATTAAAGATCTTTAAAAAATACCTTGCTGTTCAAAAGAAGCATATTTTATTTTATGTTTTGGTTGGCTATTGCAAATTTATAGGACTATTACCATTGATGTCAACAGTTCTCATACAGCTAAATTTATATAACAAATATTTTAATTTATGGGAAATTTGGTGCTTGAGTGGATTAGTTTCTAACTAAGCACAGCTATATTTGTAAAATGTAATTCCAAGTGAATTGTTACACCCACCTTATGATCTGAGGTCTGGTTGATATTGTTCCTTTTGTTGCTCGCCATTCTTACAGGTTATTGTTAACTTGGTAGACCAGGCTGGAAGGGAAAAGATTATTGGTGATGCTTACCTGAAGCAGGTACTGCTCTTCAACAACCCCAAGCTCACCTATGTCTCCTTTGATTTCCACGAGCACTGGTAAGGGGCTTCCCCAGAGGGAAGCGACTTTGCTTTCTTTACTCTTTCCTGGGAAGGAAACTGTCCCTTCTTTTCTGCTCAGAGGGGAAGGGTGTGAGGTTTTCTTGCTGTTCAAGTTCATGAGTTTGGCTTTAAGCTGTTTGCCTTTCAGTTGTTGCTAAAGTATTTACAGTCTTTCTGTTCCAGAATGTATCGGGACACATAATCACAGCCTCTGAAAGCCACAGTTGTCCTTCTGGGTGTCTTCATACTGTTAGCAACACCTCTGTCCCTAGGATAACTCCTAGTCTGCTCTGATTGGTCAGCGATAGGGTTGCTGACACCTTTAATTTATGTGTATTCTGAAAGTGGGACCCTTTTGCTGAAATGCTCATTCTGCCTGTGATTTACCTAGGTTGTAAGGAATTGTGGGGAAGGAGGCGTCTGTGTATTGCCTCAGTGTGTTTGTATATGTGCTTTCAAGTGCAAATAGTGCTATACTTATTCTTTTTAAGAATTTTGAGCTCCTTATTAAAGATCCTAAGGAGCTGGAGAGATGGCTGGGTGGGTAAAGGCATCTGCTATCAAGCCGGACAACCTGAATTTGACCCTGAAATCCATATGGTAGAGAGAACCAACTTTTGAAAGTTGTCCTCTGACTACACATGTGCACACCATGGCATGTGTGCCTCTCACTCCAAGCACACACAGAGAATAAGTAAATAAAATGTGATTTAAATATTAAAAATATTATCTTAGGAAGATTTTTTTTTTTTTTTTAAGATAGGGTCTCACAGGATTATTTCTGCATCTCAGATGCTGGGATTAAAGATGTGTTCCCCTCACTCAGCTTCTGTTTGTTTTCATGATGCTGAGGATTGAAACCTGTGCACGCTAGGCAAGTGCTGTACCACCAAGTTACAGCCGCAGCCCCTTTTATCTTAAGTAAATTAGAAAATAATTGTTATAATACTAAAGATCATACTTTGTTTTTTTTTTTTTTTTGTTTGTTTGTTTTGGGGAATGGGATTTAGCCGAGGAATGAAGTTTGAGAATGTTCAAACCCTGACAGATGCCATTCATGACATCATCCTTGACATGAAGTGGTGTTGGTAGGTATTTGTCTTACTTTTCTACAGTTGTGATGAGACACTGTGACCAAGACAAGTTATAAAGAAAACATTTAATTTGGGATTCATAGTTCAAGAGGGTTAAAGTCCATGGCAGGGAACGTGGTACCAGGTAGGCAGGCAGGCAGGCAGGCAGGCAGGCATGGCACTGGAGCAGTAGCTGAGCTCCTACTTCTGATTTATAAGCACAAGGCAGAGAGGAGAGAGAGGGAACTAACTGGGAAGGATGTAGGCTTTTGAAACCTTAAAGCCCACCCAGCGACACACCTCTTCCAACAAAGCCACACCTTCTAATCCTTACCAAACAGTTCCACCAACTAGGCACCAAACATTCAAATATATGAGCCTATGGGGCATTCTTATTCAAACAACCACAGTATTTCACAAAAAGTTGTTTTGACTTTTGGTCTGTGGAATCTAGTACACCTAAACATCAACACAACAGCATTTGCTGACAGTGTGTGTGTGTGTTTTCTGCTCCGTTTCCTTCCTTTTTGTGAGTACCACCATTAGGCAGTGCTACCTGTGACCAGGGCCCCGTGTCAGCTGGTTGGAAATGAAGTGGAATGCAGCTGCTGCCCTTGGAGCATGGAAGCATGTTCCTCTCGGTCTGCAGCTGCTGCCGTTGGAGCATGTAAACATGTTCCTCTCAGTCTGCAGCTTCCATTTTTTCTCCATTGTCATCCCTCATGTGGGAAGGGAAGCTTAAAGATATTCAGAGTTTAGGCATTTTGTAAGTAACAGAGAAAGAAAAGATGGCCAGACTCTAGGAGGGAGGTGTAAGGAGAAACAATATGGTCATAGAGGCCAGGAGAGAACATTGGATTTGCTGTGAAGACCGCCTGATGGCCAGAGACCAGAGGGCATGGGCTCACTACACTTCCGTCTTTAGAGGGAGGGAAGTCGCTTACTCTCTCAGTTTCTCATAACAGCTTTTGAGTCCTTAAATGGGGATAACAGTGCCTCCCTGACAAGTTACTGTAACCCTGTAACCGACAGTAAAGTGCACTCAGCACTGCCTGACATTTAAGGGTGTTCCTACACAGTTGCTAGTTAATGCTGCTGCTGTTGTTGCCATAGTTTTAAGAGTTGAGTTTCTTGAGAACTTTTTTGAAGTTGTAAATTAATCCCATGCTTCTTTTGACAAGGGTTGATCAAGCTGGTGCAATCTGTAAACAAGAAGGAATTTTTCGAGTTAATTGCATGGACTGCCTGGACCGCACCAATGTGGTCCAAGCTGCCATTGCACGAGTGGTCATGGAACAGCAGGTAATCTGAGTCCTTTAGATTCCAAATAGCCACTTGAAAATCTAAAATGGTTTAAACTTTATGTGCAAGTAAATAGTGAAAGATCTTCTCAAAGTTCAAATATTTTGTGGAACAGTTTTTGGTATGCACATATTCTTGTTACATAAAACCCTGAGAAATGGACTGGAGAGATGGCTCAGAGGTTAAGAGCACTGACTGCTCTTTCAGAGGTCCTGAGTTCAATTCCCAGCAACCACATGGTGGCTCTCAACCATCTGTAATGGGATCTGATGCCCTCTTCTGGTGTGTCTGAAGACAGCTACAGTGTACTCACATAAATAAAATAACTTAAAAACTCTGAGAAATGTAATTTAGAATGTTGTAGCCTTTTCTTAAGTATTTAACTTGCAAACATTTCAAGTCTGTTGGGGTATTATGTGTTTATTTTCTATTGTCCTCTGAATTTCAAACCTGCCCTTCTGTATTTTGGACTAGGAATCTGCATGCCACATTTCTGTTTAGCCAGCCCTCATTGTATGAGGTAGGGGTGGGATTGGGGGGGGGGGCGGAACAAGAGGAGACTGCCATCAAGGATGGAAAGCAATAAAGCCCTTTGCCTGTTGCACCCCTGTTAGTGGATGGCTCTCTGGGACTCACTGCTCCCTTGCCCCTGTCCCCAGCTCTGTGGGTGGTGACTGCTGCTCCCCTTGATTGGTTGTTACCTCAGTGCTCCACTAGAGCTCTTTCAGATTTCTAACACCTGGTGACCAACTTCCTGTGTTACAGTTTAAAGTGGAGATACATACTGTAGTTCTGGCTTGCTTCCCTGTCCCACAGAGCCTTGTGACTATTTTTGGAGGACTTTATTCTGTCTTTTAAAGTGTATTTAGTCAGTAAGGCTCTTGAATTTAAGCTCTGTCTTCACCATGTGGAAGGTGTTGACTCCAGGAAACCTCCCCAAACCTGAGTCTCAACAACTTTAGTACGGGCTTGTTGTTGTTATTATGATGAGTAAATGAGATAATTCGTGTTAAAAAAAACCAAACCAAACCAAACCAACCCCCTCCAAACCTTTGAGCTCTGCCCTGGCACACAGTTAGGATTCTTTGGGCACTTATTACTCACCTACTGCTCACGGTGTTATTTCTTCATGTGGTTCTGGCATTTAGTTTCACTTCTTAGGCAAATTTAAAATAGGCAAAATATAGTAATGTTGGCCTATACATAAAAAAAAAAAAAAACCACTGTAAATATTACATTTATTCAGCTATAGTAATTGATAGCAGTATTTTCTTTATTTAATAATTATTTTTGAAACAGGGTCTCATTATGTACCCCTGCCTGGCCTGGAACTCACAGAGATCCACCTGCCTCTGTCTTCTGAGTGATGGGATTAAAGGTGTGCACCACATCTGGCTTTAGCTTTAAAAACATGTCTGAACTGGGCATGCCAGCACACTTCTGTCATCTCAGCACTCATGAGCCCGAGTCAAGAGGATCCAGAACTCTGGGCAAGCCTTGGCTGCATAGCAAAACTCTGTCTCAAAAATAAAGCCTGGGGGAGCTGGTAGGATGGCTCAGTGGGTAAAGCACTTGCCACCAAGCCTGGGAACCTGAATTTGACCTTGGGACACACATGCTGGAAGGAGAGCAGTGACTTCCGGAAGTAGTTCTCTGACCTCCCCATGTTCTCAACCTGTAGTTAAAGAAATAAAATCTGAAAACACTTCTTTTATACAAGTGTCCTAAATTATGTCAGCTTTTTCTCTTTTTCTATAGTATACAGTTCATGCTATGGTTTCTCAGATATTATTTACCCATTAATGTGTTTATTTTAGCTTAAAAAACTAGGTGTGATGCCCCCAGAGCAGCCACTACCTGTAAAATGTAATCGGACCTACCAGATAATGTGGGCTAACAATGGTGACTCCATCAGCAGACAGTATGCTGGGACAGCTGCTCTAAAGGTAACTATCTGTAGCAGGCACTGTGGATCATTTTATCTGAGGTTCAAAACAAGCTTTGGTTTTACTTTTAAAAAAAAAAAAAAGGTATGTGGGCCCCAGATGAAAGGTCTGCATACTTGATTTCCTTGTGGAATGTCTGACTGTGACAGGAGTCTGCTGTTAGATCAGGTGTAGGTGGCCTGTGTGGGCCTGAGCAGGAGTGTTCTGTCTCTGGAGAAGACTGCTCTTTCTGAGGAGGTTCCATGTTGCTTTATCTTCTAGTTGTTCAAGGGAATCTGGAAATCTGAAGTTCTATGTGCATTTATTTTATTTTGAGACAGAGTCTTCTCTTACTATGTAACCCTGGCTATCTTAGAATTCACTATTAGCCCTGGCTGTCCTCAAACTCACAGAGATCCTCCTATTTCTGTCTCCCTGTATACCACTACGCCTGGCTGTGCATCCATTTAAAAACTGTATACAAACAAGACATCTGCTAGGACCTGACCTAGCCTGGGATACTTTTGTCTTCTCTGAGTGTGACCCTTAAGCCTGCCTCTAGCCATAATCTTAGGCAGTCACTTAACTACTTTGTTCCACTAGTTGTTCAGTGGAGATAAATACCAGGCTTTCTGTGACAGATTGTTACAGGCTATGAGGTCTGGGACCACTTCCTGACACTGGATATGTGCTGAAGGAAGGCTTTATTAGGTTTTTGTTGTTATAAATTACGTTTTTTGAAGAGCTCACAAAGCTTCATAAAACTTAAATGTAAATACAGTCCCTGGTAACAAATTCTCAATTTATGGGTACTCTTTATGGGCAGTAGGAAGTGGTTGAGTCAGTTTAAATTAGGTTTACGTTGATTTCCTTTCAAGATCCTATTTCACCTGGGGCCATATCTCTTCTAACAAAGTGCAGCTTGGTTGGTAGGGCACTTGCCTGGCATGTGTGAGGCCTGTAGTTGGTTTCCAGCAAAACCCAAACCAAACAAGATAAGTGGGACTAAGGGCTCAGCGGACAGCAGCTTCTCTAGGATTTGGTTGAGTTAATAAATATAAAAACTGTGTAGGTGATATTGGCACTGTACACCCTCAACTAGAATTACCAGTGTGAGCCACCACATCTGGCTTGGAGTATGTCTGTGTGCCTCTGAATTTATGTGCATCACATACATTTAGGTTCCTGACAAGCCAAGGGATGTCAGATCCTTTGGTACTGGAATTACAGGCACATGTGAGCCACCTGATGTAGGTGTTGGGAACTGAACCCAGGCCCTCTACAAGAGCAGCAAGGACCATCTTCCCAGACACACAAAAATTTTCTTTTGGTTTTTCGAGACAGGATGTCTCTGTGTAGCCTTGTCAGTCTTGGAACTCACTGTAGACCAGGCTGGCCTCAAACTCAGAGATCTGCCTGACTCTGCCTCCTGAATGCTGGAATTAAAGGTGTGTGCCACCACTGCCTGGCTCAAAAACATTTTTTTTTTTAATAATTAAGGAAAATAAGCTCTATAAATCCTTATTCAAACGCTATCTCATTTTCTCCTCTGAGGTAGAACTCTCTGGAGTCCACATGCATGCTCTTCTATCTGTACATGTTGCTGAACTAAGACTCTTTGAAAGTGGCCAGCTTGTTGGCAATATGTTTCTCCTAAATTTCCTGGGTTTAGTTTCCAACAAGCGTGTGTCCTAAAACTTGCTGTGAAGAAACACTATGATCAAGGCAATTCTTATAAAAGGAAGTATTTATTGGGGGTTGGCTGGTAGTTTCAGAGGTGGTTAGTCTATTATCATGATGGTGACAGGGAGATTCTGAAAGCTGGGTATGGTAGTGGATGCCTGTAATTCTAGCTCATGGGATGTGGAGGCAGGAGGATTAAGAGTTCAAGGTCCTTCTTGGCTACAGAGTAAGGCCAGTGTAGGTTACATGTGAGCCTGTCTCAAATTCTTTCCTATCCCCTCAGATTTTTTGTTTTGAATATTATACCAATATGAGTCTTGAAAAATCTTTTTTATCTTTTTGGTATTTATTATATAATTGGCTTAGACTTAGAAATTCCAGAAATTCTACAAGTTGCTAGGAATAGTTTTGTCCTAAAGGGCCATCTAACTGAAGGCTTGATGCCATGAATAAATATTACATATAATTATTTGACAAGCTTAGATCAGAGTCAAATACTAGTACGTATTTTATTTAACTTCAGTACTTAAGACTTTTTAAATTTATAATTTGGAAGCCTGTGGAATTCTTGCCTGAAACTGAAAGTCCCAAATGAATTTTGAGAGCGTTCTTATATTTGAATAAATTTCCACAATTACCTTTTCTTTGATAGGGTGACTTTACAAGAACAGGAGAAAGGAAGTTGGCAGGAGTTATGAAAGATGGAGTTAACTCGGCAAATAGGTACTACCTCAGTCGGTTCAAGGATGCTTATAGGCAAGCTGTCATAGGTAAGGAACAGAGGGCCGCTCTTTCCTTCTCTGAGTGCTATTTTGCAGAATTCTGCTTCTTGCATTTATCATGTTTTGTAATGTACTTGTGTTCCTAATGTATCACATTCAAACTTTCACAGACTTAGTATCTGACAAATGTTTTTGGCTTTGGAGCAACAAAGGAACATATACTCACATATGTATTGTGAGTTGTTACTCAAGTGATTGAAAAGCAGGATGGGGCTGCTAGCGTGTGGGACGCAGTACCCAACCTCGGCATGAAGTCTCCATGCTCATTTGTTCTCTGGTTGCTAAAGCCATGTAATTATAGGATCTTCTTTTCCTGTCAGTCATTTATCATACTAATACACCGCCCTTTCCATAAGTAGGATTTAGTAGGGATTATTGATTATCCTAACTAACTCAGTACTTTTTAGAAGAGGGAGCAGAACGGTAGGTTACCCATAACAAACATTCCTACATTAGCACCTTTATTTGATTTTCAAGAAAAAGCTATTTTATAGGATTAAAGTGAAAATAGAATGTACTAGATTAGAAACAAATATGACAGAAATGATCTGTGGTCCCTAAGAATATTTTTTAAAATCTGTTTCTTTCACCTGATTATTTTAGCACATGTAAAATAACCCTAACCACATTCCAGGTAGGAATTGGAGAAATCTAATGTAAGGAAGTACATTCAGAACTGGACCGTAATTCAGTTTTGGTGTACTTACCTAACAAATGTGAGGCCCTGGGTTTAATCTCCATAAATAAAATAGAAGTTTTGATTTAATTGTCAGAGATAAGAAGTACATGGTGTGATTAGAGACTTGGGTGTTTTAAAACAGGATCTCAACCTTATATTGCTGACTGACCTGGAACTGGCTACATAGACCAGGCTGATCTCAAACTCAGAGATGCCACTCTTGAGTGCCAGGACTGAAGGTGTGCACATCTGGCAGAGATTTAGATTTTAGTAGTATATTCTAAGGGAAAGAAGATGTCTTGCTTCCATTGGCTAATGTACCTATTTGCTTACGTCACTGAGAATCTGGGTTCTGTGCCTGTCTCAGTTCAGCTCTCTGTTTATCTTGACCTGATGTTTGGTCTCCTCGAGGTTGAGGGAGAGGCCAATAGCAGAAGCAGCTCACTGAGTCCTTCTGTGAGGCCAGTGGTCGGCAGGTCTTCTTTCCCATAAGCTGCCTCAGATCTCCGTGTCCAAAATGCTTTCATAAGGAATGGACTCATAATGGTTTACTAAAGCTTTAGCTGCATACCCCATAGGGAGGAACTTTGTCTATTAAGATTTTGCTTTGTACTGCTGAGCTGTTAGGAGTTCTTTGTGTTTTAAGTATGCAAACCCCCCACAGGATGAACAGTTGCAAATGTTCTCATGTGTTTTTGGACTTTGTCACTTTCTTGATAATGCATTTTGAAATGCAATTTGGCTTTTTATCTGAAAAACTCAAATTTAATTTTAAAAAAATCACATACACAGAATAACCTCGGATTCATTTTAAGATCTTTTGCATTGAGCTTTCCCCCTAGTTTCCATCGACTCTACACTAACTAAAGATGCGCTCCGAGCAGGCAAGAGCCAGCCCCTCATTGACAGGTGGACAGTATCTTCTACTGAGGATTGGGTGTTGTGCATGACTTCATCAATCGAGCTGTCTTCTCATGAGACCCAGAAGGCCAGTTCCTTCATCATCAGGTCCACCCTAGAGTCTGCATCAGGTCCATGCAGACTGTTGGCCTTGCCTGCAGCCTCATGAGCAACACTCTCCTGCACAGGATGTGTAAGCAGAGGGTGGGCTGCTGTCAGTAGAAGCTTTGTCTTCCCTAGTCCCACATGCTCTCTATGCATTATCTATTCCAAATGGCCTGTCCCTTGGGATATTATGTTTGCTGTTACCCAGAATACTATCTTTCTATTAGGCACTAGCTGTGACCAATCAGAATTCATCACCCAAGAATACAGTATAAAGTTCACATCTGAGATGAGATCCGTCTTGAAATATTTGTCCTCACATGCAGGGGCTGGAGAGAAATAAGGCAGAGCCTGTGAGAAAAGTGCACAGTGCCGCACACAGTGTGGAGTAGGAAGTGGCTAATGCCATGTCTAACGGTCCCCAGGCCTCAGGGACAGCACATATGAGGCCAGGGAAAGCCTAGTCTTCTCACCCATGAAATGTTTCCAGAAACACAAAAGTTTGTAATTTTGATGACATCTGATTTGTTTTTTCTTTTGTTAGTTATATTTTTGGTATCCAGTCTAAACACTTGAGCCTGCTTTAAGGGGGAAAAGATTTAAGCCTCTGCTTTCTCGGATGAGTTCTGTTGTTTTAGGTCTCGGAGTCTGTTTTCTAGAAAATACGTTAGTAAAGCTGAGATGATGACAGTGTTAACACTTTCTACCCTAGATTTGATGCAAGGCATTCCAGTGACAGAAGATCTTTATTCCATATTTACCAAGGAGAAGGAACATGAAGCTATGCATAAGGAGAACCAGAGAAGCCACCAGGAGCTCATCAGCCAGCTCTTGCAGAGCTACATGCAATTGCTGCTGCCAGGTGACGAGAAGTTCCATGGGGGCTGGGCCCTAATTGACTGCGACCCCAGGTGAGCTGGGGTAGTCCAGGACTCAGCTTGCTTCATGTTCTGGGTTGATAAGTTGTCGCTAGCTCTTGTCCATACTATGTGGACCCGATTGCATCGAGCATGGCAGTTTCAGTGCAAGGCACCCTCACACTCACTATTAGTAGTTAAGGGGTGCTGAAAAAACATGTCAGCCATGAAAAGAAATACTTAAATATGATACTTGATTTAAAAAAATTCATGCCTAGAATGGTAGCTCACACTTGTAATCCCCGCACTTTTGAGGCAGGAAGACTGCTTGGGTTTGGGTCAGCCTGGGCTACAGAGGAGCCTTTTCTCAAAAAGTGAAACAAAACAGAACATTCAAATGTACCTGCTGTATCAATATTTGAAGAACACTGTAGGTGTTTTTGTTTTTAAAATTTCAAGTACGAGTTGGCCTAGTTATTCTATGAAAGTATACCAATAAAAATAAAAAGCACCCTTGCACCTCTTGGTGCTTTCCCATGTGTGCCTCAGTACAGTCAGCTGGACTTGCAGGAGAAAGGGTTCAGGAGGACCTACAGGATCAGCTGCACACTGCCCAGCTACAGTTGTTAAATATTATGGCAGCATTCTACCTACGTGCTGTACAGACAGACATGCAGGCAAAACACATACAATAAAGCCAAATCTTAAAAATAATTTGAAGTGGTTAATAGCTGATACTCAATGCCTCAAAATTAGGGTAAGTGTGCTTTGTGGAGAGTCATTAAAACCTCTTACAAATGATAACTGGTTTTGTGGAATTAGTGCTAGAACAAGCATTGAGTCTCATAGTAGGTCTTCAAGAAGCCACCAAAGTCTGGGGCTGTGGTTCAGTTCATACACATGGAGCCCTGGGTTCAGTCAGTTGTACCTCAGGCCGACAATCCTAGTATGTGGAAGATGGAGGCTGGAGCTTCAGAAGCTTACGCTTGTCCTCAGCTTCAAAGGGAGTGGTTGGCAGGCTTGAGTTTTCAACCGCCAAACACTTAGAGCAACAGAGTTGCTTCTGCTCCTTGTTTGCCACTAGCATGATGTAACACTTCTCTACTGCCACTCTTTTTTCAGTTTTTCTTTTGTCCTTTCTCTCCTCCTCCTCCTCCTCCTCCTCCTCCTCCTCCTCCTCCTCCTCCTCCTCCTCCTCCTCCTCCTCCTCCTCCTCCTCCTCCTCCTCCTCCTGTTTTGAGACAGGATCTCACTATGTAGCCCTGGCTGTCCTGGAATTCTTTGTGTAGACCAGACTGGCCTCTAACAGAGATCCTCATGCCGCCCTGCCTCCCAAGTGCAAGGATTAAAGCCCATCACTCCCATGCCTCTCTCACTCTCCCTACTTTGAGATAGCAGTAAAATCTGGTGTTCTGATAATAGGGGGCAATGGCTATCTTCTGCACATCTGTGACTAGAGGTCTTAACGAAGAATACCTTGTTAGTAATAATATGCTAGAGCCAGGGGTGGTGTTGCATGCCTTTAATCCCTAGCTTCTTAAAGATCCATACTAGGCTTCTATTGCTTCACTTTCATTTTCCTGAACCAGTTACCAGACATAAATACACTTCTTCTTGTCCCTTAGGCCATCTGTAGGTGCAGGCCTCCGGTTAGGTCTCCTGGCTAGTCTCTAGTTCATTATTAGATCCACGCCTATTCCTGATCATAATGATGTCTCTTCAAATTCTTCCTTGGATGGTTAGTCACCGAAAATGGTTATGGAGTTTGTGTTTGCTGTTTCACTGGCCAGAGCTCCTACTGTTACTCTCTTTTTCCTCAAGGACATTAGTGTAAGCCAAACTGGGTGTGTTTGTCAGCTTTTTAGTACCGATTCTGTCTCAGGTTGATAGAGGCACATTGGGGAACTCCAATGCTTCCCAGCACAAAAGGGCTGTCTGAGGGAACGATGTGTTGCTGCTGAGGCGGCTGTGGAACAGAGGCCAGAGCTGCAGACTTTTGGAACGGATGTATGGTCTGCCCCTCTGTGACACCCAGGGCTGCCGAGGCTTGGCACTCTCCATTCAGGCCCCAGAAAGCTCTCTGCTAGGTTGACCATGTTAGGCAGGCTGCAGTGCATAAGTGGTTGAGGTGTTTGGCCATTTTCCATCCTTTTTTTTTTTTTTTTTTTTTTTTTTCTCGTCTGTTACCGTTGTTAGAAACTGCTTTCTTTGAGGCTTTGGGATGGAAGGACAGATGGGGAAGAAAGTGAGCTGATATTTTAGAGCCAGGAGCTTCTTGATCACATTTTGGCTTGAGTAGGTTGAGTGCTTTTTTTTTTTTTTTTTTTAGACAGTAGCTTATGTATCCCAGACAGGCTTTGATCACTTTATAGTAGAGACTGACTTTCTGACCCCCCTGCCTCCTATTTCCCAGTGCTAGGATTACAGGCATACACAGCCACGCCCTGTTTATATTTCAAGGGCTTCATGAATGTTGGTCAGGCAAACACTCTGCCACTTGAGCTATATCTAGCCCCCATCCCTCTGTTGTTTTACTTTCTGTTTTTTATAGGAGGTGTAAGAACTTCTTTGAAGGCTTAGGAAGTTTTAGGTTTGCTATGGGCTTAGGAGAGAGTCCCAGCATGGTTCCCAGTGCTCTCTTCTGCCTGTTCTTCTGAGGTGGCACTTTCTCAGATATGGAATCGTTAACACCTTCACATCTCATTTCAGTAGGTCACTCCATGGAGATGCCAATCTGAGGGCTTAGTTGCCATCGGCTTATTAGACAAGCTTTTCTATGTCTTAATTCTTCCCATCTGCCTAGTGATGTTATCCCCCAATGCTGCAGGTTTATTAAATGTGCCACTGGTACTTTTTTTTTCATCTCTAAGGGTGTGTGTGTGTGTGTGTGTGTGTGTGTGTGTGTGTGTGTGTATGTGTGTGTGTGTTTTCCCCTTTCTTTCCATGAGAAACATGCTCTGGATATTTGAGTGTTCATAGAATCATTGTATGTTTGTTAACTGAATGCAGATCCATACCCAGAACTGCTGGGTACCTACCTGGTGGGGGACACAGTAGCTCTGGGAGTGGTTGCATGATATTGGGCTTAGAGGCTTCAGCAGTCACCATGTGCCTGCCTCAACTATTCATTCCTTGATGGATTTCTAAAATTAAAATAAAAAATTTTGATGGGGGTGGGTTGACACAGGGTTTCTCTGTGTACCGGTGGCTGTTCTGGGATTTGATCTGTAAACCAGGCTGGCCTTGAATGAACAGAAATCCATCTTTCTCTGCCTCCCAAGTGCTGCAGTTAAAGGCATTTGACACCACCCCCTGACTTCTAAAACGTTATTGTGTATGTGTGCCCTTGTGCAAGTACACAAGCCATGGTGTGCATATAATCAGAGGACGACTTTGGGAGCCAGTTCTTCCAGTCAGGGCGACCCAAGCATTGCATTTAAATTGTCAGGATTAGTAGAAGGTGCCTGTATCCCAGTCATCTCAACAGCTGATTCTCCCTTGACACAATGTTTCTTACTGAACCTGGAGTTTGTAATTTTGGTTGCCTGGCTGACCACCCAGAGTCTTTCTTCCATCTCCCCTAGCCGCCACCAAAAATGCTAGGGTTACAGGCATGTGGGTGCTGAAGGTGTGCAACAAGCATTTTATGGAGCCATCTCCCCAGTCCTAAAATAATTTTATTGATATGTAATTTATAAAGTTTACAGTTCACCTATTTGAAGTGTATACTTGGTAGTCCTCCCCCAACCCAAAGACAGGGTTTCTCTGTGTAGCTCTGGCTGTCCCAGAACTTGCTCTATAGAATAGACTCGTTTCACAGAGATCCAGCTGCCTCTGCTTCCCCAGTCCTGGATTAAAGGTGTGTGCCTCTACCACCCAATTTAGTTTGGTAGCTTTTTTGTTGTTTTGTTTTTCCTGGCTGTCCTGGGACTCACTCTGTAGACCAGGCTGGCCTCGAACACAGAAATCCGCCTGTCTCTGCCTCCCAAGTGCTGGAATTAAAGGCGTGCGCCATCACTGCCCAGCGCTTTTGTTTTTTAAAAAAATGTATTTAGGCCAGATGTGCTGGCATAATCTTTAATCACAGCACTGAGAGGCAGAGGCAGGCAGGTCTAAGTGATTTTGAGACCAGTATGATTTTCCTAGGGAGTTTGTTACTCAGTGACGCCACCAACAATGCATTTGTTATTACTATTATTCGTGTATGGGTATGTGTGTGTGTGTGTGTCCGTCCGCCCTCCCTCCCGCCCGCCCGCCCGCCCGTACACGACTGTGCCTGTGTGAAAGGTCTCCAGGCTTGCATGGCAAGCGCCTTTTCTGGTGGTACTAACGCCAGTGCTTTTATCTTTTTGTCCTTGAGCCGTAATTTTTTTTTTTTTCAAGACCAGGGCTAGGACCACGGTCTGGGGAGTAAGGCTGGACTGTGCAAATGCAGGAGTGGGTGTGTCTTTACGTAAACGTTTGATATTTTATTCTCTATGCTATTGTGGTATTTATATTTTTAAAATACTGCAGTAATGCATTATCCTAAGGACTGCTTCGGCAGTGCAACAGATTTTGCCGCATTCACTGCAGTATTGGTAACGTAAAACTGTCTGGAAAGCAGTTTACCAGAGCCTTATGCTGGGGGAGACCAGAAGTGGCAGTGGGAATTGTCCAGCGCGGCACCGTGCCGCGGTAGGGACGCAGTGCGGCAAAGCAGCGCTCAGCCGGCTTCACAGTCCATTCCCGCAGACACCGGACAGAAGCAGCCCTACTGAACTGTGTATCCTTCCTGTCTGTGCTCTCTGCCACCTCAGTTGCCACAGACCAGCTGGACTTTAGCGCCTGGAAAGAGGCTTAGGTTCGAAAGGAACTAGGAGAGCTGCGGACAGGACCCTGAGCATCTACAGAAACGCCGACTCTTCCCCTGCGCCCTGTTCTTCTTCCCTCCGCAGGGTGTTAAGACTAGCAGGAGCGCGGCAAAGACAACAGCTTGGCAACCTTCTGCCAATCAAGCTGCGGTAAAGGCCCAAGCCAGAAGCCCTCCCATCCCGAACTCCGCGGGCTGGGGTCTTTATTCTCTGTGGAGGGCGAAGGATGCGCAGGACAAAATGCGCACGCGCAGTGGCAGCCTGCCGCAGCGGAAGTGGGCGTGACTGGAGGCGAGTCCGCAGTGCCATTCTCTGCAGGCGCGAGGTGCGGTGCAGACCGAGGATGCCGCGCTCACATCGGCAGCCGCCCCCTGCGCCTCGCGCTCCAGCTGCCAACGCTGCGGAACCTAAGTCCGATGGTGTTCTCGCCATGACTTTTAAGATTTTCCTCCTTTTTGCAGGACTTATGGTTAAAGTACCAGTGGGGCTGTATTTTTCCTGTAAATTACTTCTTTTCCAAAGCCTGATGCTAATGTCCCCGGAAGACAGCGCTTTTTATGCGACAATTGTCTCCGTGGTTGGGCTGCATGTGGTTTTGGCAATTTTTGTTTTTATAGTATGGAAAGAAGGCTTGCCACAGTGGCGGGAAAACAAAAATGATTAGGGCAGCAGCAAGGAGCTGCAATGCAGGGGGTGGGGGTTGGGGGTTATACGTAACGGTTTTTTGTTTGCTTTTTGTTTTTTTTTTGTTAGTATCAAATGTGCTTTTTCTTTTTTAAAAGGGTAGGGGGTGGGTGTACGGGCTGGGGGGGATTATTTACTGCACCTAAGACTGCAGTAAAAAATGGGGTGGGAGGGGGGGAAAAAGGCCGACAACATTCGACCGCTTGTTTCGTGCCAAATGCTTTTAGATAAGGACATAATGTTTTTGACTGATGTAAATACTAACCCTAGAATAGGCAGCCAGGATGGACGTGACACTGTAATTAGATTTTTTTTGTGTGTGTCTGTGTAAAAATTGTGTCGTGATGTAATTTTTGTGGCGTGGCTCGGCTCAAGCAGCAGTTTTCAGAATGCAGTAAGTATCATTCCTAAAGCTTGGTTCCATTTACCATATCATCCTGCGTCATTTTCTGCTATGCCGCCAGAATCTCTGAATTTATGGTCTTCTCTTATTCAGATACTGGCTGCCAGAATCAGTCTGTGCTTTATTAGGTACTTCCATTCATTCATTGAGGTCTAGAGTGTAGGCGAAAACTGAGGAAATCATTTCAAATTAAAACTGTTGAATTTAGGCTGCAACAAGGTGGTGCTGATGCAGAAAACCGAAATAAAGGTTTTGGTAAAAACCCAATTCTCGGCAGTGCCATCTAACAATGACCTCATTCTCAAGCAAATTAATTAGTGGTTTAAATTCCATCTATAATTGATATTTCCAATCTGTGTCTTTTGTTTGTTTTTGCTACTGCTTTTATAATGGCAAGAGCCAGCAGAATGGGGTGGAGATCCTGTGGCAGGAAAATCTTACAGTGGAATCTAAAGATCAGCAATCAGAATTTGGGGTTTATCAATTTGGCTGGGAAGGCTACTCATGCAGATTAGAAATTAAGTTAAATTTTTTATTTGAGTTTGGGTTATGCCTGCTTGTTGATTATTTGTATCTTTTAATCCTTGGCCATTTCTTTATTAGAAGCATCTCCCGATGTGCATTTTACTATAGTCTTGATTTAAAATGTTTCAATTCACCTGAATTCTATTCTAATCTGTGGTGGTGGTGGTGGTGGTGGTGATGGTGGTGGTGGTGTGGTGTGCGCGCGCATCTCCCGATGTGCATTTTACTATAGTCTTGGTTTAAAATGTTTTAATTCACCTGAATTCTATTCTAATCGGTGGTGGTGGTGGTGGTGGTGGTGGTGGTGGTGGTGGTGGTGGTGGTGGTGGTGGTGGGGGAGAGAGAGAGAGAGAGAGAGAGAGAGAGAGAGAGAGAGAGAGAGAGAGAGAGAGAGAATGAATGAGAATATATGGTGGGCGGGGTGTGTATGTGTGTGTGTAATGCGACAAAATGGCCATAAGGCAGTACTTACTCATTCCTTGAAAGCCAAGTGAAATCTATAGTGAGAAAAATGGAGTGTGGTTTGCCTTCATGTTCAAAACAGTTTCGTTTATCCAAGACTATTTCAGAATAGCTGTTTTCTAGTAGTGCAAAAATATCCTCAGTGTCTAGTATGCTATTTTGAATACTGGCAATTGCGAGTTAACATATGATTTCTCCGTCTGGGTGTCACGTTTTTCTTTCTTCTTCCCAGTAGCCACCTCTCTATCACCATTTCTTTCCCTCTTTTACATTATCCCTTTTCCTTTGAGGACTGCGCCCTCTTCTGGTCATGTCTGGAATAGACCTCCCTTCCGCTCTGGCTCTTCATTACCTATATCTGTTCCATCCTAATGGTGGGGGTGGGGAGAGGTGTTTAAGGTTTTTTCCCCCCAAATGGATATAGATTGTTTTTGTATTAAATTTAACTTCAGAAGTACAATCATTTCATTTTCATTTGTTCCCCCGGGCAATCTTTTCTTGTAAGTAGGAATATGCTTGCCAAAAAATGTGAATAAAATAATTGATCAGGTATCCTATCTGTACAGCCTCACTGACGCTGCTCACAGAGACGTGGACGTGCTCCTGCTGCTTTCTAACTCTGCCTACTATGTGGCCTAGTAAGTTGCCATTGATTTAAAACTGTTAGTTTGTTTTGGGAAAACATTTGCTTTTGAGAATTCTTAACATTTTTGTCTTCATGTATATATGAGATTTCATTGAGCCCTTTAAATAATGTTTGAAAATCTGGGTTATTTATTACTGTTTTAGCTTAGTATTACTTGGAATTCATCAAAACCTGGGCATTACGCACACTTTCTTTTTGTTTTTAATCATGGATGGCCATGTATCATGGCTTGTCTTACTGTATTTTTCCCATTGTTCGACACTGAATTCCCTGCAGTTTTTGCCATTGAATGATTCAGCTCTGCAGATGCACAGCTTGTATGTGCGCATGTGCGCACGTCAGCGTTGCCATGGTTACAAGCATATGATTATGCGACTTTCAGCGTCTCCTTGGTTACAAGCATATGATCAATTATGTGACTTTGGTGGTTTATTAGCGCCATCTCCAAAAAGGCAATTATCTGCCACTACTAAAGCTGAAGTGCTTATTCCTGAGCTATCTAGGATGCAGTTTTAACATGTTTCCTGAGTAAAATACCCCCTTTCGGCTTGGTTTAAGCTGCTGTTTTCCTGTTGTTGCACATGCCTTTGACAGTTTTCTTCCTTGATTTGGGGTTTCAGACCTATCTGCTGTACATTCCTTAGCTAAAGTGTTTCAATGTATATTGCTTTCATTTTAATTAGGGTTGCTTTCATTTTGTTTATAAAAATGCAATTATTTTTGCCTTGTAATTGATTTCCTTTTGTATGTAAAATTCTCCATTAGTTAAATTATGTTACTCTCCTCCCCCACTCCCCATCCCCCACCCCTGAGGCAGGGTCTCTCTATTTAAAGTAGCCTTGGCTGGCCTGGAACTCCTTATGTAGACCAGGCCGGTCTGGAACTCACAGGGATCCACATGCCTCTGCCTCCTGAGTGCTGGGCTGTTCCTCTTATTTTATATATACTTTTTATGTTTCACTTCATTCTGGAATGCATGCTGGAAAGATTTTAAGTGCATGTGGTAGCCTGTAACATTATACCTCAGCTTTGAAGCCAAAGCCAAAACACTTGCTTTTAACCTTCGTTATGCTTCCCTTTCCCTAGTTATGATGATGAAGTAGATAAAGTGAACCAGTATCAACGACTGAGCCTAGAAGACCTGGAGAAAATAGAAATAGGTAAATGCTAACACATTAACTAACCCACAGAAGAGGATGCTCCACGCCATCTGTCATGGCAGACTTCCCTTCTCTTCTTTAGAGACTAATAATGGATATGGTTGCTTTCATCTTGTGCCTCTTGAGGAGAACTTCTAGTGATCAGAAAGTTTAAATAATTACAACTGAAGAAGTGTTCTTATGGCCTCATAAAATCATATGTTCATGATAAAACACAGGGCATAACACAGGGGTGCCCTCTTATGGTTAGGATACGCACGTGCATGAAAATGTCATAATGAAACCCATGATTAACACATTATGAAAACATTTTTATAAATGGCCATAAGTTTATACCTTGTTTAAATTATTACAATAATTAAATTATTTTTACAGTTAAGTGGCATTATATGTGTATTTGAAATAAAGGAAGAAAATGTTACGTGAAAAATAACTTTCAACGCACTCATTTGTGTTAGGTCCTGAGCCTACTCTTTTTGGCAAACCAAAGTTCTCCTGCATGCGGCTGCACTACAGATGTAAAGAAGCAAGTGGTTACTTCCATACACTGAGAGCTGTGCTGCGCAGTCCTGAAGAAGACGGGAAAGGTAAGGAAGAGGGACGGTGACATTTTCAGAGATAACCTAGTGATAGCTTTTTGTTTATTACAAGTCCATTGCATGGGGCACTGTAGAACAACTGATTTCTAGAAAGATGGCTCAGGAGTAGCTGGGATTCGAGACCTCTGCTCCTTTTTGAATGGTGTATAGTGCCAGCAAGCAGCTGGAAGTGTTTCTCACCTGCTGCCAGAGGCGGCAGTTACTACTTCTCCTGGGTGTTGTCCCAGTGCCTAGCACAGTACTTAGAGCCCTGTGAGTCCTAAGATACTTACTTGCTGTTCATTAGCTCTTTTGCTCTTGATTTGTATGTTAAAAAGTCATCCTCTAAAGATGGGGGTGGGGGCGGCAGCTTACCGTTTGCACTTCTGCACATCACTTGGGGGCGGGTGTGTGAACCAAAGCTCTGTTGCAGATTTTATCCTGGATGTGAATCCCTCCCAAAGATTGAAGGAACAGATATAACAGGGATTGAAGAAATAGTCATTCCAAAAAAGAAAACATGGGATAAAGTGGCTGTTGTTCAGGCGCTTGCATCCACAGCAAACAGGGATCCTATAGCTGTACCTTATGTTTCAAGATGCCCCTTACCTCATACCAATCTCTGCTATGGAGTCTCATTTGTTTTTATTGGAAAAGAAGTCTGGAGAGACTGCAGCAAAGTTTATTATTAATTCACGTCCCAAATATTTCCAAAAGGATATAGCTGAGCCTCATATACCTGAGTACTTTGGACCTCAGAATGAAGATGTAAGTGAAGCTTGCCCTAAAGGAACAAATCAAACTCAAGAGTCAAAGCTTCTGTGGAACAGCTCTTGCAAGCAGGTGACTCATTTCTATCAGAGTCCCTCTTGGAGCATGAGGCCATTTTTATATGGTCCAGTTAGTTTTGAGTAAAAATAGCAAATAATGTTTACTCTGCTTAATGGTGTTGTTTGTGATTTAAGTGGTATAATACACATAATTCATTTTCTGCTCTAGCATCACCCTGAATTACAAGTGAGGTAGAACTGCAGGTTTATTGCTTATTTGCTTTTGTCCTGTGCACTGGCAAAGGAAGTACATGGCCTCTGCTGTTAGCATTGGGTGTGAGAAGGCAGAGCCACATAAAACAGAAATACTTATCTTAAAAAAAATATATCATCTAGAACGTTTTGAATTAGTAGGGTGGAGGATAGTGAGCAAGTAACAGTTTTCTGTAAGTTGTAGGCAATAAACTAGTATTTAAATCTGTAGCCACAAATTGACTTGAGGCTTTATGTGCTAGTGTCTGGGGCAACTGGTAAGAGCTGTGTTTGGGTTTCAGACACTCTTCAGTGCATTGCAGAGATGCTGCAGATCACCAAGCAAGCCATGGGACTGGATGTTCCCATAATTGAGAAGAAACTTGAGAGGTCAGTATCAAGAGTGCGGATAGTGTTCAGAACGCATTAGCCTTGCACTTCTCAGAGTGGCTGCCTCCTGCCACCCGAGGCTCTGGTCTTCCAAATGTGACCAGTCCCAGTTCAGGTGTGCTGTGACCGCATGACTGCACACTGACCACTGTGCAGACCTGGTGAAAAAAAAAAAAAAAAACAAATCTTTTTATATATCTGTATATATTTTGTATGTAAGTAAAACTTTTTAATTCCACTTTTTTTTTTTTGGTAGCTGCCAGAAAGTTTCAGTTCTATACCTAACCAAACACTACCCACATCCAACACCTTCTGGATGGTGGAGTTTTAGTGTCGACTACAGTTATTTGGATTTATCAGCAGTGCCCCATTTCCAGTATTTTGGATTCCATGAGGAATTAACTTTTTTTTCTTTTCCAACTTACAGGAGAAGCAGTAAGCCTCATGAAGACATCATTGGTATCAGATCTCAACACCAAGGCTCTCTGGCCCAGGGGAAAAGCTTTTTAATGAGCAAATTTTCATCTCTAAATCAAAAAGTAAAGCAGACCAAATCCAATGTGAACATTGGCAACCTACGAAAATTAGGAAACTTTACAAAGCCTGAAATGAAAGTTAACTTTCTAAAACCAAACTTAAAAGTCAATCTTTGGAAGTCAGATAGTAGTCTTGAGACCATGGAAAACCCAGGAGTGATGGGTAATAAGGCCCAGGGGGAATCTGATGGGGACGTTTCTTCAGATAATGACTCGTACCACTCTGATGAATTCCTTACAAATTCTAAGTCAGAGGAAGACAAGCAGCTAGCCAATTCTTTAGAGAGTGTAGGGCCAATAGACTACATTCTCCCGAGCTGTGGGATTATCGCTTCAGCACCTCGGTTAGGCAGTCGGTCCCAGTCTGCCAGCAGCACCGATATTAGCACTCATGCTCCCTCAGAAGTTACTGTTGGTCATGGAGGTGAGCTTGGAAAAGGCCTGGAGTCTCCCTTGAAGAAAAGCCCTTCTGCTGACAACATACGCATACTGACTGGCTTTGCAAAGCCCATGGATGTGTACTGCCAGAGATTTGTGCAGGATGCACAGAACAAAGTGAATGAGCTGTCAGAGATCCGGTCTGTATCTCAGAATAGTGAGGAAGGAAATCACAAGACTAACCATGTTTCTAATGAAGAAACCCAGTCAGAATCAGTGGAACAGATGCCTTCTCGACCCTCTCAGTTAAACGTCTCTTGTTCGGTGACAGGCCCACAGTTCTTATCAGTTGAACCAGTACATTCAGTGGTATCTCAGAAGACCCCCAGCTCCGGGTCCAGCCTGCTGGAGCTTGAGGTTGGGCTTTGTGTAACTCCTTCTTCAGAGGGCAGCAGCAGAGCAGTCTCTCCCTTTGCAAAAATCCGAAGCTCCATGGTCCAAGTCGCTAATATTACCCAAGCTGGGCTAACTCATGGGATAAACTTGGCAGTTGCCAAAGTTCAGAAGAGTCCAGCAGAACCTGAAGTAGTTAACGAAATTCAACAAAATGAACTTAAGAATATGTTTACACAATGCCAGACACGAATAATTCAGATTTAGATTTTAGTCACAATCCTTTGGCTTTTATTTAAAATCAGGCTATTTTAGCCTGTACCAAGGTTAGGGATTTCACATTCTAATTATGTTTATTTGCAATTGTTTTGTGAGGAGTCTGAACCTTAGCAAATTTCCAGATGTGTAAGCCAAGACTACAAGCAATCATCCTGGATTATGGATCAGAGTAGCAAACACACTAGAGTGGTCTGCCTGTGCATCTCTCTCAGGAAGGAGCAGGACAGACACCAAGCTGGTGTCGGAGAGGGAGCTCTTCTGTGAAGCAGACGCAGTGTGGACACCCATTTAAGAAGAACGTTTTTCTATCAGTTCATTCCTATGTACTGCCTCTAAAGGAAATTATGCATTTAGATTTTAGTGATACTAGTGTGCATTAGTATCTAAATTAAAAAAAAGGCTTGTGGCTTGACCATTCTCTGAAGTTGAGAATTAACAATAGTGAAAATGTATTTTCATTTGACCCCAATCTCTCCCATATTTTTTTTTCTTGCTCAAATTTTTAACTATGGGCTTGCCCTTCATAAGATCATGTTTATTGACTCTATGGATATCTAAGTTTGAGCTCTTTCAAGGGGGACATTTAGCATCTCTTGTAGGTTCTAGAACTATGGAAAACATAGCTAAAGTACCAGTTAAATTGGTTTTATGCAGTAACTACCTACCAAGAACCTCTTCTGTAACCCAGAGTAAGAAAGCTGTAGGGCACGTTCTAGCAGGCATCGATGTCTCTGGCATCCTTTAGAGCCTTACTCCGGTTAACTGACTCTCAGTTTAACATTATGTCTGTTAAAACTCTGATAAGCATTGCGCTTTTGTTATTTATTAGAAGTGTCAAGTCTTGTGACTATTAAAGTACCACTGTAATTCAAAACATCAGTGTATGAGAATTTCTTGTATAGCATTTAATAGTAAGAGTGGTTTTCAATCAAAGAATTCATAAATGGTAATACTGCTATAACCAAACACTTGAACTTTCAATTAAAGTGTTCTATTTTAAAAATGAAAGCTGTATTTTAAACCCCAAACATTAAAAACTGAATGCTGCAGTCTGTTTTTTTTTCCCTTTAGGGTCTTCAGAGTAGTTAAGTATTAAGATAGGTCAGATGGGAAGATGGTGTATATGTATGTTTGGGTTTCCTCAGAAACGACCCACAAAGAGATGTGACAACAGATGTTAAAGCAATGGTTATTCCCAGAGACCTGGATGCCTGGTCAGGTTTAATAACTGGGCCAGACTCAGAGCTACACATGTGAGCACCTGTGTGTGTAGGTGAGGGAGGGATGGCGTCTAGAAGGCTGTTGTCCCATCTCTTTGCTCAACTTGAGGAAATGCAAGCCTGTGCTTCTAACTCATGAAAAATGGCCCGCAGGACTGGTAACTTGCAAGTTTTATTTACTAGACAGGATTATTTATGGGTACTTTTCTGTAAGACCAAGCACAATTAATGACTTCTCTTTGGTAAATTAGTTTACACTGGTACAGTTTGACAGGATAAGCCAAAAACTTTGTTTTAGGACAAAGAAAATGCATTTTCAAAAATCTACGTGAACACTTTGTCTACCAGTTATAAAAATGAAAACCAGTTAGAATTCTAGTATTGAATATTATTTACATTAACTTATAAAAATAGATTTGAGGTTAGGAAAAGAATGCTGAACTAGTAGTCTGTACTGCCTTTCATTAGCTCATCCCTTGATTTATCAAGGCCGACCCTGTCTCCGTGGTTAGCAATGTCAATGTAAGCCTTTTTTAGCAGGAAAAAAATTAAGGGGCCATTCATCTGTTTCCAACTGGATTGATCTTCATATACACAGCAGGTAAGGTGAACAGCGGGCTTCTAACTTTTCTCAAGATTCTTGTGGCCACAATCGCCATTATACATTAACTTGCAAATTATAAGTACTAACATTTTCCTTCATTTGAAAATACGCATATCAAAATGAATTGGTCTGAGGAAAACCTACCTATAACTATATGGGCCTTTACTGCACTAGTACATATTACTTATATTAAAAGCTCAAAATCCAGTACATTAATCAAATTAGCCAAATGAGGAAAATGAAAAAAGATGTAGCTCGCTGTAGACAGCATGTATGAGAAGCCAGGGTTCAAAACACAGCACCAAGAAAAAAAGGAAAAAGATTATTCTCCCCCTCAAGCTTTACTATTTAAGTGGCATTTTTTCATGTTTTGGACAAGGTTCCATGGGAGTAGTCCCTTCAGTCCCATAAAGTGATGGCTGCAGATGACCGATGCAGGAGATGAGACAAGTTAAGGACAGTGTCGTGATCTTCACAAAGCTGCAGTTATTCCATTCTAAGAGTCTCGTGTTCTGAGAGTCCTTATGAAAACAAAATAGTGATCACAGTGTTTTGTTCTTTTCTTCTTTCAAATGACTTCGCAAAATCAATTGGGAACTGTACCCTAGAAAGCTCTGGAGGTATCAATAGTCTGTGAACTCTGGGAGCTGGGAACCGCTGCCACGGGAAAGCCTAGTTCTGTGAGCTGTTACAGCTGGGAAGTGTGAAACGGCCTCTGTGGCAAATGTGTAGAAAATGACACTAGAGAAGCCACATCCCGAACTTGACCCTCAGACCTGTTCAAACAACTCTGCAGAGGAAGTTGGCACTTCACAGCCTGACCTAAGATGCAGCTGTAGCTAAGGGAATGGTATGATCAGCAACATCATTGTTATTAAACCTTTAATATCAAATACATTTTTGTACATCATAACTAATTATAAAACAAACTCCAAAACTCCATAAAACCAGTAAGGCAAAAGCCCTTACAGAGAATCATATAAACTTTAGGTGTCACCAGACTTGATTTCAGGAAAAGTCATTTTTTTTTTGGATACAAATTATCTATAAAACCATGTGGTATAAAGGGATCTGAATTGTACAGCACAGAGGCTGCAGCTTGCCATTCTCTGCAAGTTCAGGCTCTACAGCTCGTTCCCGTTCACATTCTGCTGCTGCTGCAGCCGGTTCTTCCTGGAGTGCTCCAGCTGCTTCGCTCGGAGCCACCGTTCTCGTGTGAGTGTTGTCTGACCAGCGCTCAGAGACAGAAATCTGGTTTAAAATTAAAAGTTACCTTGAGTTAGGATGGTTAAGTTAGAATTTTAAGAACTAGGAAAGCCTGCATGCTCTCTTCTTTTCCTCTTCTCTGCCTACATGCGCCCCCTTCTCTCTTTCTCACTCCCCTATCCCAACCCCCTCTTAAAAACAAAAAAACTAGGAACACTTTGAAAGCCTATCAGGAGGCAAGAGTATACATAAGCAAAGGCCAAGTGTGACTTCACAAAGAAATCCCTGAAGAGCCAGCATTAGAGGGAGGCTCACTCTCAGAAGCCTAGAGAGCAAGGCTGTCCTATGAGGTCCTGCTCAGCAACCATCAATAAGCACTTTCAGTGGGTGGGTCTTTTCATGCGTTTTTATGGTGGCCAAGCCTGACATCAGGACTCCTCCTCAGCCACTCTCTTCCTTCTTCGCTGAGCTCAGGGCTGGCTGGCATGACTAGGCTAGCCAGTTTGCTCTGGGATTCTTCATGGCCATTGGCCACACATAACCCAGATTTAAAGAAGGATCTGAACTTCAATCTTCAGACAAAAGCTTTGTCCATCTGTTCAACCCTAGATGTCTTTGAAAGGAAAAGGTCCTTTGTTTTTAGAATTCTGCCTCAGATACTGCTGAATAAATCAGAAGTGCACACAGCCAATGGCAAAGGTGATCTGGATGAGCACACTTACCGAGCCACTACAAGCAGCTGGTGGAGATCATCAGCCGTGATACTCTGAGGGTCATTTTTACGCATTTCCACAAAATCATCTTCAACTGCCTATATCAAAAGAGTAATACACTTGTAAAAGTATTCCTTCAAAACCTTTTAAGTGCATTTCAAAACTATTTCCTTACTTTTTATAGAGAAGAAGAAACACGGTCCTTGAGGTAAAAATAATGGTGGACAATGGTAGCAAGATAGGTAAAAAGAGGAAAACAAAACTTAAGCACCATTACAAAAGCAACATGGAGCTGGGCGGTGGTGGCGCATACCTTTAATCCCAGCACTCGGGAGGCAGAGGCAGGCGGATTTCTGAGTTCAAGGCCAGCCTGGTCTACAGAGTGAGTTCTAGGACAGCCAGGGCTACACAGAGAAACCCTGTCTTGAAAAAAAAAAAAAAAGCCAAACAAGCACAGGAGCCAGTGTGATGGTGCACACCTATAATGCCAGCACTGAGGAAGCTGAGGGAGAAGGATCACAAGCTACAGGCCCGCCTGGGTCCAATACAGCAGAGTACAATGGCTGGACTCACCTTTGTCAAAACCATGGAAACTTCCAGTAATCTGGGTACCATTTATGCAAGAAAACAAGTAGCTCTTGGCAAGAGTGCTGAACCTGTGACATCTGAGCTTTTGTTTTCACTCTCCACCCCCTCAGGTGATGCCCTTTAGGCAGGGCTGGACTTCCTTCACTGCTGCTCTGATCTGCAAGGCTGCCAATCCTAATCTAACTTGAAGCCTTGTATAGCTTTCTACTGTTGTTACCACTAATATCTTGCTATATAAATTAAGCTCCAGGAACAGATTATGTATATATACACACCATTATGTTTCCCTTACACAGTGCATGTGAGACCAGGTACTAGCTCCAGGTACAAGCACCTACTTGGGCTCGAGCATGCATCACTCTGGAAAAGGGGTGACTACTGTATAAAGAACTAAAGGCGAAATGTGAACAGTGCCTCACCAAGCAGAGAACATCAATAAGAAAATGTTGAAAAAGAAGCAAACAGGAAATTCTATAAATAAAAAATAAGGCAATTAACAGCAATAATTGTAGAAAATTTGAGCAGGCACAAAAATTAATTAAACTTCAAGATAGGTGACCAAAGGCTTTTTAGACTGAAGCAGAAAGAAAAATAAGGGGAAATGACCAAAGCTTCAGAGACTGGCAGCTCACCATCAAATGCACTGACGTAAATGTAATGAGGGCCAGTGGAAGAATAGCAGGAAGGAACTAAAAAGACAGAAAACAGAAACAACCACCCCAAAACCTTGAAGTGTGCAGCAGTGGGCTGGCCTGATGCTCCGTGTACTCTAATGTTAATATTGGTTGCCCCAGAGTCCCAGTGCACACAGACCCAAGTGACTCTTATGTGACCTTGCCCTCAAGTTATTTCTGAATAAAGATGCCTACAGCCAATAGCAAAAGAAGCATAGGCAGGTTTTAGGGCTCCCAGACCTTGAGGGTGGAGGAACCAGGAGGGAGAGAAGGTGAATGGAAGAGAAGCTGCCATGGGTTAGGTGAGTCATGAGAATGGGCCCTGAGGGCTGGCCAATTGGAGTTAAGAGCAGCCCAGATGAAACACAGTAATAACTCGGGGTTATCAGCAGGAAAGTAGATTCTAATAGCATACAGGGTAGATAGATATCTACCCAGCTCTTGTGCTGTTAAAGGCTTATTGTAAATATAAAGGTTCTGTGTGTCTTTTATTGGGAACTAAATGATTAAGGCCAGGTAGAAATCCTGAGATTAAAAATTTCTACAACAGGGTGCTAAAGACTTGACCAAAATAATGCACACATTAAGAAACAGCAAACTGCAGTAGGACAGACAGTAGAAACCCAGACTGACAACTCCTCTGGGTTTTGAGGGCATGTTCTTAACGAGCAACTACTGCTGACAGAACTGAAAAAGCAGAACATCCAGGGAGCAGACAGTGGAATAGCTAAATGCTTTAATCCCAGCACTTAGGAGGCAGAGGCTGCAGATCTCTCTTTGAGGCCAGCCTGGTCTACACAGTGGGATTATGTCTGGGAGAGGGAAAAAGAGAGGGAGAGAGGGGAGGGGAAAGAGGGAGGAAAGAGAGGGAGGGAGGGAGGGGGAGAGAGAGAGAGAGAGAGAGAGAGAGAGAGAGAGAGAGAGAGAGAGAGAGAATGAATGAATATCAGTGGCAAGTGTTTAGCACAGTGAAGGCCCTGGGTTTGAAACCCAGCATCATAAAACAAATGAACAAACAAATAAAGGATGGTCACAGAAAAAACTTGAAGAAGTTGTCACAGAAGACACAACTTTGGCTTAGGCAGCCACACAGGGAAATCCTGACCAGTGTAAAGCCATGGATAATGTCTGCCTAGAGCTCCATATTTCTTCTAAGTCTAAGGCCAGCCTAGGCTTACAGAGTAAAACCACAAACAACTCTGAAAAGCAACAGAAACTATATTTTCTTGTTCAACTTTCCCCTCTGGTCTGAGAGACAATGGCACAAAGTGATAATTAGTAAGACGATGCACTAAGTGTGCTGTGGATATGTGGTACTGGCTAGAACCTGTGAAGTAACACCATGAATGGGGGATGAAGAACAGAAGAACAGGCTGGAAAGGACCGCGTTAAACTATCTGTCAATCCTAAGTAAAGTACATCACAAGGCTACAAAACTAACTCGAGGTAGGAGCTAGAGATGTGAGAGCGCTTGCTGCACTGACATAAAAGAGCTGACTTGGTCCCCAGTGCTGAAAATACTTCAACCAACCAACCAAAACCAACGGAAATGCAGAAAGAAAGGAGGCTGCTAAGAAAAAGGAGGACAAAAAAATGAAACCTCTCTTAAAGACCATAATGAAGACTAGAGTCACCCAACACTAACCCTGCCTAACAAGTAAGTGCAGTAACTGCATGTAGAATACAGAATGTACCAGGGTTTCCTGCTTGACTGAGGCGTACCTTGGTTATGTCGTCTGATATGTTGTAATCCAGGAATCTCAACAAGGTCAGGTAGATTCGGAACTTGTTGAGCAGTGATGGTAGCACAGCCGAGAGCAGGCCGTTCATGTATTCCTCCATGTTGGGTGGTATCAGCTGGGGCTGTAAGTGAATCTGGCAGTCTGCCTGGAAAGAGAAAGATCAACTGATTCCCAAGTTTCTACAATTGCCTACGTTTCAGAGGAGGCAGCTTTCAGCTTGGAAGGGAATTAGGAAACACAATTTGAGGAGGGGGATATTTTTAAAATCTTAGTGTGTTCAATCTGTCTGGATCATAAAAGACATAAAACCATTGCAATGTGATTTTGAGCTTGATTCTGAGGAGCTACATGGATGGAAAGAGAACCAACTTCTACAGGTTGTCCTCCGACCTTTACACAGCAGCTGCTGCACAAGTGCCTGAACCCCAAACTATGAATGACAAGAGGAAGACACTAAAACAGTAAGTTTATTATTACATAGCTCATGATGGCCTCCAACTCGAGATTGGCTAGCCTCAGCTTTCACAGTATTGGGATTAGAGGCATGCAACAAGCCCCAAAGGAATCAATTTTTATGCTAACTTACAGAACACTATATAACTTGGGGGGTGGGACAGAGACAGATGGACAAAGAAAGTAAGGATAGTAGTTTGGAGTGTTAAGGGGAATTATTTCCACTCCTTGTTTGTTTGCTTTTCAAAGGCAGGGTTTCTCTGTGTAGCCCCAGCTGTCCTGGAACTCACTCTGTAGACCAGGGAAGCATTGAACTCAAGAGATCTGCTTGCCTCTGCTTCCCAAGTGCTGAGATTAAAGGTGTGTGCCACCAACCCAAGGCATCTTCTACTCTTTATCCTAGATATGAGAGGTGCCCCGGCAGTAGCTTTGGTTATCTTGTGATTTGCTGGTTCTTGACAGTTATAAATAAATTTTTACATGGAAGTAAAATGAAAATACCAGATTCCCTTGTTATTAACAATTAGCAGCTAAAATCTCCTTTTTGAAATCTATGGATGGAATCCAAGGCCCTACACAAGATAGGCAAATGTTCTACCACTGGCCAGTCCAAGCCAGTAAGAAACCTTGTCTCAAAATGCAGGGTATATGGTTCCCGAGGGTGAGAGGGTGACCCTCTGGCCTTGACAAACATGTGCACAAGTGCATCTGCACAGACAATATAAACGATAAAGAAAAGGACAAAGGGACAACAATAATCTTTACGGTGTAACCTCCCCCCACTTAACCCTCAGCCATCATACCGGAAGTAGTGACCTCCCTTCTGAGGTGATGAGAACGTTGATATTGCATGGGAACTCCATCTGGTGGTAACTGAAGTCATAATCCACCTTCTGCCAAGTTATCAGGTTGCTCAGGGCGGTTACATTATGAACACCTGGAAAAGCAAGACCATTAATGGCAGTGATGTGATTTTAATCACTTAAGCAAATTAATCTGGGTGACCATAAACTTAAGATGTGGTTTCTGCTGCTTAAATGAAGGACAACGATCTTAAGCTGAATGTCAGTAAATCTAATGTTACCTACATAATGAATTCCACAGACAGTATTAGGTCAAAACTCACCCAAATGTTAACGCCAGACACAAAGTGGGACTCTGGTAAAGTTCCTTACTTCCTAGGTCATGACTATGGTAAGATGGGAAAACCACTTCTTTAGAAAGTAAGGTTGTTGAATTTTCCCAATTTATACATTTCTGAGACAGGATTTGATGAAGTCTAGCTGGGCTTGAACTCCTGGTTCTCCCGCCTCTGCCTTCCAAGCGACAGGACTGCAGGTGGCTGTCACCACCTAGACTTTCCAGATTGCCCGTCCCTCTTTGCCTTACGTCATCATTTTCCATCTCCTTTTTTTGTGCCCAGGCTTGCGACAGTGTTACTGCACTCTCCTCACGTGGACTCGATCTAGCATGTCTTGTCAGTTCTTTTTTTTCGGTTTCTCTGCATAGCCCTGGCTGTCCTGGAACTCACTCTGTAGACCAGGCTGGCCTCGAACTCAGAAATCCACCTGCCTCTGCCTCCCGAGTGCTGGGATTAAAGGCGTGGGCCACCACTGCCCGGCTCTTATCAGTCTTAAACAAGTTCCACAACTGAGGTTAGTTTAAACCATATGGTCTGTTTTTTCCCCCAGAAACTATAAAAACTGTTTAAAAAGTTCCCATGGGATGTACAAAATGTACATGAAATCTTTTCTCTCCTTTCTTGAGCTAATAGGCGACCAACAGAATGTCACAAGAAAACACTTGGTATACACAGTTTGTGGTACTTGCTTTAGTCAAAGCATATTTTAAAAATCTTTGTCAAATGTTAGGTTTGCCTTAGAAGTTATCACCACATCTGGCTAAATGGAGCAAGCCAGAAGTATCTCTGTGCACACCTGGTGTGTCCAACTGCCCTTGCTCCAGAAGAGTCTCATCAATGACCAGGGAAGTGTTGTTGGGCAGCTGAAGGAGACCGCTGACCAGTCGGTTGGCTGTATAGTCTTTGTGGGGAATGAGTTTCAACTGGTTCATGTTTTCTATTGTCATCTGTAGACGAAAAGACTGAGACAGAAATTGTAATAAGCAAAGATCCAAACTTCTCTATTAAAAACAACAACAACAACAACACACATAGACATGTATTTAGAGACAAAACCCTTGTATTTCACATGGAATGATATCATTTCTAAAAATGAGACAAGTGGTCTGTGGAACTCTTAGGAACTATCTGTGGCCACACTCCAAGCCACGCCTCTTCTAGCCTCTTAGGTCCCATATTTCAGCTGACCCAGTGCACGCTGGAGAGGTAAGGCCAGCAAGAGATACAAAATTGTAGACAGCTGCAGATAGTCAAACATCAGACAGCCAGAAGTTAAATTTCATTAAGGAATAGGAACTAGTAAAATGCAAAGACTGCCAATTCTAGTCGCTGAGGCAAGAGAAAAGGCTCTGTAAATTAAACCAGACCACGGCATGACACTTCAGCCCTGAACAGGGACCCTCCACATCCCTGCCTCCAGCCCCACCACACTCAACTCCTTCTGTCTGCTCAAGATACATGGAATTCATGCATATTCCAGCCATCAGAAAAGCATGAGGTGAGAGAAGAAGACATATAGCTGAAATTTAGGGAATTTTGTACTTTGGCTCAATTATTCTTAGAAAAGAGGGCAGTGGTTATTTACAGATACGAATGAAATCCAAGAAGCAAGGCTTGTCAAAAAAGGTAGCTGGCAGCAGAGATGGCTCATTGGTTAAGAACACTTGTTCTTGCACAGGAAGGACACAGGTTCTAGTTCCAGCACTTATATGGTGGCTCACAACCGTCCATAGGTCCAGTTCCAGGGGACCCAATGCCACAGGCACCAGACATGTGTATGCTGCACAGACATACATGCAAGCCAAACACTCATATACATTTTTAAAAAGTGACCATGTGCTGGGGCTGAGCCTGACTTGGCCACAGAAACACAGGCAGGACACATTAACAAGTAGTAAAAGCTGAATGCTCTGTTCCAGTGAGAAGAGCACTGAGAACGGCCAGTGCCGGCGTACTAAGAGTGACGAGAGAGGAAATGGTCAGTGAGACGCAAAATAAGGAAAAGTGACCCTTTTTTTTTTGGGGGGGGGGGCGCGTTTCGAGACAGGGTTTCTCTGTGTAGCCCTGGCTGTCCTGGAACTCACTCTGTAGACCAGGCTGGCCTCGAACTCAGAAATCCGCCTGCCTCTGCCTCCCGAGTGCTGGGATTAAAGGCGTGCACCACCACTGCCCGGCGAAAAAAAGTGACCCTTTAGGACCCTTCCTCCAATCACCCTCCCCCATGTAAAGATGTAACTGGCTGCTCAGCTGAGACATAGATGGTCTCTGGCGCCATCTTGTGTCTGAGAGGTGGTACTGCACCAGCCTCTGATGGCATCCCTTACAGGACCATGCTGCTCCTTACTGACTCTGCCTGTTCTCCATGTATGAGTGATATGTTTATAAAAGGAGAAGAAGGGGGATATGTTCTATGGAGGTGTGGTGAGGTGTGGGGGAAGGGGGTGCCTCTGCGGGCCCATGCTGAGGCCTCCCTTCCCCCCGAGGGACCAGCCACACCGTATAGTATGGAATAGACTTTATTTAAGGCGTGGGAAGGGGAGTCAAGAGGGGGGAGGGGGGGAAAAGAGAAGTGAAGTAGAGGCCAGCCATGAGCACATGGTGGGGGGGAATGGGGAGAGAGTGGGAACAGGAAGGTAAGAGCAAGAGAGAGAGGAGGGGGCAAGCAGCCCCTTTTATAGTGAGTAAGGCATACCTAGCTGTTGCCAGGTAACTGTGGGGCGGAGCTCATACGGACCCCTAACAAGGAAGACATGCCCCACAGGCAGCCACCAGTTCTGCTCCAGACTGAGTCTCAGACCTCACTGGAGAGAAGGGCATGTGTCCACTGGCAGTGCCTCCTACCCCAGTTCCAGGATTTCATTGTTCTGCTGAGAATTTTTAAAGCACACACCAGTAATTACTTTCTTGATGTTGTACCTCAAAACCAGAAAACTCTACGAGGACAAAGCTATTTCAGGAAATGTGGGCCTAGGGAACTGCTGAGATCCTATGCAGGGTCTATGAATGAAAGTCACATGCTAAAGACAGAACAGGCTTTACTATAGAGAATGTGCCAACTCCACGGACAGACAGGCTTTCAGACCGTACACCTCAGCTACCATCTAACAAACTGATCAGATAAAACACAGCACCACAGGGGCAAATGTGGAAGCAGAATAGAAAACCTAGGGGTCTTCTATTAATTTAGACACCTAAGAGCTTGGCAAAATGCAAAACACTGTCAGTTTTACCACTATTTCCTAATGAATTATTCAACATGTCTTCAACTAATGTCAAAATTAGTGAAAGCACAGCCCACTGAATAAGTGGCTCAAAGTCCTCAGGACTCTCACAGGGCTTGAAGTGCAGAAGCAACAGGCTATTTAGAAGGATCTGGCTTCACTTAAGACCCAAAGTGGCCAAAATTTTTAGTTATCAGAGCAAGTCCCCTGTACCTGAGATCCTGACACAAATGTGCATTCCAGATGCTTCCAAATAGCAACTAACACTGGGACATGGAGATGGTCCACTCTATCACCTCAGCTGAGAGAATTGGGCTCATATAGTTTAAAGCTTATTTAGACTTCAGTGTAATATGCACACAAAGGAACAAACTGGCATAGACCGGAAGTGTAATTCTAAGGGAGTCACTACCATTGCATTAATTTTGAGACTTACAAATTTGTGCTGGGTCAATCAGTATGAACGCTAAGAGTGCTTTTTAAATTATGTCAATTGACAGGTCTTGTCCCTTGTAAATGAGACTCACTAGGAACACAGAGTTAGTACTCAAGGTGAGTGGAAAGTAATTCGGTTTGTCATGCTCATAAGCCTTCATAATATTATCTTACTGCTGGGACAAGATGCTGGATGATCCGATACAGGTGCTCCGTGAAGGTGCTGTTCTGTGGGCAGCCACTCAAGTTAACTGTAAATTTTCCTAGTGGAAGGACATCTCTTCTTGTATACCTAGGAAAAGGGAAAGAACATAAAACCAAGGGTAAGACTCTGAGACATCATCACTACAAAATTTGCAGAAGCACAGAGAGATGGCTCAGCAGTTAGAGTACTAGCTGTTCTTCCAGAGGACCAGAGTTCAATTCCCAGACCCACAGAATAGCTTATGACCATCTGTAACTTCAGTTCTAGGGAGAAGATGCCCTCTTCTGGCTTCCACAGGCATTGTGGCAGTTAATAATAGCCACTCTGAAGTATGGGTAGAGTACCCCTTATCTGAAATTGCTGAGACTTGAAGTACTTCACACTTCACAACATTTGCAGACTTTGCTGGCTAGCCGTGCCTGATGTGAGCTGGTGGTTACAGCCTCACAATATGACTTCAACAGTATGCCTATGGCTCAGGAACTGCAGACTTCCCAGAATTCCAGGCTTTTCCATCAGGGATGTCTAGTCGAACGACGACAGAGCTCTGATGTGAACCCAAGCATTACATACCACCAGGGAAAGGAAGAGTTAGATGGACAGATGCTTACTATGACAGCATTTACTTTAAAAAAAAAAAAAAAAAAAAGCAAAGTCTAACATTTTGGGAAATGGTTACAGTATGGCACAGATTTATAATAAAAGAACACCCTGTCATTAGAAAGCTTATGAAGGAGGCTGGGTGTGATTGATGGCTTGCCCTTAATCCTAGCACTCAGGAAACAGAAGCTGAAGGATCTTGATGGAGTTCCAGGCCAGCCTGGTCTACATAGAGCATTCCAGACCAGGACTACATAGTGATAAGTATTATGATAGGCTAACTAAATATTAAATGTAAAAAGCAGATAAGGATGTATGTTCAACCACAACTGATTGGCCCACATTACTAAACATAACACATGGATGTAAGAACATGCTCAAGTATTAAATGGGAAAAACTGTCACTCATGTGAGAGCAGACAATTTTCTTCCTGTTCCTTTTTTTTTTTTTTTTTAAAGAAAATCTGCCAGGTAGTAGTGGCTCACACCTTTAATCTCAGCACTCAGGAGGCAGAGGCAGGTGGATCTCTGAGATCAGAGAAAGCCTGGTTTACAGAGTGAGTTCCAAGACAGTCAAGGATACAGCGAAACACTGTCTCAAACAAAACAAAACAAAACAAAACAAAACAAAACAAAAACAACAAATACCAAACCCCAAACCAAACCAAACCAAAAACCCAATATGGCGGAGTCCAAGGCTGAGGCACCGCCTGGGCGGGAGCGGTGTGCACCTTCAATTCTAGTACTTGAGAGGCAGAGGAAGGAGGATCTCTGTGAGTTCGAAGTTAGCCTGGTCTACAGAGCTACAGGACAACCAAGGCTAAACAAAGAAACCCTGTCTCAAAACAAACAAACAAACAAACAAACAAACAAACAAACAAACAAACCAAACCAAAAAGGGCTGAAGCATTAAAGTCAATATACAAGTTAAATGTACACAAAGACAGACTCCATTGCTTTTATAAGCAGAGCCTGGAGAAGTATACATACAAACATATACATACAAACAAACAGGAATATAGGGATGAGACATTCAAAGTATACATAAGACCCTGGGTTTAATCTACAGTACCACAAAATAAATGCAGAAAAGTGAATAGTTCATCTTATTCATCAGTCATGTCCTGTCTGGAGGACGGAAACAAAATGCTTTATAGGAAACTAAGTAAAGTGGAAAAAAATCTATATTTGGTGCAACATTTGTCAAAATCCACTTGACGATAAAGTTGATGACTAAATGACAAAAACAATCATCACAGCTGTTCCCCACACCCCAGTTCCCAGGAAGAGCGCAGACTTACACTGTAGAGATGAGATGCAATATAAGGTATTCAGCAGCCAAACTGTCTCCCAGGAGCGCGTGAGTGAGGAATCCAAGCAGCTCTGCTCTGACTGGAGACAACTCAGACATGAAATTGGACACAACTGCAGAAGGAAGGAAGGAAGGCAGGCAAATGAGAGTGCAGGCCAGCTCCACCCCAGCATCTCGTACAAGAGCAGGACGGAGCACTGCAGTTCTGGAGACAATGATGCCAATATTAGGGTGGGACAAGATGGCTCAGAGGGTAAAGGCACTTGCACCATGTCTGATGACCTAGGCTTGATCCCCAGGACCCACACAGCAACAGGGGAGGTGAGTCTTTCAAGTTCTCTTTTACCTCCACATGTGTGCCCTGACACATGCATATTCTACCTTCCCTACAAGTAAATGTGATTTTTTAAAAGAAATTAAAAGTGATATAAATGTGAGACAAAGACAACTTATATCCTTCATTGTTGTTTAGGTCTCATCTCAATGACAAGAATTAAGAGAGGAGAAAATGGGGCAAAGCCACAGATGTGACTAGAAAACTCCCTCTGCTGCACACAGGGAACCTGCCACTGGCAGACCCCAACACTTACACTGACAGGTTCTGCTCTCCTCCTTGCTAAGGCAAGTGGGTAACAATGGATTGATGTGCTGCAACTTCTGGGCTAAAATCACGTGAATTCTTGGCACTAATGAAGCTGGAGGGCTATGCACTCTCTGCTCTTCAGCCATGTCTGTGCACTCCATAGGGTCCAGCAGTGCAGAGGCATCCCTGGAGAGAAAGGGGTTGATTTAGTGATGTCATAAAGCAAAGGTATAAAAATAACATGCACTCTGTAGACAGACTGAGAATCCTCCCCGAGGGACTCTCAGCCTCCAATGGCAGGATGCAGTCCCTCACTACACACAGTGCTTTTATCGCTCACATCTGCCAGGTCAGCGTACAGTGCACTGGGTTTATTCTATTGCCCAAGACCAAGGTGTCTGACTTACTGTCATAGACGGTGCCGTGTGCATAACAGAGGATGTCATTCACAAGACCATTTCAAAGCAGATGCTCCTTGCATTCTCAGCACATAACACTGCGATCTTTTTTTTCCAGAATCCACGTCTTTATTATTTAGTGTGGAGACCACTCACTTTTATCTTGCTAATGGTCTTTGCTAAGTTTTACTCTGATGTGATACTCCACCTCTCTTCAAAGTGTGAGCAAGTGATTAGAACAGTGTGAACATTCGGGCTCGCTAATCAACTAAAACGTGATACTCATTCTAGAGTCACTGAACAAACGACTAAAACGTGCAAAGTCTTCAACTATACTACGCACAAAGGTCCACACTACACAAACTGTCAGATCTCAAGAGACAAGTTCACAGATCTACTCCATCTGCCCCAGTCTGCCCTTCCACTCTAAACCAAGAGGCCTCAGTAGTTGAGTCATTTATAAGGAAAACTGTTGGTTGTGTGGCACACGCCTTTAAGACCCTAGCATTAGGGAGGCAGAGGCCAGACTGGTCTACAGAGTGAATTCCAGGCTAGCCACGGCTACACTGTGAGACCCTGTCTTGAAAACAAGAAAATATTTGCCAACATTTTTGTGTTGTTGTTTCCTTTTTTTCTTTTTCTTTCTTCTTCTTTTTTTTCAAGACAGGGTCTCACTATGCAGTCCTGACTAGCCTAGAATTCACTATGTAGGCTGGCCTTGAACTTGCAGAGGTCTGCCCTGCCTATGCCTCCTGAGAGCTGATATTTAAGGCTCATGCCACCATGACTGGCTTTTTCCAATATTTTTAAGTATGAAAATTATTAAGTTCTTGCTATGTAGAAAGCCGATGGTCATGTAATGTCCAATGCGTCTGCTGTAGGTGTGCTGGTGACAGTCCTTCCTTCCTTTTGGCAAAAGGAAAGATGGAACAAGGTCTATATTACCGTGTCTTGTTAGGTGATAAAAACAAAGAGTGCAAAAACACACAAATATACAATCCCTTATTGAAGCAAAAAAGGGGTGGTGATGAATATACACGTAGCTAGCTATATATAAATACAAGAGGGACAGCCAGAGACTAGGAAGTTAGTTCCCAGCAGGGAGAGACCAAAAAACTGTGGGACACACAAAGGCATTCTTTGGCCCTTCTGGGATAGCACAGTCCTGGTTCTGTAGGGACACAGAAAGGCTGGGATATGGATACCAGAATCAAAAGGGACCACGGTGGGGGCGGCACTCTGAAGACAGAGCCTCGCTCTAAAACAACAAGTACTGGATGTCGGTGTATACCTGTAATCCTAGCACTCTGCAGGCAGAGGCAGGAGAACGGACACAAGTTCGAGGCTTGTTCTATGGTGGCACAGTTGCCAATTCTCTAAGTCCCTTCTGTGTGCACTGTAGAACTGAGCCAAACACACCAAGGGCGGTGGGTGGACAACTACAGGAGAAGAAATTAGAAACGACAGCTTGTGCTGAATGGGTGTGACCTCAGGGCCTTTTCTTTTTTGAGATGGTCTTCCTACAATATGTAGCCCAGGCTGGTCCAGAACTCAGTTCTTTCTGCCTCAACCTTCTGAGTGCTGAGATTATGTATGCACATCATCATGCACAGAAAATTCATAGTTTCTTATAGAAAATATAGAAATACAGTTTCAAATTTTAACATGGGGGATGTAGGAAGGAGGGAGGAAGGATCCTTATCTGTTGTTATCCTACACAAAATTCAACTCCAAATGAATCAAGGAGGGAATACTCTTGAACTTATAGGCTCAGGAAAAGACTTTCTGTGCAGGACCCCATAGAAGGCATTGAGACCAACAACTGACAAATGGGATCATGCAGAAGTCCTGTGAATAATACAACTTTGAAGAAGCAGAGAGGAGTAGAGGTCCTGAGAGAACTGAAGGAGTGCCTTCATGGGGATTATGGAACTGGGTTTTTCTTCTCTGTCTTTCATAGCCTAGCCACTAGATGAGTATTTGCTTCTCAGCCCCACTTCCCGCTAGGATACACTATCTCAGTATGGAGCAAAAGGACCCGGTGCATGTGATGGAAACTTTGCAACTGCGAGCCACACGCTGACTCTCCCTGTGAGTGGATGATCTCAGGTATAAGGACAGAATGCTAACAGTCTCCTAGCTCTGTTCATCACCAACCTATTATCAGTTAGTATTTACTCTTGACTTAAATAAAATTCCTCACCAGAAGAAAATGTGCTCCTTGAAAACTTTGAAAACTTAAACAATAATAAGCTGGTACATACAAACTCCAAGTTGCTTAATGTGACAGAAAATAAAGACTGAAAATCACGAGGCCAGCTTAAGTACCTAGGGTCTGTTCATGGTGGCTCCTACTAGTTAAGTCTAGGAAAATCTGACCCTCAGATGATACACTGATTTTGAATGACGTGTACTGCCACCACTCTCTCTACACAAACAGCACATGGGGCATGGTGGTGGCAACTGGTAAATCTGAAGACAGGAGGGGAAGTTCTTTATAACTCTCTGCCACTGTTCTGAAATTATATCCAATGAAAAAGTAACAGAAGAAAAACCTAGCAAACAGACTCACCTTTCTTCATTATTCAGGATGCTCAGGAGAGGGTCCACAGAGAGCACGCCATATAACTCAAGCACATCGTTAACTTTGAAGCAATCCCAATCTTCATAAACCTGTTGGGAACACAAAACCAGGTTAACCCTGAAGAACACCATGAGCAGCCATGTTCTTGCTAGCCAGACAATTCAATCAGCAAGCATGTGAACAGCCACACTCCCACAGAGACTGGCGGAGAGTCAAAAGCTAAACCAGAGCCAGGTATATCTACAGGGTCTACCCGACTGGTCTGAGACTTCCTGTGTGGCCCACATTGACCTTGGATTCCAAGTAATCCTCAGGCCTCTGCCTTGCAAGTGCTAGGACTGCTGGTACAAGACACTGCAATCAGTTTAACTTATTTTTCTTGCATCAGAGTCACACTACTGTAGCTCGGGCTAGCCTTGGATTCTTAATCTTCCTATCTCAGCCTCTAGAATGGTGGGATTATGGGCATGTGATGCCATATTCAATATTTCTTTTAAAAAAACAATCAAGAATTGGGTTTTGGAAAGAAATATAAAACAGCAGAAATAAAACATGAAGTCAGAAATGACATAGAAAGGAAGTAGACATGAACTTAAAAGTTGTTCCACTTCTGAATATGACTTTTCTCCCTCTGACTTTGTAAAATAGGGTGTGTGCCCTAGTTTTATGTCAACTTCAGACAAGTTAGAGTCATCAGTGAAGAGGGAGCTTCAAGTGAAAAAATTTCTCATTAAGACTAGGTTGTAGGCAAGTTTGTAGATCATTTTCTTAATTACTGATTGATGTAGGAGGGCCCAGCCTATTATGGGTTGGGCTGTCCCTGGGCTGGTGGTTCTAGGTTTGATAAGAAAGAAGACTGAGCAAGCCTTGAGGAGCAAGCCAGTAAGCAGCACCCCTCTGCATCAGCTTCTTGCTTCCAGGTTCTTGCTCCACTTAAGTTCCTATTCCAACTTCCTTTAATGATGCACTAATGTGGAAGTGTAAGATAAATAAACCCTTTCCACTCCAACTTGCTTTTGGTCATGGTGTTTCATCAAAGCAATAGTAACCCTGACTAAGACACAGGGCCTCACTAGGTAGCTCGGATTGTGTTTGAATTCTCTACCCTTCGGTCTGTATTCCCTGAGCACTTGGATTTCAGGCATATGCCACCACACTAAGCTCCAGACTGGCCAATTTTTTAAGAATGCTGTAGCCAAAATAGGGAGCCTTAAAAGATGGTTCCAGTCCAACCATCGGATGCTAAGTATGTTATTCACATGCAAAGGAACTTGCAAGTATGCGCAAGGACCCTGAGGTGGTGACACCTGAATGATCTAAGTGGGGATCAGGGTCAAAGACAGAACCTTTTCTGAGGGAAAGTGACTATAAAAAATATGGCCAGAAAGATGCAGCATTGCTGTCTTGAAGACAGAGAAGCCACAAGCCAAGGATTGCAGGCAGCTTCTTAAAAGCTGGATGAGGAGTTCGAGGCCAGCCTGGTCTACAGAGTGAGTTCCAGGACAGCCAGGGCTACACAGAGAAACCCTGTCTCAAAAAACCAAAAAAAAAAAAAACAAAACAAAACAAAAAGCTGGATGAGGGAAAAGACCAAACAAACCATATCCTGTCGTCCCTCCCATTATTCTAGAGCTGCTGGAAGTCAGCACAACCTCCAGACACCCTGATTTTATACAGTTCTCATGTCAGACTATGACCTAAGCCTGTAAATAACTTATTGTAAATATCTAAATCTGGAACAATTTGTTACTGTGGCAAAAGAAAATTCAGGCAAACACTGAGGCTTTCTTAATGCTTCATTTCTGAGATAGTAGCATCTGTGGGTAGAGCTAGAAAAGACTGTACCTTAACGAGGCAGGCAGGGCCCTTCTCTCCTGGCAGAGGAAAGTTCAGATCGAATGGGGAAGAGAGGTTCAAGGAGTTCAGCTGCTGCCCAGAGGACGCTTCAGTTTCCAAGCGTTTCGGCTCTCCGCACCAGTGAAGGCCCCCGAGGCCGCCTAGATTACACAGTATTGCATGTGGTCACTGCTAAGCCCAAAGAAAAGAACATTCCAAAGAGCTTTTCAAATTGACATAAATCATGTTTATGAGTTTGAAAAGGCCAATGTCCAGTTAATAATATTGTTTGACTTATACCAGAACAAAGATAGATACGCACCTAAAATATTTAATTCCTTCATTATGAAATGGCAACAAACTACTCCAAACACAATGGAGGTATTTTGTTTCTTTTTTTTTTGTTTGTTTTTGAGACAGGGTCTCACTCTGTAGTGCAGGCTGGCACTGAACTCTATCTCTTGTCCTAACCCTTTTAGTATTAGGGTTTCAGATGCTAAGTCACGATGCCCAACACGTGTAAGTACTTTTAAAGGTCAACTTCACCCTATCAGCTATGACACCTATGGGCCAATCAACGGTCAGGGCAATACGATAACCCTAAAGACTGCACAGTGGCACACATACCTTAGCAGTAACCAATAAACCTCTAAGTGGACTTAAGGCTCACTCAACAAAAGGCAGACCATGTCTGGTACTAGAAACATAGCTAACTACTCAGTGTTAGTGAAGTCATGGTTATTGGAGGAGAATATACAACCACTAATTTACTAAACAGCACAATCCCTAACAACAATCTTTGAGTTATTTTTACAACCACAGATAAATGTAGACTCAACCTTCATCTAGGAAACTTCTCTTTGCAACAGATGAAGACCACTAAAGAAAACCACACCCAATCAATCTGTACTTGAACCTGGTATAGTGGTGCACCCCTCTAATCCCAGCACTCAGGAAGCATAGGCAGGTGGTACATCTCTGAGTTTGAGGCCAGCCTGGACTACAAAGTAAAAGAATCAGCTGTACTCAAGGAAAAAATTTATAAATTCATCCTGCAATTTTGCATTTTTTCCTTTGCTATTTCTGGCCTAGCAAAGTTCAGCAGAAATACCATGATTCCAAAAAGAAAGTAAGAAAGGATGTTCTCAGGTAGTCATTTTTAGGGTAAAGTATGATTTATATGTTTCTTATCGTTCAAGAGTCAGGACAGCAATGATCAATTATGAAGACAGAAAAAGATCTTTTTTCCAGACAACCCCTTGAGACTAAAAGCATCCTCACTGTAAAAATGCTCCAAAGCGACTACAGCACACCCATCCCAGTCGTTGGTGTTGGAATCAGAGCCTCATACACTCACTACTGAGCTTCACCCTGACCAACACCATCCAGTTATGATGAAGGTGAGCTGAGGTTATCACCCATGCCAGTTCCTGGATTCAGAGCAATCCTAGAAATAAGCCTAGGTGTCAGGAGAACGTTGAGGTGCATAGTACCTGCTTGCCGAGCACCAGAGTGTTGGTCTTTCTGTTTATTAGGTTGTAGGTCCGCATCGTCGTCATCTTCGTAGCTCCTCTTGTGCCTGCTGGGAGTATAGGATGTCGAGGGACTGACTCGAGCTTGGTTTGTATTGACATAGGCGTTAAATGAAAGGTTAAGAAGAAAATCACCTTGAACCAAATCGTCCTAAATTAGGCTAATTACAGGGTTATAAATATCACCAATCTGACAATTCAGTTAAGAGGAAGTATTTTTTTAAAAAAAAGATTTATTTATTTTTATTTTATGTTTATGAATGTTTTGCCTAGAAGTCTATTTGTGTACCACATGCTTGCATTACCCTTGAAGGCCAGAAGAGAATGTCAGACTCTCTGGACCTGGAATTGCAGACCGTTTTTGAGCAGTTCTGTGGATACTGGAAACTACACCTATGTCCTCTGCAACAGCAACCAGTACTCTTAATGCTGAGCTGTCTCTTTAGCTCCTACAATAGTTTTGAAAGAAGGCTAGACTTCCAGGTTTGGTCCCTGTCTTAGTTTGGGTTTTATTTCGGTGAACAGACACCATGACCAAGGCAACAAGGACAACATTTAATTAGGCTGGCTTACAGGTTCAGAAGTTCAGTCCATTATCATCAAGGCAGGAAGCATGGCAGGAAGCAGACAGACATGGTACTGGAGAAGGACCTGAGAGTTCTACATCTTGATCCAAAGGCAGAAGACTATTCCACACTGGGCATAACTTGAGTGGCAGACCTCAAAGCTTGCCCCAACAGTGACACTCCTCCTCCAACAAGACCACACCTACTCTAACAGGGCCATACTTCCTACTTGTGCCATTCCCTATGGACCAAGCATTCAAATACATGAGTTGATGGGAGCCATACCTATTTAAATCACAGTTATGACAGTAAGGTTTTATTCCATGCCCCACCTCAACAAAACAACACAGATGAAGCAAATGTCTGTAGGCACCGGCCAACAGTCAGGATAAGGTTATGACCCTTGAATAAAGAGATATAACCAACCCAAGGAAAAACTCCACATTTTTCGTTGCAGGAGGACCCTTTAAACTATAGCAAATATGAATACAGGCCTATCTCTTGCTATCTCTAGCTCAGGGTTACAGAAGCTGCAATTTGCAAAAGAATATCTAGAAGAACCAGATGTAGACAGAAGATAACAACTCAAGTTCTGTCATTCCTGCTGGCCTAGCAGAGAACTGAAATGGAGACTGTGCATGTGAGCATCACATGGACTGGAAGAACATCCCGGGCATGTCAGAGCTAGACATAGCCCGTTTTGTTATTTAGGGTCCATGCCTTTTGGAACATGAGTAATTATATAATCTTGATAAATTTTCAAACCACTCCTTGGTAAGATCAACCTGATCCAACATACCAACTGCCAAAACCAAATTCAACCCTTCTGAAAACAGGACATTCAATTCTCTACTACAATGCTGTTTTTTAGCAGATAATAAAACAGTTAAGTGAACAGAAAAAATGATCTATTATCAGATTTAAAAATCAATACAAACAAACCCTGAGATACAGCCTCTGGAATTAGTGAAACAGAAAGGTAACTCACATTAAAGGACAGAGCTGGAGATGTAGCTCAGTTGGTAGAAAGGTTGTCCAGAATGCACAAAGCCCCAGTTCATCCCTGGCAGCAGAAACCAGGTGTGGAGGCGATGCCTGTAATCCCAGCACTCTGGAGGTGGAGGTAGGATGTTCAGAAATTTAAGCCAAATTCAAGCCCAGCCTAGGCTAGGCTACACTGTCTCAAAAACAGAAAGAGGATGAGGAAAGAGCTGAGGAATACTCACAGAGAAACAGAAACATGGAAAGAACCAGGTGGGCAACTAGATCTGAAAATAAAAGATGGAAAATGAGGGGCCAACAACATCTCTGCTAACAACCCCTCCCCCACACGAGAGGATGGAGAAAAGGAACTCAGTGAAACTGAGCACATGTCAACACTAACCATTCAACTAAAGCAAAATGAGGGGGAAAACACCAAACTACAAGAAGGAGACGAACTTCAAAGCAGGAGGTTGCCTGCGGCTTGGAAGGGCTTGGGCTCAACTTCTAGCAACAGGGCTAAAAAAACAAGCAAGAAACAGGAAAGCAAAACTGAGCACAGCCTAGGCTATCAAAAGAAAAGATCAATGTGTGTTATAATTACGTGCAACATTCCAAAAAAGGGCGGAAGACAGCTCAGTCAATAAAGCGCTTGCTTCCCAAGAGCTCACATTAACAAACAACAAACCCCGGCTGGGCACACACGCACTCACACAGCTCAGTCCGTGCTTTACACTCTAAGATCGGGACAGAAAAAAATATTTGAAAAAATGACTAAAATTGTTTATGAATAATATCCACAACTGGAAGGTTCAACAAAACCCAATTAAGAAAAGTACATTTTAAAAGAAAAGGGCAGGGGACACCCCTAAGCCCTAAACCATACCCAGGCACACCACAGTAAATGGCTGGAAGCAAAAGAGAAAGAATATTTTAGAAGTAGCAAGAAGAGTACAAAAGGCATCTTATATAAGAGGAATAAGAATGATAGCTAACCTTTCATCAAAGAAGGATGGAGGCAGAGACAATGGCACGGTGTCATTACCACACCAGCAAAGAGGAATATATGCCAATCACGGACTCTGCATCTAGTGAAGATGTCATCAAAGATGAAGCTGAAAAGCCTTCCAGTTGAACTTTCATGAAGGAATTCACCATCCTAAGACCTGTTCTTTTATAAGAGGGGGAGGGAAGCATCGAAGGGAAGTCATTCCACATAAACATAAAGAACAAAGAGAACTGGAAAGAGTGAGTAAGTTCACAGCATAGATGGTGTGGGTTCTCCCTCAGTTTATGGAGAAGACAAGTGGCAGTCACAACGCACAAGGAGCCAGAGCGATAGCTCAGCAGTCAAGAGCCAGGGGGCCAGAGTTCAGTTCCTAGGACTCACAACCACCTGCAACCCCAGGTCCAGGGTAGCCAATGCCCTCTTCTAGATATATCTTAAAGTAAGGAAACAAACAAACAAATAGGTAAATTGATTGACTGATTTAAATAGAGCTAGAAAGATAGCTGGCTCAGTGGTTTAAGAGCACTGGCTTCAAAAGGGCCTTGGTTCCATCCCCGGCACCACAGAGAGGGGAATCACAGTTCCTAACTCTATCAGACACACCCTTGGTGCGTAGGCACACATTCAATCAAAAACAACATACACATAAGCAAATACAAATATAAATAACACAGGCTCTATCTATCTATAGTTTACATACAAATGAAATACTGGTGCCAGTAACACAAAGAAAGGGAGGACAATGCTGAGACAATCAGAGATCACAGAAAGATCAGAAAGCAAAGCAGTGGTTAGACAGGGATTTGTTGTTCTAATCTTAGAGAGGAATTTATTTATTTTAACTGCCAATATGAGAAAATCAGAAATCAATAATTGAGTGTCTCACTCAAAAAACCAGAAATACCAAACTCTGAAGATGTAGGTCAGGAGCAGAGTGCTTACCTAGCATGCAAAAGGGGCTGGGTTCAAACCTCAGCTCTGTAAAAAGGAAAAGGTAGAAAAGCTAAACCCAGACAAAGTAAAATGAAAGGAAGGAAGCAGAGAACAACAGACAGGGCACATGACAAACTCCCGGCAACAGCTCGGGGTGGGAACAACAAAGCAGCAACACCAAGGATGAAAGATGCAAAGCTAGAGAACCCGCCTGCAGACAGACGGAATACTATGAAAAGGGTTAAAGGTCAACGTTTGGCCAGGCTGGGAGGCGCATGTCATCCCAGCATCTGGAGGAGGATCAGGACCTGAAGCTGTATGAGACCTCATGTAAAATACAACCACCACCAAAAAACCAAATTAAACCAACCACCTCCCAAAACTCAAGTTTTAACTAAATGACTGAAACAAGTATTCGAAGACTCAGTTGACTGGAGCTGGAGAGATGGCTCAGTGGTTAAGAACACTGACTGCTCTTCTAGAGGATTCAAGTTCTTTCCCAGCCCCAACATAACCACTGTGACTGCAGTTCACAAGGGTGTGAAACGTCCCGATTTCAGCCTCCCCATGAGCTCCTGTGAGCATGCGGTGCCCATGGACGGACACACACACACATACCCCCCAAAAACAACGACAACAAAACCCCTAATCTTTAAAAAATTACAATGTGGGGCTGGATATGGCTCAGTGGTCAAGAGAATTGGCTGCTCTTCCAGATGACCTGGGTTCAAGTCCCAGAACCCACATGGCAGTTCTCATCTGTTTGTAACTCAGTTCTAGGACTTCTGACACCCTCACATAGACAGACATGTAAGCAAAATACCAATGCACATAAAAATTTTAAATTATATAAAAAAATTCTGATTTGAAACTGTACTTATTTATTATTGTGATAATATTTAACTATCTATAAATCTATCTCAACCTCTTTTAATAATATTTCACTATAGGGATATATCATAATTTAGGTACTGCTCTGTGATTAGTATGTCTTACTTAAGACATACTTTGTATATGAATACTTTTTTTTCCGTAGCTAATGTCACCAAGGCAAAAAGACTACAAATCTAAAATCTGAATTTTGTTCCTTTAAATTAAAAAAAAAAAAAAAAAATCCTGCGGCAAATCGTAAGGTTCAGATAAAGGATATCTCTTTGACCCAGGCAGATTCCCCAGGCACCGGGACACAGTAGAAGGTCTGTCTTTCCGAAGTGGTAGACCGTGGAGAGCTTACGTCAAGTTCTTGTTGAGGCTGTAATATATAGAAAAATATTTTTAAATTTTTGTCAAAAAAATACATTTTCACACATTATGAAATCATAATAAATGTTACCTAAAGTTAATGTAAATAATAAGCAATTAAGTAAAGAAGCATCTCCTTATGTAGCTCTGGCTAAAATGAAACTTGTGAGCCTCCTGTCTCAGACTCCCATAAGGCACATGCTGCCACCACGACACACTCTGCTTCTTTTCTTTATTATTTTTTGGGGTGGGGTGGGGTAGGGGGTAGGGGAAGTTGTCTCACCCTGAAGCTCCCCAATTCTGGGATTCTAAGAACAAGCCACTCCAGCCAGCTTTCCTATTTCCAGGGTGACCACCTTTACTTCCTTGTGTGCACAGGGGAGCAGGGTGTGTATGTGCACGCCAAGGCTTACATATGCAAGTGCCAGGGCATTCTGCAGGGGCGAGGGCTCTACTTCTACCAAGTGGGTTTCAGGGACTGAACTCAGGTTTGGCAGCAATTGCTCTTATTTATCCACTAAGTCACCTCATCAGTCCCCAAGCTACCATTAAAAAAACAGAGCCCTGCAGTGGTGGCACACACCTTTAACCCTGTAGGAGGCAGGGGCAGGTGGATCACTGACTTTGAGGCCAGCCTGGTCTACAGAGTAAGTTTCAGGATAGCTAGGGCTACATAGAGAAGCCCTGTGTACTGGCTGGTTTTGTGTGTCAACTTGACATAGAGCAAGGAGCCTCCCTTGAGGAAATGCCTCCATGAGATCCAGCTGTAAGGCATTTTCTCAATTAATGATCAAGGGTGGGAGGGCCCATTGTGGGTGGTGCCATCTGTGGGCTGGTAGTCCTGGGTTCTATAAAAGAGCAAGCTGGGCAAGCCAGGGGAAGCAAGCCAGTAAGGAACATCCTTCTATGGCCTCTGCATCAGCTCCTGCTTCCTGACCTGCTTGAGTTCCAGTCCTGACTTCCTTTAGTGATGAACAGCAATGTGGAAGTGTAAGCTGAATAAACCCTTTCCTCCCCAACTTGATTCTTGGTCATAATGTTTTGTGCAGGAATAGAAACCCTGACTAAGACACCCTGTCTCAAAAAACCAAACCAAACCAACCAACCAACCAACCAAGCCAGACCTCCATGTTAATACACACACACACACACACACACACACACACACACACACACACACACACACAGCACCAACTTCATTACACCATTTTCATACATGTAACATCTACTTTACTCATATTCATCAGTGGAAACGGATTTTTTGTTTTGTTTTTGAAACAAGGTGTGATATATACCAGGCTGGCCTCAAGCTCACTATGCACTGAAGATGACCTTGAACGTCTGATCCACTTCCCAAGTGTTGAGATTGAACCCAGTGCTTCATGCATGCTAGGCAAGCATGTTATGTTCTCTACCTTCAAACTATAGTTTTGCCTATTTCTCGCCCCCTAGGAGCAAGGTTCCTTTTATTGGAATGGGGCTTTCATTTAAGATTTTTTTTGGTTTTGGTTTTGCTTTTTTGAGACAGGGTTTCTCTGTGTTGTCCTGCCTGTGCTACAATTCACTCTGTAGACCAGCCTGGCCTCAGAATCTGCCTGGCTCTGCCTCCCAAGTGCTGGGATTAAAGGCGTGTGCCACCACCATCTGCTCAAGATTTTTTTTTTCTTTGCAGAGCCCATGCAGTGTTATGCCAAGATTACCAACTTGTAATTTATGCTACTGTACCTGGAGGAGGAAACATTAAATAGTAATATAATCACCAATACATTATAACTTCTTAAAGAAACACTGATAAAGTCAATCCATTAGCCTGGTATCACATTTGTCTTATGAAAAAGACACGACAGAGTATGAAGCACGCGTGAGATTGGGGAGTCCATCTTTAAAGAGCCCACTCCTCTAAACCACTGTCAGAAGTCACACTGCAGCTTCCCAGCTAAAGCTCTGTGTTCCATGACCCACTAAACTAGTAGGGCACTTCCGTCAACTAGGAATGGCTCTTCTGAACTGTATGACTGCAGCCGGCATTAATAGGGTTAACAATCAACTCTCAAGAAATTTGAGTAAGAGTTTAAAAAAAAAAAAAAGAGTAAAAGGCCCCAAAATAAGGTGATGGAGCAAAGGTTCTAGGTCCAAAAAGCAGAAAGCTAGATCCAGAAAAAGTAACAGCAGAAGTCTCACCTTCATACTGACCTGGCTGGTTAAACACCACCCCATACACACCCAAATTCTCATTTTCTTCCCCAAAATGGACAATTAAAGTCTGTGTTTCAATAGAAGACACATGAAAAACACAAAGCAAGTAACAGGAGACATTACTAGCTATCTGGTCTATTTAGACCATGATAGTGGTCTTTTCTACAGCTTTGTACAGGCCCAGCTAAGACACACATGCTAAACAGGTGAAGTCTTTTTCTCCTATTATCAGAAAAGCAATGCAAGGAAAGGAACAGAAGGCAGATAGTTTAGAGTTCCTTCACAAATGTCTTCTAGTAAACTTCCACTTCCACGCTGTCCCTTTGGGGCCTAGCACTCATGGAACCCTACATGCAGTAGAGTGGCCGGCCACTCCTTTCACAGTCACATGACATCCAGTACTCTGTGCTTTCCCTGTTACTAATACACAAAAGAATGCTTTCATTACTTCTTTCTGTCAATGAAAATTTTGTTTTAAAACTCATGTTAAAAAAACCAAACAAAAAACCCTATATGTAAAGTCAGGTGTGATCCCAACAGCTGGTAGGTAGAAGCAGGACAGACACAAGTTCAAGCCAGGCCAGTGAGACTCTCACTCAAAAGGGCGTACTCTTAAGTCAGAGGCAGTGTTCAATGGTAAATATACTTCTTTAATCTCTGACACTCACTCCCAGCAACCTTCCCTAGAAAAACAGAGTGAGAGTTAACTGTATGTAAGTGAAGGAATGATCAGGTAGTTCATCGGGCACAGGCACTTTTGTCAGTCCTGATGACCTGAGTTTGAGCCCTAGGACCCACACGAATGTCCTTGGACCTCCATGGTGCATGGCCTCTGCCTTACAAAACAAGCAAGCAAATGTTTAATTACATCTGATTGAGAAAGGGCTAAGTCTCAGTTACGCTTTCACTTTTGTTTAAAGAAACAATCACTGTGCTTTTAGTCACAGATGCTAAGGAAGAATCCTGTCATTTAAAATCTTGCCAGAAATCTTTAAAAGATAAATAAGAAAATTATGTCAGAAAAATTCTTAAAGACAAATAAAAAAATATTCTGCCTGATTTTTAAGAATTCATTCGCATACAAGTGTACTGAAAGCCAACCAAAGAAAGAAATTCTCTTTTTAGGTGGAAAAACCATGCTAAAAAAGCCTCAAATACCGTAAAGGATACATACCCCACATTCTGCTACATCTCTGTATTTTCCAAAATGAAGAACCTATGACCAAACAAAAGACAAAGTATCATATAAATGTGATTAATATATAAATTACAGATAGCATAGTTCAAGGAGAAAGCAATACATACCCGTGCTTTTGTGTTCTGGTTAACCGTTTCATAAACTCCCATGTAAAACTCGGGGTCAAACATATCCTGAATCATGCAACGAAACTTGACAAAGCTGTTAGGCCTCAGATAATGAAGGGGAACTTCATTCAATGACGGCACCTTCAGAGAAAGCAAGCAAGTCAGCAAAGTGGTCTGTAAGATGTTAAACAGACATATTTTCAAAGTCTAGCCCTGTCCAGCTCTATGCTCTTACTGCTCAACATAACATCTGCTGGGGAAAGAAGAACTTTCCTCTGAATTCTTCCAAGTTCGTGTGACAACACTTGACTATAACAGGATGCTTTTCCTTCTAAAAGTATCCGTAATATGTGTAATATTGCCTGGCTTCTTTTGGTTCAGTTTTGTTTTCTTGTTTTGTCTTTGTTTTCTTTCTTTAAAGATTTATGAATGTGTGTGTGTGTGTGTGTGTGTGTGTGTGTGTGTGTGTGTGTGTGTGTGTGAATGAATACCCTGGATGCCAGAGAGACATTAGATCTCATTATAGATGATTGTGAACAGTCAGTTGAGAATTGAATTTAAGACCTCTGAAAGAGCAGCCAGTGTTCTTAACCACTAAGCCATCTCTCCAGACCCCTTGTTTCCTTTGGAGACAGTCTCACTTTGTAGTTCAGAAGCATGACTAGGAATTCACTAGTAGCCCAGGCTAGCCCCAAACTAGTCATGATCCTCCTGTGTCAGCCTTCTAAGCCCCCATATTGTAAACATCAACTATCATGAGGGACTGCTGAACCCTTGCAGTCACCAGGAAAGCATATGCTTTGATGAGTTCCTCTGAACGGTCACACATGCCAATTCTTTTAGGAAGAACAACAAAGGTGACAATCACTCTTAGAATCACAATTTACTCTTCAGAAAGTCATTTGCTGCCATCTAGAGGCACAACACAGAAGCATCAGACCAAAGCCCCTTTATTTTCACATACTTCTACTCATGTGAGGCGGGCTACTCTGCTCAGAGAAACTATAGCCAGCTCATACAACAGCAGCAAGCTCACCCATTTAGGAGCTCACCCATTTAGGAGCGTTATTTTCCTTCAGCTTTTCCTTGAAGTATTCAATAACTTTCTTCTCCCAGTCAGGATTAACTCCATTTTGTGCTGAAAGAGAAATATGGTAATCAAAGCACAGCAGATTATGTTCAGGGCAGTAACAGGTACGCTGAGTAGTTAACACAAGTAAATATGCAATGGGACACTCACAGGCATTCAAGGAGCTTCCTTGCTGGGTGCTGGGTACCACAACCCAGGCTGCTGCCCCTTAGCTCTCTGCTATTAACTGAGAGCCAATACCTGTGGAATAGCATGTGGCTCACCTAGACAGAGCAGCAAAAGCTACAGTATATAAGGCACTTAGTTCAAAATACTTTTATATCTAGTAATACACTGTGAAATGAAAGTGGAGACTTTAAATCACACTTATTTATTTGTTTAGTGTGTGTATGTGCATACACACGGGCAGGAGTTGGTTCTTGGGGTCTAACTCAGGTCAGTCATCAGGCCTGCCAGGAGAACAGAAGTTCAGGGTTCTTCAGCTATAGAGGAGCCTGAACTACATGAGCCATCTCAAAAAAAATAAAAACAAAACAGAAAAAAAAAAGTTTAAATTGTAGGGGCTGGAGAGATGGCTCAGTGGTTAAGAGCACTGGCTGCTCTTCCAAAGGTCCTGAGTTTAATTCCCAGCAACCACATGGTGGCTCACAACCATCTGTAATGGGATCCAATGCACTCACATACATAAAAATAAATAAATCTTTAAAAGAAAAGTTTAAATTGTAATTCTGTCCTTCAACACCAGTCATACTGCTATGTAAATTAAGTTCTAGCTTCCTAGTGCTACATAGAGACATACGTCTGTCACTCTCTATCAGAGAGGCTCATCACCCAAAGTGGCAGCCAGTTCTCCACTACACATATAGTATTATCTTGCCCTCACAATGAAGAAACAACCTAGAGGGGGACTTACAGGAGATGAAAAGGAAAACCAAAGAAGAAGTAACCCACAGAACAAAGATTCTTGTGGTCTAAACCCCCTAGCCTACATGTCTACAAGTTTATCACATGGCTGCCTTAAGTAGATGGTGAATAAGGGGAATTTATTTCTAACTGTGATGTCGCTGAGCCTGTATGAAACACTCACAAAAACCCTGCTTTAGCACAGTATTCCAACATCCAACATTTCCTCTTAACTGAACCAAGCTTGATGGCCATAGTTGCATCCACAGGGTCCATGTGGTGAGAGGAGAGAATTGATTCCCCAAGTTGTCTTCTGACCGCCACATGTGCGCCACCCTTGCCTTTATATGAATTAATTAATTAATTCAACTTTTTTTAAAAATGAAGAACAAAACAGCCTTGGTGCCACACTTCGGGTTTTGTTCTTAGATCTACAACCAACTGAATTAGTTTCTATGTAAAGTATGAGGTTTAGGTTGAGATCTCTATTTTTAAGACTGAGGTTTAGGTTGAGATCTCTATTTTTTTGTATATAAATGTTTAGTTGTTTCAAAGAACATCCTTTACCACTGGATTATCCCGTGTCTTATGATTAAAAAAAAAAAAAGAAAAGCAAAGAAAAAGGAAGAAAGAAAAAAAAAAGTTAAGAGTAACAGCAATAGGACCTGAAAAGACTTTGCAAGGGAAGACTTAACCACAAAGAAGGGTTAAGTAGGGTGATTCCACTTAGTATGGGAAGTAAACTAAGCCAGTTCATAAAGACATATGGGAGAGGCTAGCGGGAAGGTGGATAGTTTGTGATTATGGTACAAAGAATGCCCTGGTGGGGCTTAGTTCCCATAACTAAGTCCAAAACTAGCAACCTTAAAACAAGGAAATTATTTAGAAGTGTTCACTGAGGAAGGGAGACTGAGAAGAAAATGTGTGAAAAGCTAAGTGTCAAGCTAGGTGAGGAGGGGTCTGAGTTCCAGAGCAGCCCAGACCACATACTAAGTACCTATGACAAACAAGTCTGAGTGATAGGAAAATAGTTCGATTTGTTGGTTATTGGGGCGGGGGTATGTACTCATACGTGTGTGTGTGTGTGTGTGTGTGTGTGTGTGTGTGTCCCCGCGCGCACGTGTGCACGCGCCTGCCCACAAAGGACAAAGGAAAACCTAGGGTGTTGTCAGGCATTGTCCACTGATTTTTTGTAAAGGATCTCTCACTGACCTGGCACTTGCCAAGTAGGTAGCTGGCTAGCCAACCCACCACAGGGATTTGCCTATTTCCATCTCCCCAGTGCTGGGTGGGATTAAGGGCATTCACTCCAGGCTGAGCTTTTTTTTTTTTTTTTTTTTTTTTTGGTTTTTCAAGACAGGCTTTCTCTGTGTAGCTCTGGCTGTCCTGGAACTCACTCTGTAGACCAGGCTGGCCTCGAACTCAGAAATCCACCTGCCTCTGCCTCCCAAGTGTTGGGATTAAGGGCGTGCGCCACCACTGCCCGGCCAGGCTGAGCTTTTATATGTAAATTCTAGGGACTGAATCAGGTCAACATGCTTGCAAGCTATGCAGTTTACTATCTGTGCTGTTTCCCAGTCTGGTATCAGACTCTTTAAAGCTCAGAAAAGACAAGGAATTAGATTTGTTCTAAGAACCTCCAGATAGGGACGTAAATCCTGCTGACAACTTGATTTTTATTCCAGTGATACATGCCACACTTCTGGCCTCTAAAGCTGTAAAGTAATGAATCTATATTGTTTCAAGCCACTGTGTGGTGTGAGTTACTGCTGGAACAGGAAGTTAAATAAATTGAATATATGTATCCAACTCTTCTGTTCTATCTGTACAGTTAGTCCACAGTGGTATTACCTCCTTATTCCTGGTATGGGTGATTTGTCTTCCTTTTTCATTGCTAGTCTAGCTAGGGGTTTATCAGTTTTGCTAATAAAAAGGAAATAAAAGATTAGGGATTTAGCTCAGTGGTTCAATCCCCAATTACACTCCATCCACACAGACAAACCCCTAAACACACTGAAAGGAAAAGCAAAGAGGGGGCTGTACACGTAGCTCAGCTGGTAATGTCTAGCATGATGTGGGCATGGCACATTTGCATAAACCAGGTGTAGTGGTGCATGCCTACACCAGGAGATGGCAGCAGGAGGAGCAGAGCAGAGGTTCAGCTCATGGCCATTGAGCAGAGATGCAGGCTACCAAAGGATTCCTGCTGAGCTCAGGAGGAAGAGAACCCAGACCCAAAACCTGTTCTCTGACTACCACATGCACACTGCCTGCAATGTGTAGCAACTTCTTGCAACATAATAGAAAGTTGTAAGAAAGTTTAAGATCACCTTCACATACCAGCGAGTTTTAAGGCAACAGCCTGTACTACGCTAAGACTGTCTCAGAAGTTTCACTGATTTGCTGTTTTCATTTTTTTTTTCAAAAAAAAAAAAAATTTCTTTATTTATTATATGTAAGTACACTGTAGCTGTCTTCAGACACTTTTTCTTCTCGCTCTGGCCTGCTGGCTCTGCTCGCACACTGTAGCTGTCTTCAGATACCCCAGAAGAGGGGGGCATCAGATCTCATTATAGATGGTTGTGAGCCACCATGTGGTTGCTGGGATTTGAACTCATGACCTTCCGAAGAGCAGCCGGTGCTCTTAACCGCTGAGTCATCTCTCAGACCCCTTGTTTTCAATCCTTAATTTCTGTTCTTCCTTCATTATTTTCTTTTCTTTGTGTGACTTGGGTATTAGTTTGCATTTCTAATTCCATGGACACAACGTTGAAGCCTTCTTTTCAAATGCACACACAGCATGGTCTCTGGTTGTGCTTAGAGGAGTTTCTTACATTTCCATTTTTGTGTAGCTGGGAACAATTTCAAGTTTCATGGGGACTTCTCTTTGATCTACAGACTGTTTATAAGTGTTCTACAAGTCTGAATTTTTCTGTCATCTTTCGGATTTCCAATTCCCTCTTATTACAGACAGAACACACACAATGATTTCCCTTCTTTGAAGTCTGCTAACACTTGTTCATAACTCAGAATGATTTATCTTGGCCCAAGTTCCATGTGCGCTTAGGCAGTGCGTGTTCTGGGGCGGGGAGGTGAGCATACTAAATGAGCCTGCTTGGCTGGCACTCAGAGCTTTAAGAGCTCTACCAATTTCCCAACTACTCAAAGCAGCAGCAAGCCCTGCAACGACGGCTGCACACTTGCCACACTGCAGCTGGTGCATGTATGTCATACCTCCTTATGAAAAGGTCTCTTCTCTTCTTCTCAGGACAGCTTTAAAAACTATTTTAAAACTTGGGGCTGTCCAGGTAATGGTGGTGTACATCTTTAATCCCAAGACTCAGGAGGCAGAGGCAGGTGGATCTCCACGTTAGAGGCTAGCCTGATCTAGAGTAAGTTCCAACACCAAGAAACCCCATCTCAAACAAACAACACACAGTATCAACATCATTCTCTTCCTCCATCACCCACGTCCTGTGAGCCCTCTCAGCCAACTCTCTTTCAAATTCATGACTTTTTATTTCTTAATTATCATTGTTATAGATATGTCAATAGACATATAAGTACAACCTATTGAGTCCATTTACTGTTGCTTATACATATTATTTTTAAGGCTGGCCACCTGGGATTGGTGTAGAGAAAATCTCTTGTGTACTGAATGGATTCAACACCTGTCGGTTAAAGCTGATTGACCTGTAGCTGAGGCAGGAAATAGAAGATGGACAGAGAGGGACAGAGAAGATTCTGGGATAAAGTCAGGTGCAGGAGGATTGGCCCAGGAACATGGAAGTCAGAAGCATGGGAGCTAAGCAGAGGTAACCAGCCATGTGGCAGAACTTAAGATTAGAATAAATGAGATATTAAGTTATGATCGAATCGGGGAACAGCCAAAGCTTATGACCAAAGTCTTTGTAAATATATTTGAGTCTCAGAGTTGTTATTCTTGAAGCCTGGGGCCAGAAGGGAAAATATGACTTTTACAGATTGGGAGGAAGACATTCTCCCTTTCTTAGTAGTGCAAACAGATCCTTCTTAAGAGTATGACGGATTCCCAAAATGGCTATGTTTTAGCTACTTAGGAAAACTCGGTGGAAATCAGATGTAGCATTATGCTCACTGACCATAGGGAATGTGTAGGAAAAGAAAAACAGAAAGTAAGTCCTAAAACCACAATTCCCTTACCATGAACCTCCTTCCCCAAATAAACCCACACTACTAATTCACCTTTAGGAATTTGAGGATAGTTCCAAATTTTCTCTGATGAATCACAGATTAATCTGTGTAAATTAGTGTTTGTGGAATACTAAAGTGGGGTTTAGAGAAAAAATAACTTTGAACATGTCTATCAAATACCAAGAAAAAAACAGACATAGAATAGTCTACTAATCAACACATGCAGTTAGAAAAGCAATAAAACTAAGGGCAAACATCAAGGAATGGAAAACAAAACACCAACACAAATGACTAATATTAAATAGACAAAATTGGGGGCTAGAGATGGCTCAGCAGTTAAGAACACTGGCTGCTCTTCCGAAGGTCATGAGTTCAATTCCCAGCAATCACACGGTGGCTCACAACCAACTGTAATTGGATCTAATGCTCTCTTCTGGTGTGTCTGAAGACAGTGACAGTGTACTCACACAAACATAAAATAAATAAATAAATAAATAAATATTTTTAAAAAATAGACAAATTCCGGGGTGGGGCAGTTCACATTCATAATCCTAGTACCTAGGAGGTAGAGGCAGAAGGAAAAAGAGATCAAAGCCAGCCTGGGCTACATAAGACTAGAAAGGGCTGGGGGTAAGGGGGAAACAGAAAAAAAAAAAAGAGAGAGAGAGAGAGAGACAAAAAGAAAATGAAAATAAGACAAAACTTCTAGGAAGCTATTCAGTAGGGAAAAAACTGTACACAAAATCATAGGTGTTAGGGACATGGCTCTGGTGGAGGAGTGCTTGCCTAGCATTCCTGAAGTCCTGAGTTTGATTCCCAGTGCTTCATAAAACAAGGAGTGGTGGTACACACATGTAATCATAGCGCTAGGCAGAGAGAGGAGGATCAAATTCAAGGCCACCCTTGGCTGTTAACAAGTTCAAGGCAGGTTTGCACTACATGATACCCAGTCTCAAAAACAGAAACAAAAACAAAAAACCCTAAGTATTGTATTGGCAAAAGAACAGATTGATGAAACAAAATAAATAGCCTATAATTTATCAACATGGATGTAGCCACCTGAACTTTCAAAGGAGCAAAAACAATATAGCAATGTACAATAAACAATGGAGGAAAGAACTGTAAGAAACAGTATCAAAACAAACTGAGTAACACTGCAAAAATTACCTCAAATCTGTCACAAAATTAACTTAAAATAGATCACAGAACTAAACAAAAGTAACATGATATAACTCACAAAGTATCACATAGAAGAAAACCTAGATGTTTGGCTAAAGCTGTTTTAAGACACACTCCACAAAAGAAAATAATAAGCCAGACTTAACTACTTTTCTGTTACATGAAGGAAACTGTCAAAAAAAAGCAAACACAGACAGACAAAACACACACACACACACACACACACACACACACACACACACACACGCGCGCGCGCGCGCGCGTTATAGAGAGATGAAAATACACAGTACCCTAACCACACTACATGCAGATGAGAAAATGGCCCAACTGATCTTTAAAGAGAATAAATCCTGGCTATTCGGTGATGGCTTATACCTTTAACTGCATCACTAGGAGACAGAGGCAGGAGCTCTGTGAGTTCCTGAACAGCCATAGCTGCACAGAGAAATCCTGTCTAGAAAACCCAACTCCCCCAAACAACAACAACAACAACAACAACAACAACTACAACAACAACAACAACAAAAACCACAAGGAAAACCAAACCAACCCAAACCTAACAAACCAAAAAAAAAAGAAAGAAAAAGAAAAAGAAACACCAACCCCAAAGACAACCCTGGGATGCAGATCAGCACAGAGTGCTCAGCCTTGGCAGTAGGAATTGTTAACACAGCAGTTTCCATTCACTGCTGCTGGAGAGCAGAATCCTGTCTGGCAGTTTGTCACTAAGTTAAATATACTCCTATCACACTACCCTAGCAATGCATACTATGGACTTTGGATGATAACATGTTATTTCCTGTTTGTTTAAAATATATATGCATTTGGGGCAGGGCCTTGTGAACAGAGGTCATAGGACAACTTTTTAAATAATCACTCATGTTAGCTTATATGTTACCATATTGTACCTGAATATACATATACATACCATGTGGGAGCATTAGAGCCCATGGAACTGGTTACAGACAGTTACAGTTAACATGTAGTTACTGTGAATCTAGTCTGGGTCCAGAGGACAACTCTGTACCTCATTCCCCCTCCACTTGTAGACATGGGTTCTAGAGATCAGATTCAGGCCATCAAGTTAGCAGGCACACTGAGCTGCCTCAGCTCGATGAGGATTTCCTAATTGTGACAAATATACTTTTCTGGGATGAAATGCTACCATTTGGAGCAAGTGGAGAGGTTATGTAAAAAATATTTACCTTGGGCTGGAGAGATGGCTCAGGGGTTAAGAGCACTGACTGCTCTTCCAGAGGTCCTGAGTTCAATTCCCAGAAACCACATGGTGGTTCATAACCATCTGTAATGGGATCTGATGCCCTCTTCTGGTGTGTCTGAAGACAGCTACCGTGTACTTACATATAATAAATAATTTAAAAAAAAAAATCTTTACCTTTCACTCAATTTTCCTGTGAACTTAAAAAATAGAAAAACAACAAAAATTAAAATGGATAGAAAAATTTCAAATGATTATAAAAGCAAATAGTATTTAGAACAATAGTGTTCTAGGTTATAAACAATAATAGTTGATGTTTGGCTGTCCCTTCCCATAATGCTGGAGATAACACCCAAATCTCAAACTCAGTGAGCATATGAAGCTACTGCCCTCAACCCCCACCCTCTCACCCAAACTTTTGCTTATTTAAAAAATAGAGTCTCACTATGTAGCCCAGACTGGCCTTGTAATTGGCGGTCTTTCTGCTTCCATCTCTTGAGTGGATTCCAGGTATATATGTATGAACCCATAGAACAATGGGTGCCATTTTTTGACAGCTGTCTTTTGAAACAGGGACTCCTGCTGACCTAGAGTTCACCAAGTAAGCCAGGACCCAAATTCAAGTCCAAGCACACACATAAAAGCTAGGTATGGCCATGGGAGCCTATAATCCCAGCAGTGGGGATGGAGGCAGGCAGATTCTAGGAACTGGTTAGCCAGCCCCCCTAGCCAAAGCTGCCAAACTTGGGGTCTAGTAAGAGACCCTGCCTCAAGAGAGTAAGATAGAGAGTGACTTGATAGAGCAGGATATCCAATGTCATCCTTTGATGTCTGTTCTATGTGTATACACACAGACAGACAGACAGACACACACACACACACCCCATCCTCAACAATAAAATAGAAAAAAGTCATAGCAGTCAAGACTACTACATGGAGAGAGAACATACAGACCACTGAGTGGAATGGAATAAAACCACACAGTTTACCATCAACTGGTTTTTCAACAAATGTGCCAAAACTATATAATATGGAAAAGATAGTATCTTCAACAAATTAGATTGGGAAAGCTGGACAGCTATATGCAAAAGAATGACTTCAGACCCCTACCTCACACTATATTAAAAAACAAGACAACAACAACAACAACAACAAAGCACAACAGAATGGGCAAATGCATAGACACCCAAAAATAAGGAAAATAAATGAGACTTTATCAAAATTAAAAATTCATGGTCACACTGCTGAGGGGGAGAAAAATTCTCTGTATCAAGTACAACAACTTAGGTTCAATCCTTGGCTATGCTTGTGGACTAGAAAGAGAAGAAAACAAAATTCCACAATTCAACAAGGAAAAAGACAACTAAAACCTTTGCCTAAGGTAGTGACACATGTCTTTAATTCCAACACTGGAAGGCAGAGACAAGTGGATCTCTGTGAGTTCGAGGCCAGCCTGGTCTACAAAGCAAGTTTCAGGACAACCAAAGCTGTTACACAAGGAAATCCTGTTTACAAAACAAAACAAAACAAAACAAAACAAAACAAAACAAAACAAAACACCTTGCCTACATAGTGAGTCTGTGGCTGGCCAAGAATCCATGATACCTGGTTTTAACAAATAGGCTGGGTCGTAGCTCATTTGGTAGAGCGGTTGCTCAGCATGTACACAGCCAGTCTGGGACACAGGAAATACTGCCTCCCCCACTCACTGACTGCAAAGGACTTGAACTAATTAATGGTCTAGGAATGCACTATGTTATGTAGTTCAGGCTGGCCTCAGATCGACCTACAGCAAACCAAGCTTTCTCCTCTCACCTTCCAAGTCTGAGCTTACAGGCATGCAACACTACACACATATTTTCAACAGACATTTCTTCACAGAGAATAACCAAATGCCAATATACAAGATATTATTTGTTGTTAGTGAAATTAAAATAAGATCCCAGCAGCACACACACTAAAACTGGAACAGGATAGAGGTTAGCATGGCCCCTGTACAAGGATGGCAATGCAAATGTGTTAAGTGTTCCATAGTTAAAGAAAACCCCCCAGCAGCATACAACCTTACTCTCATCCAAACAGCTATTACAAAAAAGAAATTCTCCAGAAAAGATCTGGAGGAATCAGATGCGTGCGTGTGTCTTGGTTAGGGTTTCTACTGCTGTGACCAAAAGCAACTTGGGGAAGAAAGGGTTTATTTAACTCATCTTACTGATCGTAGTCCATCATTCAGGGAAGTCGGAGCAGAGACTCAAGGCAGGAATCGATACAGTGGCCATGAAGGCATGAATGAACAAACATAAATCTTAAAAATTACTTAGTTTTTATGTATATGGGTGTCTTGCTTGCAGGTGCGTCTGTGTACCACGTGTGTGCCTAGTGTTGTGGAGGCCAAAGGAGGGCATCAATCATATCCCTAGGAACTGTAGTTATAGACAGATGTGAACCGCCACATAGGTGCTGGGAACCCAACCTGGGTCTTCTGGAAGAGCATCCAGTCCCAGTCCCTAAACAAAATACTGACAATTACACACAGAAGAATATTATCTGTAGCCATAAAAAGAAGTGCAGCACAGGTGCACACTGCAACATGGATGATGCCTGAAAACATACTAAAGGAAGACAGCAGCCCTAAAGGCCGCATGTCGCGTGACTCCTTAAATACAACAGGGTTAGGGTGGTGACTAGAGCATTCTAGATGTGTGGGGGATGGGAGGTGAGTGCTAAGAGCTTTGGGGTTTCTTTTGGGGATGATGGAAATAATAATGGTGTTGTACATTATAAAAAGACCAAAAACAAAACAAACAAAAACCCCAAAGAAATAAAAATGGCTAGAGAGATAGTTCTGTGGTTAAAGTTGCTTGCTGACAAACCTGATGACCGGAGTCTGATCTCTGAGGATCTACATGGTGGAAGGAAAAGAACCAACTCCTACAAGTTGTCCTCTGACCTTCACCCCTGACCTATGTGTGGCACTCCTGTGCCCTCATTCACCCACTCTCTCACACTAAATGTAATTTAAAAATACTAAAAAATCATCGACTATTTCTTTATATAATTTAGTAGCTATTAAACTTAAAGCCCTACCACATAACACCCAATTAACACTCAGTTCCCAGACTTCTTTTTATTTTGAGACAGATTTTCATTAGTTGCCCAGGCAGGCCTTGAACTCAACCTCCAGATCAAATATACATTCCTAAATTGTAAGTTTTATGTGAATTATATCTGAATAAGAATGTTTTGCCACCCTAAAAAGCCACACAGAAACCACTGGAAAATAGGAACAGCTGAAAAGGTTCAGTTGAGCTAGGCTTGGTGCCACATAACTTTAATCCCAGCATTCGGGAGGCAGAGGCAGGTGTATGGATGTGAGTTTGAGGCCAGCCTGGTCTACATAGTGAGATCCTGTCTTTAAAAAAAAAAAAAAAAAAAAAATTAAATAAAAGGAGTTTCATTCAATGGGAGAACACACAATAACTCATGTAACAGATCTGTACTGGCCTTTTAACCACGTGTTAGTGTTTATTTGTAACTTAAATACCCACACATTTTGCCATGGCTGTTCAATTCAGACTTCTTTGAAAACCTCCTCCCTACTGCCATGACTGTCCTGTACAACCCTCACGGCCATCAGAGATAGCTGATCATGAGTTGACAGTAGACTCTATTCTGGGCCAAGTAGATTCTCTATGCCTCGAATTTGGGATGAGGTTAAGTGCGGGCTGGAACTGAGAACAAGTGAGCTTGATATGGAAGAGGGAAACTGCAAGCTAATACACAGAGCTGAGTGTCTGGAGAGAGCTGCCTGGACTTCCTCTACTCGGTCCCTCAAAACACCCAGGCCCCTTCCCTGGGCTCCAATCTTACAATAATTTACTCTTTAGTGCCTACCAACAGCACGGTGGTAGATAGAAGAGCTCCAAGCTGGGTTCAGACAAGACAGTAGACTGATGACAAGAACAGAGCAGCCTCTACTGATCTTATCACTGCTCTGAACTTTTGAAAACACTAGTGATTAGACTCAAACTTCCTTTTTCACACCATTGCCAGCCTCATCTAAACATTTTTTTCCAATACATTCCACACGATATATAAAATACTGCAGTATTTATAATCAAATTCCATTTTTTCCTGTACTATAAAGAGATGAGCACCTTAGGATCCCACTTAAGGAACAAAATATGAAAACAACCTATTCAATCTGAATTACATTTAAAACTACTTCATTCCTACAGCAAGATGGGATAGTGGGATATCTCTCACAAATAGAGATTCTGGCTGGGCAAGAAGGCACACGCACACTCCAAAGGATGAGGCAGGAGGTCTTCCATGAGCTCCAGGCCAGCTAGGGCTAGAGAACTTCCTCAAAGTAAAAGGTAAGGAATTCTGGTATCGGTCATTGGAACTTACCCCTGTAAGTCCCAAACCTTTAACTATGGAAGAGATTTTTCCTAAAATGCATCTATGCATGTGCACCTTCAGACTGTACAGAATTGAATCTTGGCTTGGCCTCTGGGAACCATTATTATTCTCAACACACCAGTTGTTGGGTCCGATATTTTGAACTTCAATTACTAGCACTTAGTTAAGGGACATAGGCCCCTTTTTCTTTTTTTTAGAGACAGGCTCTGCCTTCCCGGTGATAGAATCACAGGTAAGCCGCTTACACATACCCTTTGAAAACCACCCTAGATTGCTAGGTATGAATCTGCTTCTCTCCACCTGCAGTGTACTCAGACCCTTCATCAGGCCAGGCATGCATTCTACTACTGAGCTATAATACCCCAAGCCCATGTTTTACTCTTTCGTGGGCTTGCATATCTCTGCCCCTCTATCTGTGTGTTCACTGGCTATAATCTTAATGCCTACCCAGTTCTTCTATCTGCCGGCTTTAGTTTCACCCTGGGAAACTACCCGACTAGTTAGAAAGAGTTCTAGGAAAAGTGAATCCAATCCTGCGAGAGCGCATTACAAAAAACACATTCCACAGAGACTGGTGGCTCAGGACAGTCATTAAGTGCACCGAAATCAGGGATGCGAGTGGGAATCGGAGGTCTAGTTAACCAAAAAAGTAACGATGACAATTACAACTAAAATTTACTCAGCTTGCCTACAGGACTCTCGCGTTCTGTAGCAACTCATCTAAGTAGTAGAGCATTTCTAGCTAGCCCTGGTAAAGGAACTGGTAACAAACAGAGCAGACGGGCTCTAAAGTCAACAGAGCAGAAAAAAACCGAAGCATTCTCTCGGATGTCAAGGGAGACGTGTGGAAACAGAGTGAACTTCTGAGCGAAGGATCGAGCACTTCCCTACACACACACCGGAAGTTTTGAAACATCCCGCAGGCTCCCACAGGCAGTGGCTTCTCTCTGTGGCCGCTCTGAGAGCCCTCCGTAGGTAAGGGGACCTCTCCCGGCTGCAGCACCCGGGCTAGGTAGGCCACCAGCCGGGAGCCAGGCCGTCAATCACAGCCAGCGCTCGCAGCTGCGTCTCCCCCGCCAGCGAGCCGGAGCCGGGCAGCGGGCAGGTGACGGGAGGTGGCGGCACCTGCGCCCGCGGCCCGAGACAGCTGCTTCTGTTCGGCTGCCAGGCCCGGGGCCACGCGAGTCCTCGGCAGTGATTCCCCAAGACCGCCGTCCCTAGTGCGGCCGCGCGGCAGGCCTGGTCCCGCAAACTCCGCTCCCCTCCCGGTCCTGCTCGCCACGCGCCACTCACCGAAGAAGCCTTGCACGATCCCGAGCGGGTGGCTCAGCCAGTCTTCTCCACAGGGCATGGCGCTGAGGGCCGGGGCCAGCGCGGCCCGTGCAGCGCTTCTCTGCGGGCCGAGCGCGCTCGGAGCCCGGCTTCTCCTCGGGGACTCGGCCGCTCCTCGTCCGCGCCCTCCCACGCGCGGGGCGTCGCGAGCCACGGGCCTCCGCGCGTCTCAAGGAGAGGTGGCTGCGGTGAGGGTGACGAGTGCCTCAGAGCTGCTGGCCAGCAACCGGAGGAGGGGAGACGGTCCCAGGCTCCACTTCTCACAATGGCGGGAAATCGCGGTCGCAGACCGCGCTGCCAGCGACCTGGGTGGAGCTCGCGAAGGAGGGGCGGCGGGAGCGTGCTGCGCACTCCCGGAGGGGAGGGAGTGGGCGGGGCGGGCGGCCATTTTGGAGACGGGTAGAGATCGGGCAATCCCGGGACCGCCATCTTGGAGATGGGCAGAGGAAGGATCCTGTGCGCGTTGATGGCAAACTCCATCAGGGTGCCTCATTGGCTCAAAGTTTGGGTCCCCAACCTCAAGAGTCATCTCTGAGCAAAATTAAGGGGTGAAACTCCATTTGATGTCTGATCACCTGATCTTTTTGTACCTCTTTTCTTGTTCTTAGAACTTTTCTAAGGTGCCCTGCCCAAATCCTGTATAAGAACTTGCCCCCAGCTCAGTGAGTTCTTCCTGAACTTATTCAAGGAGGCTGTGTAGCCTTTGTGGGCATCTCAATATGGCCAAGGAACTGGCAAACGCTCAGAACTCTCTCCTGGCCCAGCCTTTAGTTTCTAACTTCAAAAACACCCAGATGCCCTTCTGCTTCCAACCTGGCAACTAGGGCGCTATGGCAAGATACCTTTACAGCATACAGATCAGAATACTCTTACAGGGCAAACCCAGAAGGGCAGCTCCACAGCAACCTTTAACCTAGAGAATTTAGAAACTGTCAAGTTTTTATAAAGAAGACATTTTCCCTGTGTGTGGGATGTACCTCAGAAAATCCTGGTTTCATCATCTATACCGACTTGGCTGTAAAAAGGTGGTGGTGATCTGAATGGAATCTAGAGAGTAGATGGCTGAAGAATAAGAACTTCTCAGTGGTAGAACACTTGCCTGCCATGCAAGAGGCATCTGGATTTACTCTTAGCAAGGGATCAAAGAGGAAGAGATGGCAACAGATGAACAGAGGCAGCTATGACTGAATCCAGAAACCTCTGTAGGGCAGAAGGGGAAGAGAGCCAAACCTGCCCCTCTGCCTTTGTTGGTCCCCTGGAGGGAAAGAATCTTTAAATCATAGCACTTGGGATATAGGCAAGGAAGATCAGGAGTTCACAGCCAGCCTTGGCTACACACCCAATTGGAGGCCAGCCTGAGCTACGTATGACCCCGTCTCAAAAATTAACATAGATAAATATTAAGAGCCCTGAAGTGGTGGCACATGCCTTTAATCTTAGCACTCAGAAGGCAGAAGCAGGAAGATCTCTGAGTTTGTTTGAACTTAGAGCAAGTTCTAAGATGGCCAGGGCTACACAGAAAAACCCTATCTTGAAGAAAAATTAAGTCCACGTACATGTGTGCCACAAGTTTATGAACAACTGGGAAAAGTAGTTTAATCACTTAGAATTCGAGGTTATACAGCATCCATCCACAAAGAACAATAGCTTTGTAGAGAAATGACAGAAGAAAGTAGTTCTTAGTTCACAAAGGCAACAAGTTGCAGGAAATCAAAATATGAGAGACTCATGGTTGACCCAGTACATAAAATCTTTCCACTTCTGGGTGGATAAAGATTGAAAGTTCTTCCAGGTGATTAGCTTCCATGTTTTCTGATAGAAAGGAAAGGGAGGACACCTTGAAACCCTATATCCCGCCTTTGTACAAACAGTGGGAGGCAGGAGTTTTTCTTATATGTGGTTCTGTTCAGTTTCTTTCAACTCAAGATAAAAGTGGCATGATTTGGAGTGACTCTCACTGGATTGCTTCAGGATGAAAGAGGAAATTTGGATTTGGCATTTCAATATGTTTTACATCTGACTTTTGTGAGTTGAGAAAACTAACAAGGCTAGGACAATATAGTTGTTTGAATGAGGATTGTCCCCATAGGCTCAAATGTTTGAATACTTGATCCCCAGTTGGTAGAAGTATTCAGGAAGGATTAGAAGGCGTGGTCTTGTTGGGGGACCAGTGTCATGGGGCAGATTCAGCTTCAGAAACCTCCCATCTCTCCCTGTGTGTGCTCTCTGCCTTCTGTTTTCAGATCATGATGTGAGATCTCAGCTGTTTCTATCACCATGCCTTTGCCCTGCCATCGTAGACTCTGACCTAATAAAACTATAAACCCAATTAGAATCTTTATAAGTTTTCTTAGTCATAGCATTTTATCACAACAGTAGAAAAGTAACTATGACAGATGATACCACCACTTCATTCATCTATTCTTTCAGTAGAGGGAGTAGCCATGTTCTTGGAATTGAATGGGGGAAATTTCATATTTTATCTCTGTGCCTCATAATATCCAAATTAAAGCTATGGCTAACTTATCTGACTTTAGAAATTCTATCTATCTATCTACTCAATTAGCCCACGCTTCCTTGGAACTTACTATGTAGGCCAGGCTGGACTACATCTCCAGTGCCCATCAGTGGATCCTTAATTGGGAACAGTGCAGTCATGAAGGGACCTGATTAGAGGAAGGTCACTCAGGGCATGCCCTTAAAATGTATATCTCATTCTGGGCCCTTTTCTGTCATTTTTCTCTTCTTAATTATTAGTTTTTTTCCTCCTGTGGTGGTATAAAATAAAAAATAATCCTATGTAGAAGTTAATTATGCAAAGCGATGGATTTGGAATTCAGGCTTTTCTGAGGTAATCATGTGTAAGGGGAGTCATCACGGAAGAGATCCCTATGAGCTTTGCTTTTTGTAGAGACATGATTTCTCTTTGTATAGCTTTGGCTGTCCCGGAACTCACTCTGTAGACCAGGCTGACCCCAAACTCACAGAGATCTGCCTGCCTCGACCTCCTGTGTGTTGGGATTAAAGATGTGCAACACCACAGCAGGGCTGGACCTCTGGGATCCCTGCACTCATAAAGAGGCTTGAGGCACTAGTTTTCAGGTTTCAACTTTAGTTTTCTTTCTCAGGGAAGCTTTTTATTACTTAGGTTTTTTTTTTTTTTTTTTTTTTTTTTTTTTTTTTTGCTAATTATCTGATGGAGAGAGACACATGCTCGCTCTTCCTAGAATGTTTGCATCTCTGTTCCCTGATGATGTCAGTGTTCCAGGAAACAGACTTAAGGAAAGCCTGCAGCTTATTATTACTGTGTTTAGTTGATTGTTTTGCCAGATTGTAAACTCTAAAAAGGAAGGATATAGGGTCTGTTTCATACATCACTCTATGGTATACGGTTCTTGGCCTTGATTATTTATGATAAAGACAAGAGAATTTTCTTGACCAACTTTTAGTCTAGCAGGGCTTTTAGCAGTTTGAGGCCATGTTATCTATGACTCACTAGAAGTGTCCCCACCACTACGCTCTGTACCCCTCGGCCCCGTTGAAATGCTTGTCAAAGGAAATTCAACACTGCCAGCATTTACTGTTTTTATTCCAGCCAAAACCTGGTAGTAGGCAGATAGGTCCC
>CM052703.1:68593407-68618708 GCA_028551405.1 Uromys caudimaculatus | reverse complement strand
AGTGGGTAACCTACATTGTGGGAACCCAGTAGCACACGCTCCTTTGTAAGGCCCTTTATACCTCTACTTGTCTACAGAGCTAATGCTTGGACTTTAGTTTCTTAGTATTGTAGAAATCAAATGACATGTTTAGGTATATGGTAACATTTGAATTATATAAAATAAATTCAAAGTATAAAAAAAGGTACAAATTTATTTCTTTAAAAAAATCCTTTAGGGCTGGAGAGATGGCTCAGGGGTTAAGAGCACTGACTGCTCTTCCAGAGGTCCTGAGTTCAATTCCCAGCAACCACATGGTGGCTCACAACCATCTGTAATGGGTTCTGATGCCCTCTTCTGGTGTGTCTGAGGACAGTGACAGTGTATTCATATACATAAAATTAAAAAAAAAGTTCTTTATGTAACATGAACATTTACAAAATAAATATTTACATAGAAAGTAAGAAGGGCACAAAAATGTTTTCTCTTTTCCATTTTCTTTCTTTCTTTCTTTCTTTCTTTCTTTCTTTCTTTCTTTCTTTCTTTCTTTCTTTCCTTCCTTCCTTCCTTCCTTCCTTCCTTCCTTCCTTCCTTCCTTCCTTCCTTCCTTCCTTCTTTCTTTCTTTCTTTCTTTCTTTCTTTCTTTCTTTCTATTTTCTTTTTAAGTACTTTGAGGTAGGGTTTCTCTGTGTAGCCCTGGTTGTCCTGGAACTCTGATTGTAGACCAGGCTGGCCTCAAACTCACAGAAATCCAACTGCCTCTGCCTTCCAAGTGCTGGGATTTAAAGGCGCATGCTACCACGTTTGACTCGTTTTATAGCTTATTCAAATAAATTTTTTTTAAGAGAAAAGTTTTGAAGGAAAAGTTTTACTTTTTTCTGTAATGGAGAAATACAAGTTAGAGGACCAAAGTAAGAGGTCTAATTGCTGTTCCTTTCAGAGCCTAAGAGGGTGGCGTAGCTTTTAAACCACTGCTCTCCTGTTCTGTTGCAGAAGACTCCACAGATGTTGGTGAGGAGGATAGCTTCCTTGGTCAGACTTCTACTCACACATCCACCCCACAGACATTCAGTTACTTCTCTCAGGTATCAAGCAGTAGTGATCCTTTTGGGAACATTGGACAGTCACCCTTGACTACCGCACTGTCGGCTGGACAGTCATCACTTCTCAAGCCCCCAGCCACACTCCCTTTTACAACTGGATCCCAAGATATGCTGAATGCGTTTCCACCATCTGTTTCCAAGGCTCCCTATGGTGCTGCACCTTCCTCACAGATGGGAACAAGTACCTATTTGCCTTCTCAGCCAAGTAGTCTCCCTCCAAATTTTGGGAGCCCACCCCAGGGGATTCCTCAACAAGGACATAATCCATATCGCCACACTCCTGTCAGCAGCCGGGCAAATCCCTATATAACACCTCCACAACTACAGCAGTGTCAGACGCCAGGCCACCCTTCCTACCCTCCGCCTTCTGGACCCCCTGTGCAGACATACCAAATGCCGCCAGGACCCTTGCCACCGGTATGTGAATATCATACTACTTTTCTCTCTCACTTTAGTGAAAGTTTTCAAAAAACTTTGCATGTTTTAAAAAAGCATTTTGAGATTTCTTTTTATGTTGCATGTATTGTTGTCAGCATGTGTGTCTGTGTACCATGTGCATGTAATGGCCTTGGCAAGAAGGAGGCATGAGATCCCTTGGAACTGGAGTTACATGTGTCAGCTACCATGTGGGTGCTAGGATTTGAACCTGGGTCTTCTGGAAGAACAGTCAATGTCCTTAATTGCTGAGCTATCTCTCCAGCTCAGCTTTATGCATTTTAACATGCACATGAGGATAAAACATTTTTTAGCTTATTTTATTTTATATTACACACACACACACACACACACACACACACACACACACACACACACACACACAGGTGTTTTACCTGAATGTGTTTCTGTACACCATATGTGTGCCTAGTGTCCCAGGATGCCAGAAAAGGTGCTTATATTCTCTAGACCTGGAGTTATAGACTGTTTTAAGTTACCATTTGGGTTCTGAGAACTGAATCCAGGCTCTCTGCAAGTACAGTAAGTGCTTTTGCCCAGTGGGCCATTTCTCCAGCTTGGGAACAAAATGTTCTTACAGAGGAGTGTGGTGTGTTACTGTGTCAAAACCAGGGTGTTAAATGTGGTAGGTAGACACTCCCACTGAGCTGTATCCCTGTCTCACGTTTTAATTTTGAGACAGGATCTTACTAAATTGCTTTGTTTGGCCTCAAACTCTTTCCTGCCTCAGCCCAAGTAATTGGTATTATGTGTATATGACACAAAGGGTATTTGTAAACTGCATGCTTTGGAGTCAACATTCTTTTAAAAGGAGCTGATTGGAGGCTAGCAAGATGGTGCAGAGTGAAGGTACTTGCCCCCAAACCTGAGGATCTGATTTGAACCCCAGGGCTCATACAGTGCAGAGAGAGAGCTGATCCTACAAATTGTCCCATGATTCCACACTTGGCTATGGCATAAGCATGCCCACCCAAATACGCAACTAAACCAATATATAAATATAAAATTTGTTCATATTCAAGTTTATAGCACCTATTTACTGGAGTAATAGTTGATTTTAATTGCCTAGGTACTCACTGATAGTCTTGATATTAGTGTATAATATTAATAAATAAATGTTACCTAAAGACACGGAAGAATTGAGGCAATGTAGATTGCCAGTTTCTCATCTTAATTATACTATTTAGTGAAAACGCCCAATTATAGTGACTGAAATAGATTTCTCCACTAAGTTTTTGTTAACTCACTCTGTAGACCAGGCTGGCCTCAAACTCATAGAGATCCAACTGCCTCTGCCTTCAGAGTGTTAGGATTAAAGGCGTGCGCCACCACTGCCCGGGTCTCTACTAATTTTTTAATGTTTATGGAAATTCTTCTCTCTGTGTGTTTGTTAGTTAGACTAATATTTAAACATTTACATTCTTAGAAATGGAAAGGCTGGATCAAGAAGTATGCGTGTGCTAAAGATTTTAAAAATGATGGACCTGTGCAGATGGTGTGCATGGAGCCCAAGTTCAGGCACACGGAATCCCAGCACTGAGAAGGAGCTGTGGGCACAAAGATCCACTCCTAACCAAGAGACTGTGCGGGAGAGTGGCAGGGAGAGGGAAGGCAGTGTCTTCCATGGAGTGACATGGTGTGTCTCCTACACTCCAGGGCAGGGCACGTGCTCAGGAGGAGTTGGCCAACACAAAATGAACTCTTGTTTTGTGTGTGTGTGCCTGCTTTTTCGTTTGTTTGTTTGAGTTTTTGTTTCTGCTTTTAAGAGAGAAAAAGAGCAAGAAATTGAATGAGTGGGGATGTGGGAGGGATCAGGGGAAGGGAAAGAATACCAAACTATATTATATGAAAAATTTAAAAATAAATTTATTAAAAATTTCAAAATTATGGGAGACATTGGTGGGTGTCTAGTTCACTTTGCCACTGATTTGAAGTTTTGGTTCACTAGTTATGATCCTAAGTGGTTGCCTGGAAATGCACATAGGGTAATTATTACTGATATCAATTAATTCTGAAGCGAGTACAGAATTTCTTTTGGACACATGTGACAGTCTTAATTTCCTTTAGCTTCCTACAGCAGTGCAGTCACCAGCGCAGCAGCAAGTTCCTGTCAGACCTGCAGGACCCCTTGTACAGGGGCCACCTCCTTTTGTACTTCAGAACCAGTATGAACCTGTTCAGCCACACTGGTTTTACTGCAAGGAGGTAGAATATAAACAGCTATGGATGCCTTTCAGTGTGCTTGACTCTTTGAATCTCGAAGAGATCTATAATTCAGGTAAGTACCCATCTTGCTTTATTCTATCCCATTTGAGACAGAGAAAGAATGAAGGGTATTTATCCATGGTCTTCTTTTTTTCAACTGTCAGATTTCTTGATCTGTGTAGGTCTCCAGATCCACTTTAAGATGACAGTACTAATTAATATATATCCTGAGTTATTGAGCAAAGCATTCAAAGAAATAGTTTAGTAATTTCTTTGTTTTAGCTGGTCACAGTGACACACCTTTTCATCCCAGCACAGGCAGATCTCTGTGAGTTTCAAGCCAGCCTGTCTACATAGTGAGCTCCAGGCCAGCCAGGGCTACATAGTTAGACTCTGTCTCAGTAAAACAGAACATAACCAAAAAGTTGTTTTAAATCAGAGAGGTAGAGTTGTTACATAATCCAGTTTTAGTTTTTTGATTTCTCTTACTCATTTGGAGTTATGGGGTGTGAAGTATTTCCTGTGGAACTCTGTTTCGTGGTATGCGGTGTGAAAAGTGTTCCGAGGTCAGATGAGCTTTGGAAATATTCTCATGTCTACTTCTTGAGAGAGATGTCACATAGGTGTATCGTAAGGGTCTGAGTAGTCTTGCAGCATACAAATATAATTCTTTATCTTGATATTATTTGATTATGAAACTTAAATATCAGTCAGTATTCTCTAGCAATGTACTTCCAGGAACATTTCGGTACATTGATGTTACTGCTCCGTTTTACTTTTTAAATGGGATCTCACTTAGCCCAGGCTGGCTTCTAACTTACCAGGTAGCTATAATTATCCAGTAACTCCTGATCCTCCTGACTCCATATCCCAAGTGCTGGGGTTACAGGTGTATGGCAGTACATCTGGTTTGATATTACTACTTTAAAAAAACTCATAAACTATTTCAGTTGTTTCCTGATCGTGTTTTTAAAACTTGCCCCGGCTCCTTGTTTCTACTCAAGAAGAATCATGCTGCATAGCAACTCCCTCCTGTGATATCAGCACAGGAGAGGATGGAGCAGCAAGACTGCTGGGAGGGTGAGGCCAGCCTGGGCACAGAATGAGACTCTGCCTCAAAAGCAAGCAAACAAACAAACAAACAAACAAACAAACAAATAAATGTCATGATTTTGAGTAATACAGATTATCTTATGTTTTCAAATAAGAAAAAAAGTGTAATTGTCTGTCTTTGAGTATTGACTAGTAGTGTCATGAGTGTATTTTCAAATGGGCCTGGTAACAGAAGAAGAAAATGTCCTCTCGGTTTCTAGTGCAGCCAGATCCTGAGAGCGTGGTTCTAGGCACGGATGGCGGACGCTATGATGTGTACCTTTATGATCGCATGAGGAAGTCTGTGTACTGGGAAGAGGAGCCAGCTGAAGTGAGACGCTGTACTTGGTTTTACAAGGGGGACACAGACAGCAGATTTATTCCCTATACAGAGGAGTTCAGTGAAAAACTAGAGGTATGGCTAGTTTATTTCCTTATACTTTTCTTTACAAAACAAAGGCATGTATGCAAGACAGGCTTCTGTGATACCACTCACAGTAGAGATGGCTTTATATACAAGGTGGTTTGTGTTGATCCTGTCACAAAGAAGATTGATCTTTAAGTGGTGCCGTCATTCAGGAAGTGCTGCATGTAATGTAACCCTGTGTCTCGAGATGAGACTGTATGCTTTGGAAGGGGCACATTCCACATATACTGAGGTGCTCCTTCAAGCAAATTCAGGTAGAAGCTAGGCATGGCCGCACTTGCGTATGATCTCAGCATTCTTGAGGCCAAGGCGTGTATCATGAGTTTGAGGACTGCTGTGGGTTGATAGAAGAACCAGTCTACAAAAATGTCTCCCTCCCTCCCTCCCTTATTCCCTCCCAGCTCTCTCTCCCTCTTCCCCTCTGTCTCTGTCTTCCTCCTCCACCTCTCTTTTGAGACAGGATTTCTCTGTGTAGCCCTGGCTGTCCTGGAACTCACTCTGTAGTCCAGGCTGGCCTTGAATTCACAGAGGTTCACATGTCTCTGCTTCCCGAGTGTTGGGATTAAAGGTGTGCACCAAAACAATCTCTTAAATCATAATTTTAAAAAGTTTTATGGCACTTATTTATGTGCGTGCTCTCACACGTGCACACGTTGCATGACTGGAGGTCAGAGAACATGCCAGAATTGGTTTTCTTCCTTCTACTGCGTGGGTCCTGGGCGTGAAACTTAGGTATTTAGGTTTGGCAGCAGTGTCTTTGCCCACTGAGCTCTCTGCCACTGGCCCTTAAAGCATAATTTAGTTCAGAAGGGAAACATATGAAAGGTACTAATCCCTAGAGCCTAATCTAAATAAGCAAATCACTAAGGATACACTGTAGTTGTTGGTGCTTTAGGCAGGGTCCTGCTGTAGCTGCAGTATCCCAGAGTCCACATTGTAGGCTTATTATTTTGAAGCTAAAAGTGCAGTGTTCATGTGTGAGTATCTGAAAATAGAGCAAGCACTTTTTAATTTTAAAGATTACTTATTTTATGTATATGAGTACACTGTAGCTGTCTTCAGACACACCAGAAGAAGGCATCAGATCCCATTACAGATGGTTGTGAGCCACCATGTGGTTGCTTCAAATTGAACTCAGGTTCTCTGGAAGAGCAGCCAGTGCTCTTAACCACTGAGCCATCTCTCCAGCCACGCAAGCATTTTCTTTGAACTGTAATGATAATATTGTATGTGGGTGACACAGCTCTAGGCTTGTCTAGCAAGCCAAGTCTTGCCCATCTCATTGGCATGAGGCCCAGGCTCCTGCCCAGCTTTCTAAGAAACCCACTGCCTTAGTGGAAGCAAAGGAGGGCGAGAAGTGAGAACCAGATGATGCCCATGACTGACTAGTGTGTGGTTGACCCTGTCCTGTCTGACCACTAGAACAAAGAGCAGAAGTGGTTTTGATTTGAAAATGCTTTTAATTTTATAACAACACAGTTATCTCCGTAGAAAACCAGGTGACCCTTTAGAAATACCATTAGCCCAATACAAGAGTTGAGAGTGTCTCTCTGTGAAATCAACCAGTGTAAGTTAGCAACATTCCTGTGCAATAGAGCTAACCAGTTAGAAATCCTACTAGGAGATACTGTTTATGATGCCACAGAAACTACAACCTTTGTAAAAAGGTGAGCAAAAGACATTCCTGAGGGCTGAGGCTTGTAGCTGAGCGGAAAATGTCTGCCCAGTGTGCACAGCCCCTGCACTCTGAGGGGAGGGAAGATTTGCATAAGCTGAGCACAGCACAATGAGCCTCAAGACCCAGCTATTCAAGGCTGTATACAGTAAGATTATTACTCGCCCCTCCCCCAATTGGTTTCTATAGAGGGAAGCTATAAAATAAAGAGTGTAAAAGTGACCAGGGACAGTAACACAAGAGGCCAGCCTGGTCTATATAGCAAGCTTGAGACTGTCTTAAAAAAAAAAAAAAAAAAAAAACCAACCAAAAAAATTAACAACAAAAGACAAAAAGGCTGGGCAGTGGTTACATACCTTTAATCTTAGCACTGGAGAGGCAGAGGCAGATGAATCTCCAAGTTTAAGACCAGTGTGGTCTTCTACAGAGTGAGTTCTAAGACAGCCAGAGCTACACAGAGAAACCCTGTCTTGAAAAACAAACAACAAAAAAAGCACTGGATGCTCTTACAGAGGGCTCGGTTGATTTTCAGCACTCAAATGCAGCTAATAGCTATTGGTAACTCCAGTTACAGGAAATCTAACACCCTTTTCTGACTTCTTAGGACAGTAGGTATGCACATGGTATACATACATACATGCTGGCAGAACACTCAAACATATTAAAAAAAAAAAAACAGTGACTCAGGAGTAGAGCTAAATACTGTGTTTATATGCGTACAGTCTCAGCATCAATGTCGTCTCCTCCCCTGCACTCCAGAGCACTGTTGAAGTACTAGCCTCCAGTGCCCATGAATGCCACTTTGTGTGGAGCTCGGGTGTTGCAGATACAATCATTTGAGATGAAGTTACTTGAGTAGGGTAGTCTCCAAGCCCATGTAGCTAGTGTCATTATATATAATAAACACCAAGACAGACTTGTTCAGAAAGACAGAATACTGTGGTTTGATAAAGGCAGAGGTGGGAGTCAGGCTTACAGCATTGCATGGCCTTGATTGTAGCAAGGGTAGTTAGGAGGGTGCGATCCAGGTCGATTTCATAGGATTGGTGTATAGCTGTCACCTTGATTTTGGAGAGGTAGCCTTAAGAACTATGAGACAATAAATTAATTTTAACGCTATTCAGCTTGTTCAGCCATAAACTGATATACTGTCTAAACCTCCATTATTTTCCCCATGTAATGGGGATATTACTTAGGAGTGTGTGAGAGCAAATACTGGAGTAATTTATGTCAGATAGTCAGATGTCAGAACAGCATGGCAACCAGCAAAGCAGACCTACGTTACTGCTGTGCCGCCCGCGTAGCCCTAATGGCCCTCCACACTCGCCTTGGTGTGACTCAGATCGAGTGCACTGCATTGTGCGTGTTCTGTCTCTGCAGGCTGAGTATAAAAAAGCTGTAACCACAAATCAGTGGCACCGCAGACTAGAGTTTCCAAGTGGAGAGACTATCGTTATGCACAACCCAAAGGTAAGGTGCTTTCTGAGATGGTGGAAGACGCACTGTAAAATTATTCTGCTGTATGTGTGATGTTTCATTTTTAGTGGTTTTGACAGTGATTTGTTTACAATAAATGTATTACTTTTTCAATCAATCAATCAGTTAATCAAGAAAGACGGGGCTTCTACATAGACCCTGTCTCGAAAAACCAACCAAGCAAAAAAAAAGTAGGTTTTTTTTTTTTTTTTTTTAATCATTCAGTTTTTGTCACTGACACCAAATTTGTAAATTAATTGGGAATTTTTCCATTTAAAGGGATTTTGGGGGGGGTTAGATATGTTTATAAGACAAAGATTCATACAGATAACTTGTGCAAATCTGAAATTTTACCTCAATTTTTAAGTTCTTTTATCTACACACACACACACACACACACACACACACACACACACACACACACACACACACACACATTTATAACCCTCTCCCATTCTTGTAGTACTGAGAATCTCAGGAAAAAAAGTCAACATATACTACTTTTGATTTAGGTGTATGCCTTTCCAGCATAAGCATTTGAAGTCATGATAGGCTGTTTTGATGGTTAATGGTAGCAGGACCTTCACAGAATTTGCTTGGGGAGCAGTTCTTCTTCATTTATAACATCTGTATTGTGAAGCATTACTTTGAAGTAGGTTTAGTGGTATATTCCTGTAGTCCAAGCTCATGAGAGGCAGAGGCAGGATGATGTCTGTAGATTCTGGTCTAACTTTATCTAGATGAGATCCAAGCCTTAATACATCTGGGGATGTGTATTAAGACCCCATCTTAGAATCAACTGAACACCTCCCCCAGATATTGCTTTAACCAATAGTGGGAAATAATTTTGCTAATGAGCCTGTCATAATCTTGTGTCTTGAAGGTTATTGTCCAGTTCCAGCCTTCTTCAGTGCCAGATGAGTGGGGGACGACACAAGATGGACAGACAAGGCCCAGAGTTGTAAAGCGTGGAATTGACGACAACCTTGATGAAATTCCTTGTGGTATGTTTAGCTTGCTTGCTCTGTTAGTGTCATCCTTTACTATGAAGAAAGAAGCAGTTACTAGAACGACTTCCAGAGTGCTCAGAATTCAGCCATATGCTGGTCACAGTTCTGTTTTTTTTAAATTATTGTTCCTTTTTAAGTTTTAGATTAATTAATTAAAATGTGTAGGAGTGTTTTACCTGCATATATGCATATATGCACTTTGTGTGTACCTGGTGCCAACAGAGATCAGAGAGGGATTCAGATCCCCTGGGAGTTAGGGGTGGTTGTGAGCCACCATGTGGGTGCTGGGAACTGAATCTGAGTCCTCTGCCAGAATAACAAGCACTTTGAACCACTGAGCCATCAGTTCTACATGTCTTTTTGTTTTAAAATAGAGTCTCACTATGAAGTCCTGGCAGTCTTGGAACTCAGAGATCCGCCTGCTCCTGCATCTTCCTCCCAAGTGTTAGGATAACATGCACCTCAGAACACAATTGTATTACTTCTGTGTCTTTGTTTTTGGAATTCTGTTTAAAATAATAAAACCAGAGTCTATAATATGCATAATATGTGTGTATGTGTTGTTACAACAAAGTACTTTGCCAATTTTGGGGAATGTGGAGTTACAGTTTTTTTAAAAAGGTTTATTTATGTATTTTTATGTACATAGATGCTTTGTATGTATGTCTGCACATATCAGAAGAGGCATCAGATTCTATTACAGATCAAATGACTCGCCATGTGCGTGCTAGGAACTGAATTTAGGATTTAGAAAAGAAGCGAGTATTCAACACTTAGCCATCTCAAGCCCCTGGGGTTGTGTTTGTCAACCATGCTTGTCCGTGTTAGTCTCGTAGGAGTTGGCAAGCTTTTCTGTGAAGAGACAGAAAGTGTTTCAGACGTCGTAGATGTAATAAGTATCATGACCAAAAACTACTGGAAAGGGAAAGGTTTATTTCATCTGACAGTTTATAGTCAATCATTGATAGAAGTCAGGGTAAGAACTTGAAGCAGAAACTATGCAAGAATACTGCGTCCTGGCTTCTCTCTGGCATACGCTTAGCCAGCTTTCTTATGTACCCAGAACTGCCTCTTATGTTTGTGTTTCTGTAAAACATTTCGGAAAGATAGATGGTGATCAGGGTTTGGCCCATGGGTCTTAGTTTGCCAATCTTGTGCAATAATGTTAACTTAGTTCCCCTATTAAATCTTTATGCCTTTTATTGTGAAATAGGGTCTCATGTAGCCCAAGCTAATCTTAAACTCTGTGTAGCCAAGGCTGACCTTGAACTCTTGATTCTTTTGCCTCTATCTCCTAAGCACTGAGACTGGACTCATAAACCATTATATCCTGTGTTTCTTTAGAGGGTTATTTTATTTATTTATATTTATTTTGATATAGGCTCTTACTATGTAGCACTGACTGGCTTAAAACTTGCTATTTAGAACAGACTTGCCTTATATTACAGAGCTCTTCTGTTCTAGCTTCCTAAGTGATATAATTATTCTAGGAACTACCAAACTTGGCTTTTTGAAAGATTTATTACTATTTTTTCATTCATGTATATGTGTGCAAATGCTTGAGGAAGCCAGAAGAAGGTATCATATCTTCTGAAAGTGGAGGGGAAGTTTAGGCAGTTGTGACCACATGACATAGGTGCTGGAAACTGAACCTGGGTCCTCTAGAAGGAGGAGTAAATGCGTTTAACTTCTGACGCATCTTTCCAGCAACCCTGCCCCCAACCTTTTTGAGACAGCCTTTCACTATGTAGTCAATGTTGGCCTAAAACAGCAGTTCTTCTGTCTCAGTATCCCAAGAGCTGCAGTCACAGATGTATATCTCCACACTTGGTTTTCCTTTTTTGTGCCATTGAAGAGCAAGTTTTATTTTGATACTAGACATTTCATTGTCTAATAAGATAATAGGTGTTATGAGATCTGGATGGAATAGTGTGGGAAAATAGATTGAACTTTGAGATATTTCTTGTCTTGTTACTGTTCTATTATTATGAAAAGACACCAAGACCAAGGCAACTCTTAGAAAAGGAAGAATTTAATTGGAGGCTTGCTTTCAATTTCCATTATTATCATGGTGGGAAACATGGCAGCAGGCAGACATGCAAGCAGGCAGGCATGGGGCTGGAGAAATAGCTGAGAGCTTTAGATCCTGTTCTGAAGGCAAAGAAAGTGACTGGGCCCTGGTATATGCTTTTGAAACATCAAAGCACACTCCATGACATATCCCCTTTAAGGCCACACCTCCCAGTCCTTCCCAAACAGTTCCATTTCCTAGTAACTAAGCATTCATATATGAGCCTATGGTGGCCATTCTTACTCAACCATACTCCTAAAGGGTTTTTGGTTTGTTTGGAGACGCGTTACAATGTATAGCTCTTATTGGCCAGGAACTTTCTATGTAGACCATGATAGCCTCCAGGTCACAGAGATCTACCTGCCTCTGCATCCAGAGTGATGGTACCTAAGGTACCAGGACCATGGCTGGCCGTCCTAGAATGTTTTTGAATTAAGGGGAAGGACTTTGGGAACAAAGACTTTAAAGTTTTATATTGTTAGATTGCTTGTCCATGTCAGGCTTAGTGTTCTATGGAGGATGTTTGATTTTGTTTGTTTGGGCAGAGAATTGAGCTCAGGGCCCATGTTCATGTACACACTTTATACTACAGAGCTACAGTTTCATCCCAGTCCTGTGGAGTTCTGAAAAAAATCATACATTGTGGAGGGCCAGTAGATTTGTGAAGAACCAATGTTTCCTTGACCTCTCCATTTAGTGTGCCATTTTTTGCCAAGCTAGACAAATTATTCTAATTTGATATGGGGTAATGAGAGATATTTGCTTGGGAGGGTAGTGGATTTCTTTGGCTTATGATAAAAAGGATATCAAGAATTTAGCAATTAACAATACCAAATACTCAGCTTTGTGTATGTGTGTGTTTTATGATGATACCTTATTTATTTATTTGTTTTTACCAGGGGAAATGCCTCAGGTTGACCATGTGGTGTTCATGGTGCATGGCATTGGGCCTGTGTGTGACTTGCGCTTTAGAAGCATTATCGAATGTGGTAAGTGCAAGTCCCATTTTGTCTACAGAAGACTCTGAGTGCTGAGAGAGGGCTCTTTAGTGTTCATTTTCATGATTGCTCTTAGCTGTGTGCTTGTGGCCGGGGCTATAAGTGGAGATTTCTGTGGTCAGTAGGAAGTATTAATCTGTGTTTGATCTGCTCTTATTGCATAAAATCCTGGATTCTGAAGAATTAGAAGGTATCATGGTAATGATTTCACTGTTTTGGTCAACAGCCAACCTGGCTGAGCACCTGCAGCAGCACAGAGCTCCTGTGTACTGAGCTGCTACATAGGGAGTCCTCCGAGAAGCTGTGAAGGACCAGTGGATGCTAACGGCTTTTGTCTGTAATAGCAGTCTGCACTTACTGAATACTTAGTAATGCATGTGTTTATCATCGTCCTCACGGATCCCACCTTTGTGTGGGCGTGTGTCACTGTTACCTCCAGTGTTAGGAGAGGAAAGGTCTTGGCTGAGTTAAGTGTGCTAGTGTCACGGTTTGTTGGTTCTGGAACCTGGTGCTGAGGAGGGAGTTTGAGGTGGTTAAACTAAATTTTTTAGGCCTTAAATACAATGAAAAGTTGTATTTAACTTAAAAAGTATTTCTGAACAGTTGGTGTTTGTTCATTTACTATTTTGTCATCATTTTTTAAGCATATAGCTTTATCTTATTAAAAATGCTAGTATATTTTAGTTCATTAATTAGCTAAAAAGCTAAGATAATTTACTCTTGATTTTTTTTTTTTTTTTTTAAGTGGATGATTTTAGGGTGGTTTCTCTCAAGTTGCTGCAGACGCACTTCAAGAAGTCTGTAGACGAAGGGAAAGTCAGCCGAGTGGAGTTCCTGCCTGTTCACTGGCACAGTGCCTTGGGTGGGCACGCCACGGGTGTTGACAGGTTTGTAGATTTTGATAACTTGTTTTTCACAGTAGCTAAAATTAGAGGCAAATTTAAATTGTAATACAAAATGGCTTATTCCAAAATGAGCAAATAACAGCCTGTTAATATCTGGCTGTTCCTTGTGTGTATCTGTGTTTATTCCTATTGTAAATATTTAAGGATCTAGGAAATTTTAGACAGAGTTTGTTTTGGATGCTGGAAATTGAATTCAGATTTTCAGATGTGATGAATACACCCTAGCTCTGAAGCTGGCTTTAAAACACCTGATCTGTTGTGGTTTAGGAGGGGCCTGTTGAGAGTGCTCTAGGATGCCCAGCAGCGTCCTTGTCTAGTTAACAGTCAAACAGATCTTCTCCATGTGATAGCAAACGTGTTTAGATTATGGCAAATTTCTCCATGGGGTGAAAATCACCCCTCTTTGGGACTTATATTTTTAGTTTCTTGGTGGGGAATACATAAAACTGTTAAACTGTAGGCCATTTATTGATGACACTTAATGCTAACAGCATTTACCAGGCACTGTGGCAGAAATTCCCCTTCAGTTTTGAATGCACCCATTTCAAAACCTCAGGTCCAGACAGTCATTATGCCGCCACAAATGGGTGATAGCATGTTCCTAGCTATTGACATTGTGATGTAATGGGGCCCATGCTTCATAAAGCTAACCCTGCAGACAGTGTGTTGGCCACACTGTGCTGTGCTGTGAGGTGCTTGCTTCCTCTGTGAATGTTCACAAGCTCCCTTAGAGAATTTTTGTTTCTGGTAGCTTCTTTCATATTCAAAGTGTGACAGCCTCTTGTCTCTGTCAGCCACAGTTTTGTCAGGCATCCAGATTTTCAGTTAGTCAAAAGAAAAAATTGGACAGTAGGCTTGTGTATTTAAAAATGGAAGTAAAGTCTTCACTTATGCCATATTTTACATAGCAACCCATTGTAGAATTCTGAAATTCAGAGTGCAGTTGTGGCACAATTAACTTTTTTACTTTTATCTTAACTATTTATGAATTATTCTGCCAACAGAATCAGCTCATAGCTAACCTGTGACATCTACAGGTTGATTGTACTAATTAATGTATAATCTATACCTTGTACTCTTTTATTTATTTATTATTTTGGTTTTTCGAGACAGGATTTCTCTGTGTAGCTCTGGCTGTCCTGGAACTCACTCTGTAGACCAGGCTGGCCTCGAACTCAGAAATCCACCTGCTTCTGCCTCCCAAGTGCTGGGATTAAAGGCGTGTGCCACCACTGCCCGGTGTCCTCTTTTAAACTGTTAAAAATTCAGAAGTTGAAGGTACATAATGACAGTAACTTTTTTTTTTTTTCTTTTAAAACAGGAATATCAAGAAAATTACTTTGCCAAGTATTGGTCGGTTCCGACACTTTACCAATGAAACTCTGCTAGATGTTTTATTTTACAACAGCCCTACCTACTGTCAGTCAATTGTGGAGAAGGTGGGAGTGGAGATAAACCGGCTACACTCGCTCTTTATGAGTCGGAACCCAAACTTCAAAGGAAAGGTCTCGGTTGCTGGTCACAGTTTAGGTAAAGCTACCCAATAGTCTCAGATGTGCCCTTTGGTTTGTTCAGATGTTGCGCTTTGTTTGTCTCATTTAAAAACTTGGAAAGCTCGGGTTTGTGAACAGAGGACAATATTTGCAGTTGAGATTGCCTGTGCTCTTCAAATCCAGTAGCAGAGGAAGGCTGTGCGTTTTTATTGTTGCTGTTTTAAGATTGTCATTTTATTTGTGTGTATAGGTTTGAGTCTGTTGAATGTATGTCATGTGTATGTGGGTGCCCATGGAGGTCAGAAGAGGATATCTTATCCCTGGAGCTGAAGTTGCAGGTGCTTGTAAAGTGTTGGCTGTGGGTGCTAGGAACTGAGCTTAGGTCCTCTGGAAGAACAGGGTGCGCTCAGCCTGAGCCGTCTCTCTAGCCGGTAGGCTGAGCCGTCTCTCTAGCCGGTAGGCTGTATGTGCTTTTTTTGTCATTAGATGAAATAGGAATATTGTTGCTTTTTTTTTTTTTAAATGTGTAGATAAAGCTGTCCCATGCAATGTGAGTTTGCTTGTTTGGTTTGTTCAGAAGTTTTTTGTGTTTTTTCTGGATGCAAAACTTAAGAATGTATACAAGCCTCACACAGGCACACACATGGACGTGTGTTCTAGAGCACCTTTGTGGAGGTCAAAGGGTAACTCGTAGGGTAGTTTTCCTCCAGCTTTACATTGTACCTTAGTTTGGTTCCTATTGCTTTGATAAACATTGTGATCGAGGGCAGTGTTGGTAGGAGAGGGCTTACTTCAGTTTAAAGTTGTAGTCCATCATGAAGGGCAGTCAGGGCAGGGCTTCCTGAGTACAGAAAAACCTGGAAGCAGGAACTGGAAGCAGAAGCCATGGAGGAATGCTCCTTACTGGCTTGTTCACCCTGGCTGTTCAGTACACTCAGCATTGCCTGCCCCGCGATGACGGGGATGGGCCTTTTCACGGGAATCTTACCAGCCTGATAGGGGTGTTTTCTCAGTTGGGGGTTCCTGATGACTCTAGCTCCTGGCTGGTTGACAAAAACCTAAGAACCGACACATGGGCTCTGGAGATCCAACTCAGGTTGCTGATTCTGCATGGCAAATACCTTTACTGGCTGTGCCATCTTGCTGGCTATGATTATCAGATTTTAATCAGAAGCTCATCTTTGTATGACTTCTGTCAGACTGAAACATAAAGCAGGAGAATTTATTTAGTGCTGAAAAATACTTGGGTTAATTTTGTTATAAAGCACAATATCTTTTTCTTAGGTTCTTTGATACTGTTTGACATATTGTCTAATCAAAAAGATATGAGTGTCTCTAAGTCTCCAGGATCTGTGGCTGTTTCTAATGGAGTTATGAAACATTCAGATTTTCAGGAAAAGCAGGTAAGTTTGTAGTTATCCTGTTGACACTGAGAGTTAAAGCTGGAGCTAAGCTCCTCTCCAAAGCCTGTGACTGTCTCTAATTGTCAGGATACATTGAGGCTCAGAGGTACAGTAGAAGAGCTGAACTACACACCTGCACTCCTGGCTGAGGTGGAAGGGTGATGAGTTCAAAGCCAGCCTGGGCAACACAGAAGATGCTATCTTTAAAAATAGGAGTTTTTCTTTTTCCTTATGGATTATAAAGTAAATTATTGTAGGAAATGAGAACATGAATGATTTACTAAATGTATATATTTTAAAATTCAGGTGAAAGATGGCAGAGTGCTAAAACTATTTGTAGAGCAAAATTATTTCAGCTTTTAAGTAGATCGGGAGACATTTTATGGGAGTTTTGTTTGAGCTTTGCATTGTTTTCTTCCCCTTTGTATTAAGATATCTGAAGAGTCAAAGCTGATGTCAGATGAATCATGTGACCTTGATGTTGAAGATGAAGAACCCCTAACTTTGCATGGAACCCTGGAAGCACTCAGCCTGTTTGATTACATTAGCACTTTTGAAAAGGAAAAGATTGATATGGAATCTCTGGTACTGATAATAGCCTGATTTATTTTGTTTAAAATTATTCTTTCTTTGTGTAAGTTTGAAAATTGAAGAAAGATTTAAGCACTTTTATATCAGGATTTATTCCACATAAGCCCAAAACTTAAATGTTAAAAAAAAAAAAGAAAAAGAAAAAGAAGAAAAAGGGAGCTGGGGAGAAAGAGAGGGCTCAGTGGTTAAGAGAGAGGGCTAAGTGGTCAATTGCTGCTCTCATAGAGGACTGACTGGGGTTTGGTTTCTAGCATCCACACTGTGGCTCACAACTATCTGTAACTCCAATTCCAGGATCTTCTGGCGGCTCTGGGCGCCAGCACACACTTGGGGGACACACACACACACACACACACACACACACACACACACACACGCTTTTTTAAAATTTGAGGAGAAAAAAATGTGTGAAGTTTTTTTTCAGGCATGAGACAAAACCCAGTGCCATATGTGGGCAAGAATTTCAATGTAGTGTACAGTATGACAATACCTAATGGCCAGAGACAGATTAGGAAAAGCACTTGGACACAGACAGATGGGGTTTTTATAGTCAGAGCCTATACTGAACTAATGATATGCAGCAGGCACACAGGCAGTGCAAACAAGAGCATGACTTATAGGAAAGAATGTAACAGGTGGCCTCATCCTTGGGAGAACAAGTTCAGAATGCCTGGGCCTACTACAGGGATATTCACTGAACACTGGTTTAACACTGTGGGACTTTAGCAGCCACAGTGCACAGACAGGTTGCTGGTGGGTTCATTTGTGCAGCCCTGCAGTAGGACTCTGCAGCAGGTGAATGACATGTCATCATGGATCTTGATCTGTTAGCTTGAGGCCAACACACACACACACACAGAGAGAGAGAGAGAGAGAGAGAGAGAGAGAGAGAGAGAGAGAGAGAGAGAGAGAGAGAGAGAGAGAAAAGAGGATGTCACTGTTGTGTGCACCTGAGGGATTGCTGCTGCAGAGAGGGCAGATTGCTAGCAGTTGTCCCTGAAAGAACTGGATGGTTGGGAGCAGAACGGACAGGAAAGATTGAGGAGAGATTCATTGTATGTTTGACAGTATAGCTTCAGAACTTTGCATGACATAAACACATTTTCTATTAAAAATAATAGAATTTTTAACAGACTAATTAAAATTTTTTTGTAGTGCTAGATATTGAAGTTGGCCTCATATGAGCTATGCAAGTGCTCTACCAATAAACTGAGACCAAACATGTAAAGTTTAAAATAATTTATTGCTTAAAACAAAAGCCCAAGCTTTTGTTTTATACAGTACTTCTTTATACATAAACATACACATTTTTTTTTCAATTGGATATTTTCTTTATTTACATTTCAAATGTTTTCCCCTTTCCAGGTCTCCCCTTCGAAAACCCCCTATCCTATCACCCTCCCCCTGCCTCTATGAGGGTGCTTCCCCACCCACCCGCCCAGTCCCGTCTTCCCTCCCTGCCATTCCCCTACACTGGGGCATCTAACACCCTCAGGCCCAAGGGCCTCTCCTCCCATTGATGTCCAACAAGCCCAAGTTTCTTTTTTTTTTTTTTTTTTTTTTAAAGATTTATTCATTTTATGTATATGAGTACATCATTACTCTCTTCAGACACACCAGAAGAGGACATCAGATCCCATTACAGATGGTTATGAGGCACCATGTGGTTGCTGGGAATTGAACTCGGGACCTCTGGAAGAGCAGTCGGTGCTCTTGTCAGCTGAGCCATCTCTCCAGCCCCAAGCCCAAGATTCTTGAAGTTGATTCTTTTAATATTTTTGTGTCCCACTTTGAGCTTATCTGTTTCTAGATTGATTAATTAATATGTTCTTTGCTTCCCTTTAAAGCTTATGTGTACAGTTGATGACCTGAAGGAGATGGGGATACCCCTTGGGCCCAGAAAGAAGATAGCCAATTTTGTAAAACTTAAAGCAGCCAAACTGGTAAGGTTCGTCTCTGCCCTCAAGACAAATTAACAAATTTTGCAACCTGACCTTTGTGGTTTGTGTGTGTGTGTGTGTGTGTGTGTGTGTGTGTTTTAAGGCAAGGTTTTATGCTATAGCCCATGCTAGCCTAGAACTCAGTATGTAGCATGATCCTTTTGCTTTAGCCTCTTGGGATTATAGGTGTAAGGCACTGTGCCTGGCTCTCATTTTTATTTTTGAAGCTTGCAATAGTTTGGTTGTGCAAACTATTTTACTTCCCCTGGAATACAATAATGGAAGCCCAGGGTCCAGAATCAGCTGGGGTTGGATTGTATTCACATCGCACTAGCTGAACAACTTGGTGTTCCTGGGGCAGAGAGTTCCCAAGACAAAGGACTTTTCACTTTTATTAGTTTATGTAAAAATTCCTTAAAAGATTTATTTTATGTGTATGGAAGTTTTGTCTGCTTGTATGTATGTATGTGCACTGTATGCATGCCTGGTGTTCATACAAGTCAGAAGAGAGTGCCACATCCCTTGGAACTGGAGTTACAGATGGTTGTGAACTACCATGTGGTGTCTGGGAATTGAACCAGAATCTTCTGCAAGAACAAGTGTTCTTAACTGCTAATCTGTCTCTCCAGCTCCAGCTTTCCCTGATATTTGTGAATTTCCGGTGCAAAACCTTGTGAGGTTCTCGACAAATGAATGGACGAATGAGAGGCCCTACCTCCTGGGGAAGCTACTTCATAAGTTAGCACATTCATGAGCACTGACTTGATTTCTCTGATCCTTGATTTTTTTTTTTTTTCATCACTAAAATGGGGCCCACATGCTGGCAAGATTGCTAAGCAGATAAAGGCATCTGTCATCAAGCCTTACTTCCTGAGTCTGACCTCCACGTGCACACTGTGGCATGCGCACATCCATTTCTCTTTCCCATGTACACACACAGATAATGAAGTGGAAAGACGAATGGTTAAAATGGGAGCTGTACTTTTTTCACTCATAGGTTAGAATGAGTATGAAATAGTGTACGTGACTTGTGTATTAACCTGCCGTGGTAGAATTTATCCCATTTTCTTCTATTTTGTCTAAATTTTATATTTTTATTTGAGACAGTCTCATGTATTCTAGGCTGGCTTGAGACTCACTGTGTAGCTGAGGATGACCTTGGCTTCTGACCGTCCTGCAGTCACCTTGCCAGTGCTGGGATTATAGTCATGTCCCACCTCGCCTGGTTTAATGCAATACTGGAGATCAAAACCAGGGCTTTGTGCATGTTAGACAAGTAGTCTACTACCTGAGTTACATTTCCATAGTTTTTAAAAAACTAAAAAGTTTAAAATATATTTCATAAGTCACATTATAAAATTTCATTGACTTGTATTTTCTGTAATGAATAAACTTTTAAATATGCTGACTCATTTCTGCTTTTTTTTAGATTTATTTTTATGTATATGAGTACATTGTCGCTGTTTTCAAACACACAAGAAGAAGGGCATTGGATCACATTACAGATGGTTGTGAGCTACCATGTGGATGCTGGGAACTGAACTCAGGACCTCTGGAAGAGCGGCCAGTGCTCTTAACTGCTGAGCCATCCCTCCAGACCCCTCTTTTCTGCTTTTAAAAATGATTATTTTCTGTTTTTTGCTGGGCCTTGCAAATTTTAAAGTTGAGTCAAATCCATTATCATCTGTCTTGTTTTCCCCCTGTACACTGAATTCCATTTTTACTTACATGGTTCAGTATCTGAAGGACGTGGCTAGAGAACCTGTGCAGGCCAGGGGAGTAACACCAGGACTCAGATGTACAGTTCTCAGAGCACATGGCAAAGCTTGAGACTATGGTGAGAAATGTCAACAGCAGTGATTGGAGTTTGAAAGATGACAGTGGTGTGAATTTGGGATGGAAAGAACAACTCTCAGGACAGTCTAGATAAAGCAAACTATATTTGATTAAGTGTTGAGAAAAACTATTAGACTGTGTGCTGTCTTTCCTTTTCCCTGTGTGTTAAATACGTCATTCTCTTATTCCAGTTCACAGACAGCTCCTCCTCTCACCTGAGTTTCTCAGCAGTCTGTGGGCACATCCCCAGGTGGTAACCTCTACATGTGATCTTATTCAAAAGACAGAATGCTCTGATACTGCTCTGATGAGGATGTTGGTCCAACACAGATTGTTTGAGGACTGTGCTGTGGTGCTTCTGTATGTAGGCCCAGTTGATTCTCCGTACACAGCAGTGATGCCAGGCCCAGGGCAAGACAGTGGAGGACCGAGGAGTGCTGTTTTCAGGCTTTTTGCTTCATGCCCTCAGTTTTTTTTTTTTTTTTTTTTTCCTGCAATAAAAGATTAAAACGTAGAAGAGTTCTTTGAAAAGCTCTCAGAAAGAACCTGTCTTTAGATTGCAATGGGTTGGCTATAATAAGCTATGGAATTTTAAGCATGTTTGGAAATGAATAATGATCTATAGTACAATCTCACATTTTAAATTTAAATGTAACTGCTTTCAGATGAACCATGAGACTTTGCCAGGCACTTTGCATTGATCTGTCTGTATTGTTTACAGGTGAATTGTTGACAGATGAAGATAATACTGTGTCTTAGTGACTTTTTATCATTGAAAAAATGGGACTAAATGTAGCCTATTTTTTTTTTAGTAAGGATATCAAATATGTATGGTTTGGGTTCTTTCTCCTCTGTAAACCCTTTGTCATTTTCATTTGAAAAGGTGTGGTTTGTAGAATTGGGAATATTAACAGTGCATGATTTCTTTTTTCTTTTTTTTTCTTTTTTTCTTTTGGTTTTTTGAGACAGGGTTTCTCTGTGTAGCCCTGGCTGTCCTGGAATTCACTCTGTAGACCAGGCTGGCCTCGAACTCAGAAATCCGCCTGCCTCTGCCTCCCGAGTGCTGGGATTAAAGGCGTGCGCCACCACTGCCCGGCTTTCTTTTTTCTCTTTAAATTTGATGCACATTGGTGTTTTGCCTAAATGTATGTCTCTGTAAGTGTATTGGATCACCTGGAAATGGAGTTACAGAGAGTTTTGAGCTGCCATGTAGGTACTGAGAATTGAACCTGAGTTCTCTGGAAGAGCAGCCAATGCTCTTGACCACTGAGCCATCTCTCCAGCCTTAGTGCACAATTTCTTTAGGTAGTTCTCTTACAATTTAGAATATTAAGCTCTCTGAATATAGTAAAAGGTAATGCTGAATGAGAAGATAAATAGCAGCTGAAAGAACCCTTAGAATTTTTGATTTTAGGTTTCAGATTGTGCCACCTCTCAGACAAGGGGTGAGAAAACAAAGCTGTCCAAAATACCAGTGTTGGAATGAGCTACCTGTGCTGCTGACTGAGCTGTCTTTGATGTTATTGTCCTTCATAGTAACGGGTTGGACTACTTTTCCTGTTTTGTTATTATTTTGGAATTAATCAATAGAAAGAACCGTTGGTCAGCCGTTTAGTTTAGCTGCTGTTAAACGGAGACTACCCTAACCCTCCCAGCACAGGGAGCAAGGAGCTCTGACTTTGTGGGCAGAGATCCACTTTGACAGGTGTATACCTTCTGACAGGAGGTGCAGTCAGGGAGTGCTTACCAGCCCTTGGAAATGGGCTTTGTCTTGTCAGCATTAGCATCTTTGTGTATATTTGCCCCATAGTTTTTGCTGTTTGCTCTGTGGAAATGCATAGCTTTTAAAGTGTTCTGAGTCCAGCTAAGCACCTAAAGAAAGAAGCAGAATGTGTCTCTCGGTGTCACTGTGCTTCCTACTAACTCTTCCCTCTCAGTGAGTGCCTTGTGATTTCTTTCATTACAAAAATGTTTCTGCCTAGATCATGTAAGTAGAGTCAGTAAAGTGTATTAGTTTTGTTTGCCCTCCTATACTTAATAATTTGGAGATTTATGTTAGATTGAATTTTAGCTGTTTTAATGTATTTTGTCTTTTGTGATCTATTTTTTTAAGAGTTGTACAGTTTATTGTAGCTATACAGCATGTCTTTCCTGACGATAGTATATGTCTCTAAAAAGTGTACTTTTTCTGGGAGGCTGGAGAGATTGCTCAGCAGCTAAGGGAACTTGCGCTCTTGTGGAAGGAGCTAGGCCCCTGGCAACTGCATGGGCGCTGTAACTTGCCCTCACTCCAGCGCCAAGGGGTGCAGTGCCCTTCTCAGGCCTTCGTGGCAACCAGCATACACTTGGCACCCCCTCATCCAGCAGTGTATACAGAGATACACATAAGTAAAAGTGACCTGACTGTCCTAGAACTCACTCTGTAGACCAGGCTGACTCAAAGTCAGAACTCCACCTGCCTCCCTCCCGAGTGTGACATGAAGGGTTGTTCACTACTATGCTCAGGTCAAAAAAAATATTTTCTACAAGTGCCCTTTCCCAATAATCTCAGTACTATTACTATGCCTAAATCAGTAAGAATTCCTTAATTACATGGCAGTATATCTTGTGATGGCTAAGAACTGAACTTTTCCTCAAAGTTGTCTTATACTGTTGTGGTGTTTTACAGGAGCAGAAAAAAGCGGCATCAGAAAAGAAGGCAGCACTGGCTGCTTTGACCAAAGGACAAGATGAGAGTGCTCCAAAAACTAAGGAAGTGGCTTCTCCATCTTCAGAATCAAACGAGTCCAAGAGGAAGCTCTCAGTCGGGGCTTATGTGTCGTCTGTACGTGTTGATTATGAATCTTTTGAAGTTGGCACAGGACAGGTGAGTGTGTGTTAGTGAGGCTAGCATCTTAGGTCGGAAGTGCACACTTATCATTGGCTCTGGCTCTGGGATTGGAAATAGCTGTCGCATGCATTTGGAGCTGCACACGGAAAACTGGCTTCTCTTAGTAAACATGTTATGCTCTTTGGTAATGCTCAAGAGATGCTATGAACTCAGAGCATGGCATCTAAGTTCTGTAACTGTCATTAGTCTTTCCACTGTTCATAATTTTATAACATTAAGTCTTATAATTGAGACTTAACAACACACAGGGCTGGAGTTAGGAAATTATGTTCAGAACATGCACATTTCTTTGAGGAATTGGTGTACTCACTTAATTAATGTGTTCCACTGCTACTCATAGTTTGTGTGTGGGGAGTTCCTAGAAAAAGTGAACAAGCCATTGACCTACAATACTGCATTTAATAAGATTATCCAATATACTTATATTCAGTTGCATAGAGTATGGAAATACTCTGAGATGATGTCATTTTCAGTATACTTACTGTTGTTCATATAGGGACCTGTTAGTCTAAAAGAATTCAGAAAGCACAGCTTGGAACTTGATGTTGGATCTGGCCTCTTCACACTTTTAAGTTCAGTTCTGTCCTAAGATTCTATTTTTTAGGGTTGGGGAGATGGCTCAGTGGGAAAACTGCTTATCATGGAAGCATGAAGACCTGAGTTCAAATTTCCAGAACCTGTGTAAAGTTGGGTGTGGTAGGGCACTTCTGGAATCCAGTGTTCCTAAGGGGAAAGGAGGAGGTGGAGACAGGAGAATCCCTAGAAAGTTATAGGTGAGCTAGTCTGGCATATGCAGATGCAAACAAAGAGGAAGGAGAGGATTAACACCCAAGGCTGTCCTGTCGCTTACACACACAACATGGCATGCATCTGTCCAAACTTACACACGGAAAAATGTACACACATAAACACACAGATTATATTTTCTAAAATTTATTATTGCATGTATTTTTTATTTTGTGTTTGTGCATGTGTACCATGACACTCAATATGAAGGTCAGTGGACAGCCTGTGAGACTTAGTTCTCTCTTGCTATATATGGCAGGGGCTCAAACTTAGGCCCTTAGGTTTAGTAACAAACACCCTTTCTCTTGCTGAGCTATCTTGTTAATCTCAAATTGTATTAAAATGTCTTACTTTTGTTGCCAGGTATGGTGGAGCATGCCTTTAGAAGGTTCTCTGAGTTCAAGGCCAGCCTGGTTTACACAGTGAGTTCCAGGGCAGCCAGAGCTCTCTCTCTAGTCCCTAGTCTTTTTTTTTTTTCTTTTTCTTTTTTTTCCCGTGCTCAAATGGAAACCGATGCTTTGCACATGGTAGGCTAGTGCTGTACCACAGACCGACACTCCAAGCCCTTGTTCTCCTCTAAAACATTTTATTAGGATCAACTTTGCAACTCTTTTTGTTTTTAGATTTACTTATTTTATGCATATGAGTATTTTTCTTGCTTGTATATATGTGTGCCACTTTTGTACCTGGTGTCCTTAAAGGTCAGAAAAGGGTTTTGGATCCTATGGGAATTACAGATGGTTGTGAATCTCTATGTGGTTCTGGGAACCAAACTCAGGTCCTTTGCAAGAATATCTGTTTGTTCTTTTTCTTTTTCTTTTTCTTTTTCTTTTTCTTTTTCTTTCTTTCTCTCTCTCTCTCTTTCTTTCTCCCTCCTTCCCTCCCTCTTTCTTTCTTTTTTTCTTTCTTTCTTTCTTTCTTTCTTTCTTTCTTTCTTTCTCTCTCTCTCTCTCTCTCTCTCTCTCTCT
>CM052703.1:68576738-68592907 GCA_028551405.1 Uromys caudimaculatus | reverse complement strand
TCTCTCTCTCTTTCTCTCTCTCTCTCTTTCTCTCTCTCTCTCTTTCTCTCTCTCTCTCTTTCTCTCTCTCTTTCTTTCTTTCTTTCTTTCGACAGGGCTTCTCTGTGACATAGTACTGGCTATCCTGGACTTGCGTTGTAGACCAGGCTGGACTTGAAGTTACAGAAATCTGCCTGCCTTGAGTGCTGGGAGTAAAGGTGTGTGTCACCATGCCCAGCCTGTATCAATCAAATGTTTTTAACTGTTGAGCCATCTCTCCAGCCTGTATGATCACTTTACAACTTTGTTCTAAAGAAGCAATTTTTAAACATATAAATTGAATTCCTCTTTCTTTTTTGTATTTCATTTATGTTTCCGATGACCTTTCAAGGAAAATGGTAAAATGGTATCACATTGTATTTCTTTGAGCACTTGAGATGTTTGATATTTTCTCTCTTCCTTTTTTAATGTGTTGTGTGTGGAGGCTGGAGGAAAACCTTGGCTATGATACTCAAGAACAGTAACTGCTTCATTTGAGACAGGGTCTCTTCCTGTAAATCACCAGTTTGGCTAGACTGGTCAGCAGGCTTCAGGGATGCTCCTGCCTCTGCCTCCCAGCACTGGGGTTTCACACGTGCACCACCACATCTGGCATCTTGATGTAGGCCTTAGGGATTAAACTCAGGTTCTTATACTTGAAACTGGTGTTTCCCTATTAAACCATCCCCAGCTTCACTTGTATTTCTTAAGGCATTTTTTTTTTCACCATAAGGTATTGAAGTTAGGCCCCAGTTCTGCTTCCCAGGCTCATGCGCCCAGAAATAAGATTCAGACTCAAATTATATTTACAAATACCTTGGCTATATAGCTAGACTCTACTCTGACTAGATCGTAACTAAATATACCCAATTATTTTAACCTACATTCTGCCACGTGGCTGGGTCCCTGTGGTCAGCTACCATGTGCCTGTCGCCTCACCTCTTTTTGGGCTCCTTTCCCTACTTCCTTCTCTCCCAGAATTCTTTTTCCTATAGATGTCCCACCTGCATTTCCTGCCTAAGACATAGGCTGTAGACTCCGTAATTGATAGGTGAGGCCTTCACACAACACACAGGATGATCCCCCTCTACGCTAAGGCACTGGTGTTTTCTGATTTCTATAGAATTACTCATTTCTTTACAATAAAATCTCCAGCCTGACATGGCTTTATATGCCTATAATCTCTGCACTTTGAAGGCTAAACCAGGAAGTTGCACATTCCAGCCCAGCCTGGACTACATAGTAATTTAAGGTCAGCTTGAGCTATACAGTGAGAACATAACTTAAAAGAGAAAAGAGAGAGAGAGAGAGAGAAAAAAAAAAAAGAAATAAAAAATTAGACATCTTTAAATATTAAGGATGTTTAGCCTCTTGTCATATAAGTTGTAAATGTTTGTTTTATACATTGTGATTTTTGTTTTAAGTTTGTTTTTTTTTCATGGTGGAGTAAAACTATTGATTTTTTTTTTTTTGGAGGCAGGGTTTCTCTGTGTAGTCCTGGCTGTCCTGGAACTTGCTTTGTAGACCAGGCTGGTCTTGAACTTAGAGATCCGACTGCCTCTGCCTCCTGAGTGTGTGGTTAAAGGTGTGTGTAAAAGTATCTTTATTCTCCTGATGTAATTGTTGTTTCTAAGGGTTACTGCCTCAGTCTGCTAACCTAGACCTAGTCCTGGAAGCTTCTAGGCTTAGTACAATCTAATCTAGATCTATAATGTTTCCAGCCTCTGAGACTTACTGCTGAATAAGCTTACCCTTTTTAGCTCTTTCTGAACTCTGGGTGGTTCAACTTAGCTGTTCTGGCTCAAAATTTCTCTCCATGCTAACTGATTCAAACTGGCTTCTCTTGGCTTCTCACTGAATTGCTCTGCTTGACCTCATACTAACTTTGGCAATCTGTTCTAATCTTCTGGCTCCTTCTCATTGTCTGGCTCTGCAGTGTGAAGCACAGTTATTGTCATGCTTCCATGCTGTGTTTATTATCTTAGAGTAGAGCAGAGGATGCTCAGACTCTGGAGTTCTAATGAGAAATTCCTACCTTTTTCAGCTCATAGCAGCCATCTCTGCCAGGTCTCTGTATTTGGATGCTTGTGAGCCAGTGCAGATCCAAGGACATGGAAAAATTTAAAGGGTTTTGTATATGTGTCTGTGGAAATATTTTTTATTATTGTTGTGTTTTTTCCTAGGTTTCTGTTGCTTACAGCTCACTAGACTTTGAACCGGAAATTTTCTTTGCCCTGGGCTCTCCAATTGGCATGTTTCTCACTATTCGAGGTGTGGATAGGATCGATGAGAACTACCACCTCCCTACCTGCAAAGGCTTCTTCAATATTTACCATCCGGTGAGTGGCTTGAGTTAACGGTGTGCTTTTAAAAGATGACAGTTCTGTCCTCCTCATCCAGGTACACTCGTAGGTTCTTTCTTGAAATTAATAGCAGTCATGGTTTGCAAGGCTTGGTTTCCATCCTAAGAGTCTGATGACACGTCAGTAAGTATTTGTACCAGAAAGCTTCTACTCAAAGGAAAAAAAATGTTTGTTGCTTTGCTTGCAAAGTAATTTTCCCTACAAATCACAAATCTTATAATTGCCAGTAACTGAGGAAGGTGTAGAAATGCCACTCTCTGGCTTGCCAAGTAGTTGTCTGCTTCCCTGACTGTGGTCTGTAACTTACAGTTCCTACTTCTCTTCCTTCAGCTCGATCCAGTGGCATACAGATTAGAGCCTATGATTGCTCCAGATTTGGACTTAAAAGCTGTTCTCATTCCACATCACAAAGGCAGAAAGAGACTTCACTTAGGTAAGAAGCAAATGCTGTGTACACGTACTGCAGAGCAGGCAGGAGGTTAGGAGTTTAAGGTTGTTCCTGGCTGCAAAAGGACTTAAAGGCACTGAGTCATAACAAAACTATCCTGTAACTGTAGTGAATCATGAACATTAAAACAATTTATATGTGATGTCTGTGTATGGGTACATGCATGCCACTGTGCACATGTGGAGATCAGAGGACAGCTTAAAGAACCAATTCTTTCTACAGAGCTCTGGCTGTCCTGGAACTCACTATGTAGACCAGGCCTGGCCTTGAACTTACAAGAGATCCATCCACCTGCCTTTCCTTCCAGAGTGCTGGGATTTAAGGACATATGCCCCAGCACCCAGCTGTTACAGGCCTGTTTTAAGAATCTCAGTAAAAATTTATAGGAGGATGTTTAAGTTACGGTGTTTGAACTTCTTGTAAAAAAAAAAAAAAAATTCTATAGGTTTGGAACAGTTCAAATTGTTAAAAAGAAGTGGTTTCAGTGGCACATCCTGCAATCTTGGTGCTCAGGAGTCTGAGACGTGAGGATCACCCTAAGCTTGAAGCTCCAAGACCATGTGTCAGAAAACAAACAAAAGCCAGGCATGCAGGTGCACACTTACAATTTTAGTACTTGGAGGCTGAAGCAGGAAGACTTCTAGTTTAAGGCCAGCCCTGCATAGTGAGACCCTGTCTTGAAAAAACTTAACCCCAAATCAACATTTTATTCTATTGAAGGGTCTTGGTTCTAAGAGACTCCCTGTGATGTTTAAGGTGGGAGGAGGAGGAGGAAGAGGAGGAAGAGGAAGAAGAAGAAGAAGAAGAAGAAGAAGAAGAAGAGAGCCTTGCTTGTCTGGGGATGTGGTTAACTTTTAATTTCTGGAGCACAGAATTGGAGGGGCTAAGTAACCTGGGGTGTCATCTGAATCTGTTTAGAGTTGAAAGAAAGCCTTTCTCGCATGGGATCCGATTTGAAGCAGGGCTTCATCAGCTCTCTGAAAAGCGCTTGGCAGACACTCAATGAATTCGCACGCGCTCATACCTCTTCTGCTCAGTTGCAAGAAGAATTGGAGAAGGTGGCCAACCAAATCAAAGAGGAAGAGGAAAAACAAGTAGTTGAAGGTAAATTTGATATGGGAAGCATTTCCAGGACAGATGGTGCTTGAAGAGCAGAAGCTTGTGCATCGTTGGGGAGTTTCTCTTTCCACATCCTGTCAGATTGGAAAGACCCTTCTGTAAAGGAGACTGCCCTGACATCCTGCAGTGTCAGATGCAGCTGCTGATTAAGTTTTATCTGCTATCTCTTGGCTTTTTGCTGCAATTTTAAGATTTAATTTAGATTGTTCAGGCTGGGGTGGAATATGAGTTGAGAGCTAAGTTTGTATTCAGGCTTTGTAAAGACTCTGTGAGGTTCCCATCCTTCTGCTCCTGCTGAACTGTGTGCTTAGGCTTCACATGCAATGTCAAGTCGTCGTGCTCCGTGATATTCAGATTCTAATAATGTTTTTTTTTTTTTTTTCTGCAATGCTCTCTTACCCCTTCAACTTCTGTCAGCTGTTGGTTCTCTCTCCTCTCTCTTGGGGAACCAGCCCCTCTTCCCCTGTTCTCTGGAGGAATGGGGAGTGAGCCTGGTAGCTCCCCAGTTGCTACGTGTGTCAAGCGATATTCATTGAACCCAGAGAGTCAGCTAAAGTCAGAGGATAATGATTAAGTGATTGACTTTGATATTGAAATGATTTAAATTCTAGCAGAAAAGATTGTTGAAAGTCCAGAATTTTCCAAGGATGAGGACTACTTAGGAAAGGTTGGAATGTTAAATGGAGGCCGCCGGATTGATTATGTTCTTCAAGAAAAGCCAATCGAGAGTTTTAATGAGTATCTGTTCGCTCTTCAGAGTCACTTATGCTATTGGTAAGTATTCTTCACTTCGGTTCTCTTTGAATGGCTTTAACTGGTATAGTGTTTTCACTGTGATGAAAGTCTTTTACTAATTGCCCATTTATACTGGGCTTAATAGATTCCACCCATTGAACTCATACATTCAAAAGCATTTCCCCCCTTTAAGGTTTTGTTTGCTCATTTGTTTGTTTTACATTCAGAGTGGAGACACTAAGGAAGAATTGGTTAGCAATTTACATTTCTGACTCATTAACAACCTTTCTAAAAGCTGCATAGACTTTGAGTTATCCACAAGGTGGCAGTGTGTCATGTGCTTTTGACCAGAGACCATTGATATTTGCACACTGTGTTTGTAGGGGTGTCTTTAATGGTAGGCGTGTGAGGCCATTAAAAGGCATTCTCCCATATATGCCCATCACTAAGAGAGTTCCCACTCTCTTTTGGAACTGAGTTGAGTCCATACAGTCTTGAAACTGCTCATGCTCCACTGCTGTGCTCTGATCTCCCTGTCTCAGATCTAAGAGAACAGCGGATGCGCTTACCTCCTTTGTGTAACAGTTACTAGTGTTTAAGTGTTGCTTTCTTTCCACAGGGAATCTGAAGATACTGCCCTCTTGTTACTTAAAGAAATTTATCGAACAATGAACATTAGTCCCGAGCAGCCCCAGCATTGAGCAGACTTGCATTTTACTGGGTGAGTTAATCCTTATTAAATGTGTACGTGCTGATGTTTGTGTTGTTGGAGTTTTGGGTTCCCTTTGTGATTGTTAGATGATAGAGGGAAATCAGGTCCTTTCTTGGGATTTTTAGACTCATTAATAAAAGAATTTAGAAATGGACTCAAATGGAAGCTCGAGGACAATTTTACTAGCATTTTAAAGAAAAAATCCCAGCTGGGCAGTGGTGGTATATTAAGATTTCAGCACTCCAGAGGCAGAGGCAGGCAGATCTCTGTGAGTTCAAGGCTAGCCTGGTCTACAGATAGAGTGCTACATAAAAAATCCTGTCTCGAAAAGCCACATACACACAAAACAAGAAAGAGTCTCAGGGTAGGTCAGCTGTAAGAGGAGAAGAAGAGAAGGGGAAAAAGGCCATTTAAGTTGGCACAGTGGTCAGATGTGTGGTAGACAAGCAGCCACATGGGTAGTGAGGTGCTCCAAAGTGGCAGGAAGAGGTATGCTTCAGCTCTGGCCAGTGTCTAAAAGAAAGAGACAGGAAAAGGAAAAACTGTGCCTTTCTTACTCGGGCCTCAGAAAGGTGGGGGCCCAGCCAGCTGTCATGGTGCCTTGAAGAAGGTGGGGGGTAGAATTCTGGGAAGGGAAGAAGGCACAGTTTCATCTTCAAAGGAAAACTACCCTGGCAATCTCGTTAGCACGGCCTAAGGCAAACCCACCCTCATAGGAACGGTCTGTTGGCCAGGTGGTTAATCTTTCCCAGGCCAGAAACCTGTTCTCTTGACCAGAAGGAGTGTTCTTCTAACAGTCCTTCATTACATTTGGAGTCTGAGGTCTTTGGTATAAAGTGTCCTTGTTACTGTTACAGTTGCCGCTATTGTTTTGTTGCTATTTAATTCAGAATAGTGGTTGATAATGAGGAAAGAAATGGGTTTGTAACATACATCTAATTGAAGTTTTTCTAGGGCCAGGTGTAGACATGTCTGTAATTCCAGAACTTGGGAGTCTGAGGGAGGAGGATCTCAGTTTAAGGCTACTGTGGGCAATGTACTGAGACACTGCATAAACAAACAAGTAAATAGACAACTTAAGAACCTTTTCCAAATTTGAATAGAATTTGGGTTCTCTTGTTTTTTGATTGGTTTGTTCGTCTCCCCCACCCCCCTTCAAGACAGGGTTTCTCACAAATTCATTCTGTAGATCAGTCTGGCCTTGAACTCACAGAGATCTGCCTACCTCTGCTACCTGAGTGCTGAGACTAAAGGCCTGTGTCTCCACCGCCTGGTTTATTATTTGTTTCTTTTAAAAATAGATTCCAAGGCATGGCAAATAGGGATTCTTTTGTCTGTAAGTCCTGGAATTCAGTTCCTTGATTTCCCATTGTAACAGGAAGGGTCCTCTGCTGAGTGACACCACCAGGCACTCAGGATTCATTTCTTACTGCCGAATAGCTGTGGGACTTCCTGTACTTCAGACATCATGTCTGTATTCATATCATGAATGCAGGAGACAGTATCTGTCATATGTGTCCCTTTAACTAGTGAAGCAAAGGCATGCTGGATGTGGTAGTACATGTCAGTAATCCCAGTCCTTGGGTGGATGAGGCAGAACAATTCTGAATGTGAGCCCAGCTATATAGTGCCCCAAACCAATGGTGTGTCCAAACATTGACTTAACCTGTTGATGGAGGTCTGTGTTCCATACATCTTCATACTCTTCCAGCCGCTGGTCTGCATAAAGATTGTAAAGGTGATGTTTAAGTGCTTCTGATCTTGATAGAGAAAACACATAGGGAAGGTGGCTAAGCTAGGTCTGTGATAAGTGATCCAGTCTGCAAGTTAGCCATGCTTGTGTGGTTTTGATTGTCTTCCTGAGACACTGGTTACCTGTTTCCCTTAATAGGTTATGGAATGCTTAAAAAACAAAAAAACCCCTAGCCAGGTGTGGAAGCCCATACTTTTAATCCTAGTACTCAGGCAGATAAAGATCATTGCTAACCTTGTCTACATAGGAGTTCCAGGACAGCTGGTGCTACTTGGGAGAGGCTGAGGCAGGATGATCACCATGAATTCAAGGCCAGCCTAGGTCTAGAGATTGGGTGGGTGTGTAGCTCATACTCTTTCCAGTGTAGGTCTCGCACATAGGAAGCCCTGGGTTTGGTTCCTAGCACCACAGAGAAACCAAGCGTGGTAGCCTCTTCTGTGGTCCCAGTGCTTGAGGTGGATGGATCTGGAGCAGCAGGGCCTAAAGTCCACTGAAGCTGTGTAGGAAGTTGGAGGCCAACTGGGCTATGGGAGACCCCATCTCAGATAAATACCTGCACCCCAAACCACAGTGAGTTCCAGGCTAGCTTAGGCTACAAAGTCAGACCCTATCTCAAAAACTAAACCAAAGGGTTTAAAAAAGAAAAAAAAAATAGTATGGTTTTTTTTTTTGTTTTTTGTTTTTTTTGTTTTTTTTGAGACAGGATTTCTCTGTGTAGCCCTGGCTCTCCTGGAACTCACTCTGTAGACCAGGCTGGCCTCGGACTCAGAAATCCACCTGCCTCTGCCTCCCAAGTGCTGGGATTAAAGGCGTGCGCCACCACTGCCCGGCTTGTTTTGTTTTGTTTTGTTTTTTAAGTAAAAAAATGTAAAGCCTCTGAAAGGGTGAGACCTCAAATCTGATCTCTAAATTGTCCAATCAAAAGTAGACTCTGGGACATTTTGATTTTCTGATAGTGAAAGGTAAATGAACGTTCCTTTTCTCCCCATCCTTCTTATTTTATTTTTGAAGTATTTATTTTAAAGATTTATTTTATTTTTAAAAATTGCCCATGTGTCTGTATATGTGTGTGTCCGTGTGTGCTCAGGCATGTGCCTGAATAGGCCAGGCACATCAGAGTTATCGGTGGCTGAGAGCCTTCTGATGTAAGTCCTGGGAGTCAGATTCAGACCCTCTGCAAGAGCCGTGCCCATGCTGAGCTCTTTCTGCTCTTAACTGCTGAGCTGTCTTAACTACCCTTCTCATTTTAAAGAGCTAACCATTTATAGCGGAATTTCCTTAAAGAATTTTTTTCTGTGCAAATATTTATACATTTTAAAATGCAAACATGTCATTCAACATTGTTTGCAATTGGGTGTTCTCAGATAGCCAGCTGTCATATCCAGGGGTCCATATTAGCACTTGCGGATCTTTTTTATTCTATTTAATAGTAGCATATAGTCCTTTGAATGGCCATAGTCTATCTAGCTAGTTTACTGTTATGAACAAGTAGACAATTTTCAGTGGCTCCAGACACCAGTTTTTGACCAGGGAGAATGGTAAACCAGATTATATCCTGACCTTCAAGGGGTTTGTTTCCCCTCCATTGGGTGGGAATTGGCAGTAAAGTTGTACTCCAGGACTGGGAAAGTAATACAGGAAGTGACTGGGGTTGCTTATTGTCAGAGATCGGGTTGATGGTGTTTGAGCTGAATTTTGGGAGAAGAAGATGAACATGTGTGGATATTGGGGGGAAGCTGCTGCAGAGGTCCCAGACGGGAGCAGTCCTGTTGGGGTTGAGGGCAGAAAGCAGAGTATGGAGCTGGAGTGTCAGGGATGGGGTGAGACAGAGGCAAGGATTCTTATTACAATGACATTGGCTCTAAGCAGCATAAAGACTTTGAGGCTTTTAAGAAGAGGGGTAACATGAGTCAGTTTATGTCTTACTTGGGGTTTCTATTGTGGTAAGACACACAACCAAAAACAACTTGGGGAGGAAAGGGTTTGTTCCATCTTGGAGTCCATCTTCCAGGTCGTCAGGGCAGGAGCTGATGCAGAGGCCATGGAGGAGTACTGCTTACTGGTTTGCTCCTCATGGCTTGCTCAGTTTGTTTTTCATACACCCAGGACAACCTACCTAGGATGGTGTGCCTCATCCACCGTAGGCTGGTCCCTCCCACGTCAATCGTCAATCGAGAAATGCACCACAGGCTTGCCCACTGGCCAGTTTATTTGGAACATTTTCTCCATTGAGGTTCTCTCTTCCCAAATGACTCTAACTTGTATCAAGTTGATATAAAACTAGCCAAATGTTTCTACTTCAGAAGCCTGCATGGGTGCTGGGTAGAGGGTAGACAATTACTGGGACAAAGAGGGAGGGAAGGACTTAAGAGTTGACTGGTCACAGGAGAGGGCTGACGGGAGGTTGATTGTTCTGGAGGAAGAGTTCTGAGGAAGTCCCTGTGATGACTCCTGTGAACTACTAGGTACATGGTGATGTTTTCCTGGCAGGGCACAGTGAAGAAGCCAGTGTTTAGGGGTGAGAGTGATGGGGAGTTGGTTCTGTTTCCTTCCTTTCTTTTTTAAAGACTTGTTTTATTTATTTATTTATTTATTTATTTATTTATTTATTTATTTATTTATTTATTTATTTATTTATTTATTTAATGTGAGTACATTGTTGCTGCTGTTTTCAGACACACCAGAAGAGGGCATCAGATCCCATTACAGATGGTTGTGAGCCACCATGTGGTTGCTGGGAATTAAACTCAGGATCTCTGGAAGAGCAGTCAGTGCTCTTAACCGCTGAGCCATCTCTCCAGTCCCTGGTTCTGTTTTCTTGAGTCAGTAGTTGACAGTGCTGGTCTGAAGGTCAAAAGAAAGCTCAAAGAGCTAAAGATGACTTTAGAGGCACTGGCATATATTTGCCATCAAAGACTCAGTTAAGGTCGCTTTGAAGGAGTGTGGGTGAAGAAGAAGAGTCCCTAAAGTAAAAGAAAATTCCAGGATTTGAGCTCTCGGGAAGCGGGGGAGGCAGTGTTCAACCATTGCCCACTACTGCTGAGGCAGGTCAGAGCGCAACCAGGAATTGGCCTTTGGCTTCAGGCAGGTGACTTTGATCAGAGTTACTTTAATGTCATGCCAGTAGTCAAAAGTGAGGAGGAGCTTTGCCATGAAGTAATAGAAGTAAGGTGGTGGGGCATGGTTGGGATAGAAAGGTGTTTGTCAGCAGGGAAATTCCAGACTTGAAGGGAGCTGATAATTTTGGATGAAGGGGATACCAGGGTATGGGCATTTGGAAAGGCAGGGAGCGTGGAGCCAAGTGTGGTCCAGAGCTGAGCTGTAGGAAAGGAACAAGGCAGCGAAGTGTACAGGTTTGGGCTGGCAGAGCGTAGCGTGGGGAGGTGTTGTCTGACTGGCTCTGCCTTCTCTGAAGTGCATGGGAAGGTCATTGCTGAGAGTAAGGCAAGGGCCTGCTGGGAGATTGGAGAGAGAAGCACAGATGTGTACCTCAGTGTGGGAGAAAGGGATTAACCAGCCAGGTGTGACTGGGTTTTATTGCAGGTTTGAATGCCCCCTGATATTTTGATCAGAAATTTGAAGTTAAGTACTTTGGTACAGTGGCCTGGCTTCTCTGGTCATGCTCTGTGATCTGGGCAAGGTTTAGAGTCAGCAAATGCTTGTGTTTACCAGCAATAGGCAAGTGGGAAAGAAAAGAAAAGAAGTGTGGGCGATGTGGGGAGCTGGTGTTAGGGTGGGTGTGGACTTCTTGCAGTGGGGTCACTTGAGACATGGATCTCCAATGGAGGACAGAGAATGGTGTGTGTGGAATAGTGATGGCCGAGGCTCTGGCTTGTCCTGTGACAGGGTCCGTTGGGGTTGTCATACTTTGTTCAACAAATACCTCATGAACTTGGAAGCAAGTTTCTTAAACATTTATTTTAGATTTATTTTATGTATATGTGTGTGTGTGTGTGTGTGTGTGTGTGTGTGTGTGTGTGTGCTATTTGCACACAGGAGCTGGTGGAGACCTGATGAGGGTGTAGGAGACCCTGGAGCTGGAAATGCATGTGGTTGTGATCTGTCTGACTTGGCTGCCGGGACTAGAACTTCTTTCTGGTTTTCTGCAAGAGCAGCAAGTGCTTTTAGTGGCGGATCCATCTGCAAGCCCCAGCTTTTTTCTCTGTCTATTTTATCTTGTTTGCTATCTTCTAGCCTGTCCCTTCTATGTCAGATAGTATATAATTTTATAACTTCAGCCTACATACATGTATGTATTGGAGTGTACATTTATATAGACATATTTATAGGACCAGAGACTGAACGTAGTGCTTTGTGTATGCTATACCACTAAGCTACACACTCAGCCCTATTTACAATTTTTGTATTTTTTATAAATAAATTTTACATACACGTGGTTCAACTATTTTACTTAGTTATTTTAAAGCTTTTAAATGAATACTTACCATTTATACTTAGGTGTGTGTGTGCCGTGCACGGTGTGTATGTGCAAGCCAGTGTGCAGCCAGCTGGAGTAGATACTTCCTTTGCAGCATGGGGTCCTGGGACTTGAACTCAGGTTGTAAAATTGTGTCGTAAGCACCTTCATCCACTCTGAACCATCTCACTGGCCCTTTTTGAACAAGTTTATTGCATTCCATTTCATAGTTTTGTTTATTAATTTAGCCTCCATTGTTGAGTATTAGCTGATTACTTGCCTTCCCAAATGTCACTACTATACATGATTTTGACATGTAGCTTTACATGTTTTTGCCAGTTAGTCTGGGCTATTACACATTTTGAAATCTCTGATGTGTTATACGTCAGTTGCCTTCTAGAGAGGCCCCTGAGTTTTCACGTGTAATGTTGATGTAAGCTGCCAGCTCTTCTGACCCCTTGACAACACTAGTTGTTGCTTTTTTTGAATCTTTGCTAATTAATCACCAGAAATTGTCCACTCATCATTTTCGTTTTATTTCCATCACTAGTGAACTTGAGTAGCTGATCTTCTGTTTTTCTTTTTTTATCTTTTTTTCTTTCTCTCTCCCTTCTTCCCTTCCTTCCTTTCTTTTTTACTTACTTTCTTTTTCTGGTCAATTGCCTTTTGATCTTTTTGCATTTTTCTGGAGTATAGGGTAGGGCCTTTGTTGAATGTGTAGACCATGTAGATCTGGCTAGCCTTGAACTCAGAGATCTGCCTGCTTCTGCCTAGGACTGGTATTAAAGGTTTGTAACCCCCTACCCCCCAGCTTTGTTGTGCTTCTTCACCTCACTGAACTGGACTTTGGCACAAGCCCCACACTTCCCTAACACCCCCATGCCTACCCCAGCCTTTTGGAAGGTGTGTCTGAAGACTTGTGCTTCAAGGCTGATCTCTGGCAGTTGCTTGCAGTGTTGCTTAGTAGAGCTGAGCATGTGGTTGGCTCCATGATAGAAGAAACAACTACTATTGAGAGTTTGTGAAACTCACTGGGGATTGTTTTAAAGATGCTTTTGTCTTTACAGGAAGTTCCGGCATGAGTGTCACTGCTGAGAGGCTCCTTGGTGGCTGATCCATCTTTGCACCTGTGATGGATGACAGAAGAGTGACTCAGCAACAATTGCTAACATGGGCTCCTTAGATGTAGGCATTTGTTTTTAAAATAGAACAGAAAGATGCTGAAAAAAAATCAGTACCATATTGGACAGTATAGAAGAAAAACTGCAACCATAAAATGATGCTGTGGGAAATTCTGAGATCTGTTTAGTCACATAGTTATCTAAATTAAGTGTATCCTAATGACGAGATATTTGTAGCATGCAAACGGTTATTTCTATTTCTTAAAACTATTGTCAGTGTGCTATTAAACTTATATTTTTCTTTGTATTAATGCAATATGTTATTTTTATTTAAATATGGACTTCTTAAGAAACTATAGTAACATGATTTTTTAAGAAACTTAGTCTAGGCATGGTGGCACATGCCTTTAATTTCAGTGCTCAAGAAGTAAGGCAGGTGGATCTCTGTGAGCTCGAGGTCAGCTTGGTCTATATAGTAAGTTTCAGGACAGTCAGGACTACATAGTGAGACTGTCTCAAAAACAAAATGAAACTTGTGCTATCCATTAATGTGAATTGCTCAGAGCTGGGCTGCCTGGGTGCAGAGATGTTCCTGCTTGTGACAAGGCCTCCTCATTCTGAGCTGATCTCAGCTTTCATGAAGCCGGATGCTATCGCCAAGAACCTGGTTGCAGGAGTGAAGCACTTTTTGCTTTCCGGAACTCTTGTGATGATCTGACCTCTCCTGGCATGTCCACATCCCCTGGGAGGCAAGCAAAAAACAGACTTCTAGTGAGTTGAGGTTTCTGTGCCAGCACTTGGCGCCCAGGGTCCAGTTAATGTGAGAAGCAGAGTTCAGGGGCCTGTGGCCTTGTTTTACTTTACTTGCACCAGTGTGTTTGAGAGGATGTAGAGCTGCTTGAGGACTGCTGTAACATCATTCTGTTTACTATAAACTTGTTCTCTACGTATTTCCTAGCAGACACTGGGAATGCTGATGTCCTCCTGTTGTTACATAGCAGAAACATTCTATGTTGTTTACATAGTTCTCATGGAACATGGACTTTTTTAGAAAGCAACATATAATACACATTTTTGTGTATGTGTTCTACCAGTGTGAATAAAACAATAACATTGATGCTCTTTTTAAAGCTGCAAACTGTTGTCTCTCCCTTCTTAAGGTGTTTCCTTGTCAACCTGTGCCCTCCACGCACTTAATTCATAACCAGATGGAATGACAACAGGAGGATTTAGAGCAATGGTCCTCAGCCCGTGGAACGGCCCTTTCCCAGGGGTCGCAGATCAGATATTTACATTGTGATTCATAACAGTAGAAAAATGGCAGTTATGAACTAGCAACAAAAATAATTTTACGATTGGGGTCACCACAACATGGGGTGGCAGGATTAGGAAAGTTGAGAAGCAATAAGTTAGAGCTTCCTTTCTTCCTAGGCAACAGTTTCCAGTCATGTCTTTGTCTACCTGAGGATGCAACACCAAATGCCTCTCCCCACCTGGGAGGACGGCTGAGTGGGTTTGGTTCCTTTGGCCTTTGTTTCTCTACACCAGAACATTGACTGTCCACTTAGCTTCCATATGAGTTCCAATACTGTCAGAATAAGGGGAAATAGCGGTTCTTGGTGTGTATTTTAATAAAATCTGTTTAGCTTTTTCAACTTTAACAAGTTTGAGTTGTATCATTCTGCTTATGTCTTATGAATCTTGGGCAGGGAAGGGACATTTGGAGCAAGAAGTCGATGCCAGCTGAATGCCCCTTTGTTGCCACTTAATTTCAGTAGTTGGGAAACATAAAATATACTGTATTGGTGAACTTGTCTTTTTTTTTTTTTTTTTTTGGTTTTTCGAGACAGGGTTTCTCTGTGTAGCCCTGGCTGTCCTGGAACTCACTCTGTAGACCAGGCTGGCCTCGAACTCAGAAATCCACCTGCCTCTGCCTCCCAAGTGCTGGGATTAAAGGCATGCGCCACCACTGCCCAGTTTGAACTTGTCTTTAGATATACTTTTCTATCACTATTACCTTCCTCCTTCCCCAAGACAGTATCTCATGTAGCCCAGGCTGGCCTTAACCTCGATTTGTATTTGAGGGTGCTTTTGAACTTCTGATTCCCCTGCCTCTTCCAAATGCTGGGATTACAGGTGTGTGTCTCCATACCTGGTTAATACAGTTCTGAGTATTGTCAAATCCAGGGCCCGATGACACTGGACAAACACTGAACCAGCTGTGATACATCTCAGCCCCATCTCTGGTTTCTGTGTCTTGGTATTGGCGTAGTGTTTACATTGAGCCTCAGAGTCTTGCCACTGAGTAAGGTGCTTATCAAATCATTCGTTGACTAGGAGAATTTAAAAAATCAGAAGTGTAAAATCAGGTAACACTTGGAAGAGACCTTGGAGGGTCACTCAGGTCAATGGTTTGCAAACAGTAATTCATATCTAACCTTCTTTCCCAAAGTTATCCTTTGAAAAGGTTTTGTTTCTGAAGAAAGAAGTGGGCTCTGACTGCCTAGGTGCTCACAAAAACTGAAGCAGGCAATTTGCAAATACTGGAATGCTTTTTTTTTTTTTTTAAATGGAGATTAAAACCACATGCATGCTCATGCACACACACACATGTGTAGGAAGTGTTCCTAGCCTGTGTCCCCAACCCTGGGCTCTTGGTAGTCACTGCTAAAGGTTGGTTCTCTATTCTTGGTTCACCCCTGCTTCCTCTGCTCCTGATCATCACAATAAGTACCATTCTTCTTCCATGGCCTCTGCTTCAGTTCTTGACTCCAGATTCCTTCCATGACTGTAAGCTGAAATAAACCCTTTCTGCCAAAGTTGTTCTTGGGCATGATGTTTTAATTTAAAGTAGAGATCCTAACTGAGGCAGGAGTTGAGGCATGATGGGATTTGAGGCCCCCTCAGTGAGAAGGAATACATGCCTGGCACTGTACATCTGTCTGGTCCTATGATCAGGGATATCACAGTCCCGAAAGAAGACTTGTACTGATGTTTTGCCAGATGGACATGTCGTTTGTTAAACCACCTTCTAAATATCTATGCTTATAGATGAGTGTAGCTGTTGGCTTTGGTCAGTGGAGCCTAAAGAAGCCTCTTCAGCATTGGCCATCACTCTACATAGGGACTCATGACTGGCCAGAGGACTGAGAAAAAGAGGTTGCTTGGTGCTTGGCCCCAAATGGGATATCTCTGTCACTCCCTCTGAGACCCAGCGGACATCACAAAACGGGCTAAAAGGACTGTGGGAAGGGAAGGCTGGGAGGGATGTGTGGATACTGTCTGACAGGTATGGGTAGCTGCTGCAGTTGGAAGTACACAGCAGCTTCAGCAGCCTGCGCGAGGCCTGGGTGGGGAGGAGTGGGAGAGGAGGAGACCTTGTGGGAAGTAGGAGCTGGGAGAGAAGGAGAAAGTACAGTGGTGTGTGTGTGTGTGTGTGTGTGTGTGTGTGTGTGTGTGTGTGTGTGTGTGTGTGTGTGTGTG
>CM052703.1:68564202-68576638 GCA_028551405.1 Uromys caudimaculatus | reverse complement strand
CTCTCCAAACTCCTCTCAGATCAGTTTCTCTTTCCCTGTCCACCCCCACCCCCTTTTCACACCATTTCATCCAATGTATGCTGTTCATACATTCTCTGTTCTGTGGCCTTCACTGACCGGAGTGTGGGCAGTTAACCATGGTCAACACTCTTAAAGAGAGAGGACTCACCCTCTTCCAGAAGCTTTTAATTGCCAAACTTTTTAAACTAATTAAATAAAATTTAAAAAGAGATCTCTATTTAAAAAACAACCAAAAACATGCTTAGAGCCAGACAGGGCAGTATTCACCTTTAATCTCAGTGCTTGGGAAGCAGAGGCAAATGGATTTCTGTGAGTTTGAATTCAGCCTTGTCTAAACAGCAAGTTCCAGGCCAGTTAAGACTACATAGTGAAACTCTGTGTCAGAAACAAATAAAAACGCTGTTCATATTGGTACCTAAAAATAAAAGCAGAAAATGTTCAGTGGTTAAATAAGAGTTTGGGAAGATGGGGCTGGAGAGATGTTTCAGCAGTTAAGAGCGCTTGTTAGTTCGATTCCTAGCAACCACAATAGTGGCTCATAACTATCCATGACTCCAGTATCAAGGGATCTGATGTCCTCTTCTGACCTCTGTGGGCACCAGGTACACACGTGGTACACTTAAAATACATGTGGCAAAACACTCCTAAATCTAAAAAAAAGAAAAAGTTTGGAGAGAAATCAGAGGAAGGAGAGGGAAAGTGAGTTTAAAATGGCATTTCTAGACTTGGTCCCAGGAATAACATCAGACAATAAAAACCCATGACAGGTCAGGACAACTCTAGGGAAACAGCTCAAGACTGCTGTGTGAATGACAGTTGGCAGCAACATCTGTATTAAAGGCCACATGCCAGGGCTGGGGATTTGCTCAGTATGCATGAGACCTGGGATTGAGTCCCAGCATTTAATAAACTGGCATCGTTGTACAAGCCTGTAATCCTATCATTTGGGAGGCAGAGGCAGCAGGATCAGAAGTTCAAGGTCATTCTAGGCTATTTATCGAGATGGAGGTCTGCCTGGGATACAGGAAACACTGGTTCAAACAATAACAAAACAAAACAAAAGCCAACACTGCAAAGAAGAAGATTATCCCAAGGCAGGGAGTCACCTAGAGGAAACCAGCCGTGGAGAACAATTTATACTTTGAGAGTGCCCTCACTGTGGACCAGGAATCTTCACAACCAGCTTTGTAGCTGTCTTTTACTATTTTGTGGGCCCTTCTTTCTTCCGTCTTTCTTCACCCCCTTTTTATTCCATCCTGTCAACCACTTAACACTAGATAGGAAGATGGGAGAGAAAAAAGCATAGAAAGGAAAGGGGGTGACATCATAGACTACTTTCTGCTGACTGGGGGCATGGAATTCCTTGGGGGCAAGTTTAATCTTCGCAGACAGGATATCTAATTTCTTCTTTATTCTTAACAAACTGCAACCAACAGCAACCAACCAACAACCAAAAAAACCTATCAATGGGCTAGCTGGAGAGATGGCTCAGCGGTTAAGAGCGCTGACTGTTCTTCTGGAAGTCGTGAGTTCAAATCCCAGCAACACATGGCTCACAACCATCCATAATGAGAGCTGATGCCCTCTTCTGGGGTGTCAGAAGACAGCTACAGTGAGCAAGCAGGGCTGGAGAGAGAGAAAAAAGTGTCTAAAGACAGCTACAGTGTACTTACATATAATAAATAAATCTTAAAAAAAAACCCACCGACACCCCATCCCACCCCCCTCAGAGCCCTAGGATTTATATACCCTCAGAAAAGTCCCCAGAATTCCAAAAGTCACACAATCACAGAAGCTATCTGCAGCTGGTCAAATCACGTCCCTGCTAGAGCATGAGGCAAATCATAGTCAGCTGCTGCGGACACTCTGAAGCAGCTCCATATCCCACACCTGGTTTAAAATGAAAACATTCTTATAATATTTCTGTGTTTTTTAAAGAAACCTAAACGCTCACTACACAGTTCTAGGCAATCACAGGGAAGCAGGCATGGTCACCACATAACAGTTCTGAGACTATAGGGACAATCTTCTGAGTACAAGTCCACTCATGACCCTTGTATGCCCAAAACACGTGAGCAACTTCATCTGAGTGTCACAGCCTGGGGGTGGCTCAGGCCTGCTCTATAGAGGAGCAGGGTCAGATAAGTCAGGTGGCTTCGGTAAGGCTGTACTCGAAAATGGTGGCCATTAACAAACACTCTAGCTGGAGCATCTGCCAAATCTGATTCGGCCAGAGGAGTTTATTATAAAGGAACACCCAGTCTTACATACTGGTCTGCCCATGACTCATGGATAGGCTGTTGTGAACCTAACTGGTTTGTTCCTGAACCGTTCTCAATCTCTTGGAAAGACTCTTATGTTTTGGGAAGTTTTGAATTATAATATCTCGTGTTTGCTGTATTGTGATTAATATTACATTTATTTGTTTTATTCCAGTGTGTGTCTTTTGTATTCAGTCTGATTCACATAGTGTCAGCAATATTTTAAACTCTTTTCACAGTATCTCTGGCATTTCATTTCTTTCCTCTCATGTTCTAATGAAATTCACTCTCAAACATAAAACTTACTTTTAGAAAAATCTAATAATAAAACTGGGTATGGTAGCTCCCACCTGTAATCCTGGCATCGGGAAGTAGAGGCAGGACTATCATAACTTCAAGGATAGCCTGGGCTACATATAGACTTTGTCTCAAAAACAAGCAAGCAAACAAGAAGAAGATATCAAAAGGAAAATCTAATTATTAGCTGTAGGTATTTGTCATATTTGGGGTGTACAATTTCTCTGACAGATTCAAGTGTTTGAGTACTTGGTCTGTATCTGGTAGCATTGTTCTGAGAGATTATGGACCCACTGAGAAGTTGGAGCATCACTGTAGAAAGTGGGTTCCTAGGAGTGTCAACTTCGAGGCTTATAGCCCGTCCTGGTTCTGTCATTCTGATCCCCAGCCTTACTGCAGGCTCTTTCCACCACAATGAGCTACCCTCCTCTGCTACCCCTTCCCTACCACAATGGACTATTCTCAAATTGAGAGCCAAAATACATATTTTCTCCCTTAAATTGTCTTACAAATATTTGGTCACAGGATAACCAAAGTGACCAACTCAGTATTATTCCCCAAGGATCTGCTCAGAACTTCCAGTTTCCCTTGGACAAGATCTTAAGGTCAGATTATCAATCTGAGAGGGGGAGAGCGAGATCAGAACCATTGACAGTGCTCCCTCTTGCTGCAGAGCCTTCTTCCGGGCTACAGCTTTCCTGCCCTCTCCCCATTCATGTGAGAACCCAGTGTAGTGCATGTTTTCATTTCAGTGCCTCAAAGGGGTTTCTGTGTTCAGTGAGCTAGATAGACTATTGCACATGAGATTCCCACTAAAACCAACTAAAAAGTCTAGTGTGGAAGCAGAACAATGTTTGAAGGTAACAGATCCACTAAAGAATCAAAGACAAGGAGCCTAAATGGTAAGGTCTGGAAAGAGAATGTGGCTCAGTCAGGGGACATTGGTGCCCTTTCCTCTGCTGAGTACAAACCAGGCAAAATGCGAGAGGCCAAGAGGGTGACGATCAAGTTTCCTTGTGGGTTTAATTGAATTTCAAACCATGTAGAGCGGCGGACCTCAACCTTCCTAATGCCGTGACCATTTAATACAGTTACTCATGTTGTGGTCTCCAACCATGAAATTATTTTCATTGCTACTTTATAACTGTGCTTTTGTTATTGTTATGAATCATATTGTAAATATCTGATATGCAGGCTATCTGATATGTGACCCCTGTAAAAAGGGGTTACAGCCCATAGGTTTGAGAAGCTCTGACCTAGGAGATGCCTGTCTGAATGTGTCTGATGCTGCTTCCAGACAAGTTTAACCAAGGACTGAAGACCTAACTGATGTGGGCGGTACCATCCCATAGGCTTGGATTCCAGACAGAATAAAAGAGATAAAGAAGTGGGTGGTTAAGTATAGAGAGAATCTCTTGTACTGTATAGAAGCAGCTCCTGTCAATAAAATGCTGTTGGCCCATTAGCTTAGGCAGGAAATAGGGGGATGGAAATTCCAGTACAGAGAGAGGATTCTGGGAGATAGTGGGGCATGGGAGACTTGCCCTGAATGCTGAGAAGACAGATGCATGAAACTGAGAGGAAAGTAACCAGCCATATGGCATGCTTTGAATAGAGTAAACTGGATTATTGAGATATGAGCTAGTTGGTGGAACAGAGCCAAAACTATTGGCCTAAGCATTTATTCATACATAAAAAGTCTCAGAGTCATTATTTCGGGAAACAAGTGGAAAAAAATTCGAGGTTAGAGAGGGCTTTATAGCTTTAGCTATGTTTAAAAGCTTTCTATTTGTTTGTTTGTTTTTCTGTTTTTTCAAGAAAGGGGTTCTTTGTGTAGTCCTGACTGTCCTGGAACTTGTTCTGTAGACCAGCCTGACCTTGAATTCAGAGATCTGCCTACCTCTGCCTCCAGAGTGAAGGGACTGAAGGTGTGAGCCACCACTGCCCAGCTGAACGTATGGCTTTTGCAGAGGACCTGAGTTTAGTTTTCTGCACCTATGTGAGGCTGCTCATAACTGCCTGTAACTTCAGCTCCAGGAAGTCTGTGCTCCGTCCTCCGAGGACGCCTGCACCTGCATGCACATGCCTCTCCCCCCTCAGACACACAAACATCTATACACATAATTAGAAAATAAAATGTATCTTTAAATGTATTTTACTTCTCTTGCTGCTGTGACCAAATACCTGTCAAGAATCAACTTAGGGGAGGTGGAGTCCCTTTCAATGTAGAGTGCCCAGGGGTTTATTCATCATGGAGGGGAGGGCAAGGAGGCAGATGCAGGAGGCAGCTGGTCACACTGCATCTGTGTTTAGGATGCAGAGAGGTAAACATTCTCCTTTATATTTAACCTGGTGCCCTGCCCATGGGATGGCGCCACCCACAGTTAATCTGGGTCTTCCCACTGTAATTAACCTCACCTAAATAACCCCTCACAGGCAAGCCCTGAGGCCTGTCCCCTAAGTGATTCTTATACCTTGTCATCATGTCACTATTAACCAGAAGAGGGTATGAGGAACACTGCTGGGAGTAACAACTGGATTCCTTTAAAAAATTGTTTTTGAAAAGTTCGAATTAAAAACAAAACAATATGTTATTTTTTTGGAATGACTTTTGCCTATTTGGATTGGGCTCTTCCATCCCAAAAGATTTTTCTAACCCAAGGGTGGTACTTATTGCTTTGCCAGTGCTGGTCCAAGGATGCTAACTTACAGGGTCTTAGGGTGGCTGAGGTTGCTGGGGAGGCTGCTCTGGGATGGTCCTTAGAGTCCAACCCACCAGTGCCAGCGGTCACAGCAACTGTAAGCACTATTCCCCGACGTGCTGAGGCCATCTGTTCCCTCTCAGCTTCCTCTAGTAGCAGTTTTCATCTTACACGACAAAGTTGGGTGCAGGGAACATCAAGGGAGTAGGAAGGACAGTCACGCTTGTCACTTGACACCTTTGGATGGACACCAAGTAGACGTTCCCTGTGCGGCCAGACGGCATGCTCCAGTGTGATGGAGCTGTAAGCAAGTCCTCAGCTAAGTGCTTCCTTGGTCATGGTGTCTCTTCATAGCCATAGAACAGGAGCAGAGACAGACATTGGTAGCGGGGACTCGGGGACCAGGGACTGTCAGTGTTGTGTATGCGTGTGCTGTTGTTTGGAGGAAGGCAGAAGGCTTTGGACTAGAGAAGAGACTGAATGCTTTGAGCAGGGCTTAATGGACCATCCTAGTAGAAGTGTGGAAGGCAGTAGGGCTGAGGGCAGTGTGGACTCTGAGGTCGCAGCTCAAGAGATTCCAGAGGAGAAGAATATTACTAGCTGCCCTGGAGACTATTTTTGTGATATTTTGACAAAGAATGTGGCTGTCTCTTGCCCTTGCTCTCAAAATGTGCTTGAGGCTAAATTGAAGAGTTTTGGATTAATGTTGTTGGCAGAGATTTTAAAGACAGCCTAGTGGTGACTGTGCCACATGGCTATTAGGGATTACTCTTCTGCCTGTCTAAAATGAGAAGGAGCAAGTAGAGCAAAGAGAAATACAAACTGCACAGTTTGAGGAGAAAAAGAACACCAGGAAATGTAATGTTGGAGCCAAGTCCTGAGCTCAAGGGGGTAAAAGTAAGGGCTGATGTAACTGCAGCCCTTTCCACCTGTGTCCCAGTTCCCGAATAACGACTCGGAGGCTATTATTTATTAACAAATGCCTAGGTCATAAGCTAGGCTTGTATCTCAACTAGCTTGTATCTCAATTAATCCATTTATACTATTCTATGTCTGCCACATAGGGTTAGGGTTAGGGTTAGGGTTAGGGTTAGGGTTAGGGTTAGGGTTAGGGGTTAGGGTTAGGGTTAGGGTTAGGGTTAGGGTTAGGGTTAGGGTTAGGGTTAGGGTTAGGGGTTAGGGTTAGGGTTAGGGTTAGGGTTAGGGTTAGGGTTAGGGTTAGGGTTAGGGTTAGGGTTAGGCTGGTTACCTGTCCTCAGTTTCATAAGTCCAGCTTCCTTTGAGTCTGGGTGGCGAATCTTCCCGTGCCTGACTATTTCCCAGAGTTCCCTTCTCTCTGTCAGATGTCACACCTTCTAATCCTGTCTCAGCTTATTGGCCATTAGATTTTTATTGACAGGCGATGCTTCCACATAGTACACAAGAGATTATCCTGATACAGCCTGATTCAAAATGGAATGAAGGGAGTAGTGCCCTTGTGGCAAGACCTCATCCAGCTAAGCTTCCAACTCGTCAAAGGGATTAAAGGAAAGTTTAAGGGAGCAGAGAAAGCCATCAGCAATGGACAGTTTATACATACAAAATCCAAGGAGGAGTCTGGGTTCCAGCCCTAGCAAGCAGAAGAACTTGGTGGCTTCAGCTACGTGTTTCTGGCTTTAGAGTTCAGAAACACGCAGCTGTGGAAGTTCCCTCTGTGGGGAAGGAAAACCACTGAGGCCAGCTACGTGGCAGGGAAGTCCCTACATGAGACCCAGAGAGGTCATTGCATGGAGCTCTGAAGATTGAAGGCTGGATTACATCGGAGACCCCAAGATGTTGGAGCTACTGGAGACCTGGGACAACTGTAAAGGAGAGTTGCAGGTCTCGAACCAGCCCAAGAGAGAGAAGTGTGCTGTGGTCAGCATAGCTGGAAGGGAAAGATAAACCCCTTACCATCAGACATGGAGTCAGAGATTGGAACTTGATGTGCTGGTTTTCATTCTTGCTTTGCTTCAGTATTCCTCACTGTGCTCCCTTTCCTCCTTTTTGGAGTGGTGATATGTATTTAGTGCCATTATATGTTGGAAGGATGTGATCTGCATTTTGAGTTTGATTCTATAAGGGATTTAAGAGATTGCCTTAAGTCTCAGAAGAGATGTTGAACTTTTAAACAGTGTTGAGACTGCGAAAGACCATAGGGAGTTTTGGAGTCTTTTGTGTCTTGGACCAAATGCATTTTGCATTTATGATATGGCTACAATCTTATAGGGGACAGGGGACAGAATATGGTAGTTTGAATGAGAATGGCCCCTATAGACTTATAAGTTTAAATGCTTGATTTCCAGTTAGTGGAGCTGTTTGGGAAGGATTAGGAGGTGTGGCCCTGGAGGAAGCATGTCACTGCATGGTAAACTTGACTTTTCTTTTCTTTTTTTTTTTTTGGTTTTTCGAGACAGGGTTTCTCTGTGAAGCCCTGGCTGTCCTGGAACTCACTCTGTAGACCAGGCTGGCCTCGAACTCAGAAATCCACCTGCCTCTGCCTCTCAAGTGCTGGGATTAAAGGCGTGTGCCACCACTGCCCGGCTAAACTTGACTTTTCATGAGCCCAACCAGGTCGGTGTTAGTTTCTCTCTGCCTGTTGTCTGCGGATCAGGATGTAAAACTCTCAGTTACTTCTCTAGTGCCATACCCATCTGCTTCCTGCCATGGTAATGGACTAACCAAAAATTATAAGCAAGCCCAATTTTTCTTTTTATAAGAGTTGCCTAGGTCTTGCTGTTTCCTCACAGCAAGTCTCCGTGAAGAAGTCCAATAAATTCATTTACTCCAAAGTGAACTTTGACAGAATGGTTACCTTGGTTTGTTATTGGGGGTGGGGGGGCTGATGTTGCTTTACATTTCCCCCAGGGAGGGAATTCTAGCAAAAACAGAACAAGATGTAGGGACTGTCACTCACATGGTACAGTGTCCTGCCAGCTTGCCCACGGGGGCCACATGGTGTCTTGGCTGTGAAAGTTCATTACAGGGAAACTCCATGAAACTGTTCACACTGGACTAAGTGGATTGCCTGCTGGTGCTCACTGAGTCCCCACGGATGACTGGGCTCTGGGTTTGATGGTGCTCCTTGAGAAAACCCTAGCAGAAACATGGACAAAAGGAAAAACCCACAGGGACAAACAGAAACCCCTAATGTCTTCACTCTGAAGTTATAATCCAATCGAATCTTTCTCTTTTATGACCTCCGAGTGACGTCAAATACATTTTGTCCTCTCAGGACAGAACTCAGCCCATGCCAAAGGTCATCCTAAGCAATGGCCCTTGGGCTCACACCGATCTACTGCCCATTCTTATCTCTAAGTGACTTTTAAGTGTACTTTTAGCTTTTTGGTAATTTCAGAAATAAATACAATGTATTTAGATCATTACCACCCGTCTCCTTTCCAAATCACCTGCTGCCCCCAACCGCAAACCCCCCAATTTCATGTCTTGTTTCTCTTTTTTAAGAGAATGGCCATTTTTACAACCTTATTTTTAAATATTTAAATATTATTTAAGATATTTTATTTTAAATATAGCAAACCAATTGCTGTAGAAGTGAACACCTGCACGGAGGTGTGCCAGGAAACGTGACTCGCCTCACACACTCTCCTCATCCTTTGGTTTATATTTCTTCAGTACTTTGTGTCTTGACCTGAGGACATTTTTTTTCTTATTCTTTTGTGTGTATGGTGTGCGTGCATGTACCCACTGAGCCATCTGCTGTGGGGTGCCAGACTAGCCCGCACCTTTTCTCAGAGGCCCTGATTGGGGGGGAGGGGCAAAGGGAACTCTAGTTCTGTGTCTTTGTCCTGGAGTGCTCTTGGCAAGGCCTGTCTGAGGCTGGAGCCAGTGCCTTGAAGGAGTCAAGGCTGCTGTTTCTGAGGATCTAACTCTTCCTTCTGGGCTGTGGTAACCAGTAGTAAGGCAGCTGTGTCATGGTAGCCTGTCTTCTCTTTGCCAATGCTGTCTAACTTAGCTCTCTGCTGACCTTGGCCATTCTTCCCCTGTCAACAGGATGCATGACGCTATAAATTTCCTTGGCACGAGACACAGCTTGTGCAAGACATCCCGAGCCAGCTTTTATCTTCTCTATCTTTCTTATCCCATGAGGACCCTGTTCCTGATGAATGACATCCTGGTCCACCAGGTTTATATACCCAGCCCCTGTTGTGAATTAAAAAAAGAAACATATTCAAATAGGTTACTGTTAACACATAGGAGAGCGTGACTACTCCTCACTGTTGCTTGTCAGTCTGCATTTTTCTCTCCTTCCTATTGGTGCCTGTAGTTATCTGCTGTTCTTGGACAGATTAAACATTGGTTTCTTTATCTGTAAAGTGTAAAAGCTGTTCACCTCCCAGGGCTTTAGTAAGGCTTCGGGCATCTAGATAAGCGCCTTGTAATGTCATCTTGATGACATCACCCTTATGACGTCATCCTCATGATGTCATTCCTGCTCAACTCATATGAACATGTGACAAAATGGATCATAGAGAAAAAGAATTTGGTGCTTATTATTGCTGAGAAGAAAGGCATCAGTGAAGGGGCTGCCAATTAATTTTTGTTCTGTTTTCTTTGTCTAGCTTTTAATTTTTTCATCACATTTGTGTGTGTGTGTGTGTGTGTGTGTGTGTGTGTGTGAGTGAGTGTGCGTGTGCGTGCATGCTCATGCATGCATATACACAGCTATACATGAGAATGCTTTCAATTCTCTTGGGTATTGAAGAAGTGTGGCATGTTTTTTTTGTGTGTGTGTGTTTTAATGGCATTGGTTTATTTACTGAGCTAGGGGACCCCTTGTGAATGAATCTCTGTGGTACCACAAAAGTTAATTTTTCTTCATTTTTTTTTCTTTTTTCTCTTTTTACTGAAATTGTACATATCATTAAGAATTCCTTTTTATTAATCATTTTATTCGTTTACATTTCAAATGTTATCCCCCCTTCCTGGTCTCCCCTGTGGCATGTGTTTTTAAAATTTTTTTTGAGACAGGATCTTTTTTGTAGCTCATGGTGGCCTATAATCAATGCCCCTGCCTCCGTTTTCTGAGCATTACAAGTGTGCAACTATGGGGTTTTTGAAAGCTATAGCACATTGAGAAAAAAAAGTTCCTATGTGTCTTGTTGTGTCCTTTACTCTGAGAACTGAGGCCTGACTGGCAGACACAGCTTCCTGTGGCAGAAAAAGAGGCATCTGTGTCCAATTGTTCGTCTGTGTGTTGAGCTTGCAGAATCCCTGTCTCCTCGCTGGTTGGCACCAGGGCTGCCAACGGCATCCAGCAAATGGGAGATTTGCTTCTGTTGTCAACTTTCAAGACTTCCACAGATGCACAGTTTTCTCTTTTATTGTGCACATCTAACCACTGTAATGACCCTGAACAATGTGCAAACTGCAATAAAGCATCAACATTTGACATCTAGAAAAATAAAAATACAGGGGGAAGAAATAACAGTGAGAGAGCGAGGCTACTGGCAAACGCGCCTTAACGAAACGCCAAGACTGTTGATAGATCCCCACCCCACTGCTTACACTTTGTTATTATCCTCTGTAACATTTGGACGGCAGAAGACTGTAAACAACTGCAATGTCTGTCTGAGAGAGATGGTTAGATAAATGACAGCCCTCTATCCCCCAGGGCCCTAGACAGCTGTGACAAAGAATGATGAGCCTTCCTGATGAGGAAGAGCCAGCAGACAGCTACAGCAAAGGTCAAATGGTGGGCAGAATGGCTCGAATGCTGGCATGTGTGGGAAGGTAAGGAAGGGTGTGTGTGTTTGCACACCTGCATGCGTGATTCATCCTTATGCTTGTGTGTATTCTTCCAGTGAGACCCAGGAAGGACGAATAAGGAGCCAGCATTAGTGGCTACATTGGAGGGGATGTCACAGCAGTGTTTCATACATGTACTTATTTTGAGTCGTGTGACTCTATCTCTTATTGAAAATAAAGATAAAAAGGGCTTCTATTTTCTAGACAGCCTCATTGCAGGTGATTCCTGACATATAAACTAGGTTGATTTATGGACAACAAACAGCTGCATGATTTCTTACAAGGAGAACAAATCTGCTAAAAGCTAAGCTGAATTTATCGTTTGATCAAGAAGTCAGCAGCTTCTGATCCCCACTCTGCAGGTGCCCCAGGAAGGATGGGGGTAGGCGATGGGGCTCAAAGCCTCATTTGGCTACTGGCCCTCCAAATCTTTGGTGAAAGGGGGTTGTTTGGTGCAGGGCAGGGAGTGGGGAGTTGATAGAGGAGGAAACTGGGCAGGATGGGCTAGGACTGGTTTGACTTGGCTTCCATCTTTTCTGCAGATTGCTTTGGTGGGAGGGCATTGCTTGGTGTAGTAGGAGACCTTGGCTTGTATGGGACGGGGGACCTGTGGGGCAAGTGGAACCCTGTCCCCAGACAGAAAAACAGGTAAGGTAGAGCAGATTAAGGAACACCAGCAATTCTCATCATTGAGAACGGAAGGCCTTTGAATCCGCTCCTGACCCAGTTCCTGTACTGGAGCACGTGATCATGACACCCCACTAAGAGGACCATGACAATTGGTCAGGTAGCATGGAGCCCGGAGTTCTCCATGCTAATGAGGGAACTATATGGGCCACCCCGAGGTGCAATAAGCTTCTTTTCCTGGACATTCCTTTCCGAAAAAGGTATTTAATCTCTGGTCTACCCTGAGTAAGTTTTATGTATCCATTTTTCCACCATGAATAAACAGTTTGGACAAGCAAGAATTGTCTCCTTCTTCAAGGAAGGCTGTGGGGGGAAGCCTTCGTTACCAAGCATCACCACCTAAGTCTCTTACAGAAGGCCCCTCCAAGCTCTTGACACTCGCCCTTGAGCTAAGCCGGATTCTCCCCCACCCCCTACCTGAGCTCATCACCGGCCTGCAGGCCCCCTGGTTCTCAACTCTATGAGGTGGTTCGCGGCATCGTCTAGGTACTCAGGAGTTTGGGAACCATAGCTTCGGCCCCAGTGGGAGCCATTTCTCGCCCAGAGGTGTCCCGCGCGCTGTTTGGTCTCGCCAGCAAGAACCCACGTGGACACACGGATCCTTCTGCAGCAATGCGTTTATTGCATGATGAAAGGAGGAAGACCCCGGGGCCCCAGAATGGCGCTGCTTATATAGCCCTG
>CM052703.1:68530025-68563702 GCA_028551405.1 Uromys caudimaculatus | reverse complement strand
AGTGGTGGTTTTGCCTGTGCTCAAAGGTGTGTCAGCACTTCTGGGATTCTCTGTTCACGTGGAGCCTTGTGGCCCAGGCTGAGGACCCCAGGCACCAGTGTAAATCAGAAAGTTCACAGTTTTTCTGTCCCTGGGTTCTCAGGCCCTGGATCCTGGCAGATCCGGGCGGGTCTGGGTGAGAGGTGCTGCTCCCCTCAACCCCACTCACGGCCCTTTCAAGTTCCTGGGAGGGCACCCCTCTCTGGTGCTCGTTGGCTACCAACTCCTGGCGGCGCAGGCCACAAGTGAAATCCGGAAGTTTCGGAGTTTTTCTGTCCCCAGGTTCTTAGGCCCCGGATCCCGGCAGATCCGGGCGGGTCTGGGGGAGAGGTGCTGCTCCCCTCAACCCCACTCACGGCCCTTTCAAGTTCCTGGGAGGTTACCTTTCTATGGCGCTCGTTGGCTACTGACTCCTGGCGGTGCAGGCAGAGGTTTCCGCCTGCAAGTGGTAACAGTATCTTGATGGTTCCTTGTTCATCATGGCCTTGACAGAGCTCTGATCTGTGTTGAAGACACTTTTGTTGTATTTCTTTGATAGGGACACAGACTTCATGTAGGCTGCAATATTTATTCCATTCACTAATAAATTTTCTATTCATTTGCCAAAGTATTTGATTTCTCCCCTCCCAGTAAATGGAAAGATCCATGAAGCCTGGGCCATGCTTGCTTTTACCAGCTTTACATGATGCCTGGTACACAGCCACTCCATTAATATATGCAGAATAAATTAACATATATTCCATGTCTCAAGGTTTCTATTGCTATGATGAAAAATTATGATCAAAAGGACTTAGAAGCAAAGGTTTTATTTGACTTGCACTTCCACATCACTGTTCACCTTGAAGGAAGTCAGGGCAGGAACTCCAACAGGACAGTAATCTAGAGGCTGGAGCTGATGCAAAGACCATGGAGGGATGCTTCTTTCTGGCTTGCTCCCATGACTTACTTAGCCTCTTTTCTTACAGAACACAGAATCACAGGCTCACGGATGGCACCACCCACAATAGGCTTGGTCCTCCCCCCTCAATAACTAATTATGAAAATGCCCTACAGACTTGCTTACAGCCTGATCTTATGGAGGCATTTTCTTAATTGAGATTCTTTCCTCTCAGATGACTTTAGCTTGTATCAAGTTGATATAGAACAACTACCCAGCACACTCCATGTGTTAAATAATACTCCATATATTAAATTAAAGTGTATTTAATATATGGAGAGGTGAGTGGTGTGCAGTCCTCTGAGACCCATTGTTTAGCTCTGGGTGTGGTCTTCAGTCTGGAGGAGCCTTTCAGTACCCTAAGAGCATGCTGCATCCCCATGGAAACATTTGGGGACCTCAAAACTAACCATCTTGGAACCCTGCTTCACCAATCCCATCCTAGTTGGATCTGTCCACCATCCCAGTTGGGTCTGACTAGAACACAGCCTGCAGAGTGGAGTCTGCCTGAAGCACAGCAGAGTTGGGTACCCTGACCTCTATTGTCTGGCACATAGCCCCCCCCCCCCTCCTGAGAAGTCCTGCTGTCATCAGGATCTTCCAGTCAACACCAGGGTAAAACCAGATACCCAAAGAACAGCATAAAAACAGTCAATAAAACCCAGGACAATATGGCACCACCAGCTATCCTGATACAACAAACCCTAGATATCCTAATGAAACTAAAGCACAAGAGGATCTTAAAACCACTCTTATAAAGATGATAGAGGCCTTTAAAGAAAACACGAATAAATCTCTCTCTCTCTCTCTCTCTCTCTCTCTCTCTCTCTCTCTCTCTCTTTTTCGAGACAGGGTTTCTCTGTGTAGCCCTGGCTGTCCTGGAACTCACTCTGTAGACAAGGCTGGCCTCGAACTCAGAAATCCACCTGCCTCTGCCTCCCAAGTGCTAGGATTAAAGGCGTGTGCCAACATTGCCTGGTGAATAAATCTTTTAAGGAAATACAGGAAAAATATTAAAAAAGGTAAGGGCACATTAAAAGAGGAATATAAAGAAATAGAGGAAAATACAACCGAACAGGTAAAGAATATGAATAAAGCTGTCCAAGACCTAAAGGGAGAAATAGAAGCAATAAAGAAAGCATAATCTGAGGCAATTCTACAGATGGAAAATGTAGGAAAGAAAACAGAAACTACAGACATAAGCATCACCAACAGAATACAGAAATTGGAAGAGAGAATCTCAGGTGTAGAACCTATGATAGAAAAAATAAATATATCAGTCAAAGAAAATGCAAAATCTAAAAAGTTCATGATATAAAACAGCCAGGAAACTTGGGATACTATGAAAAAACAAAATCTAAGAATAATACGAGTAGAAGAAGGTGAAGATTCCCAGCTCAGAAAACATCTTCAACAAAATAATAGAAGAAAATTTCTCCAATCTAAAGAAAGAGATACACTTATAAAGGTATACAAAGCTTACAGAACACCAAACAGATTGGACCAGAAAAGAAAATCCTCCCGCCACATAATAATCAAAACACTAAATGCACAGAACAAAGATAGAATTTTAAAAGTAGTAAAGGAAAAAGACCAAGTAACACATAAAGGCAGACCTATCAGAATTACATAAGATTTCTCATTTGAGACTCTAAAAGCTAGAAGAGACTGGGAAGATGCCTTGCAGACCCTAAGAGACCACAGATGTCAGCTCAGACTATACCTGACAAAACTTTCAATCACCGTAAATGGAGAAACCAAGATATTCCATGACAAAACCAAATTTAAGCAATACCTTTCCATTAACCCAGTCCTACAGAGGATACTAGAAGGAAAACTCCAACCCAATGAGGCTAAGTAAATTCAAAGAAACACAAGAAGTAAGTAATTTCATGCCATTAAAACCAATAGAAGAGAAACACACACACACACACACACACACACACACACACACACACACACAGCACCAACAGCAAAATAACATAACATCTTTCAACATCAATGGACACAATTCCCCAGTAGAAAGACATAGGCTAACAGAATGGATATGTAAATAGAATTCATTATTATTATGCATACAAGAAACACAGCTCAGCAACAAAGATAGTAATTATCTCAATATAAAGAGATGGAAAAAGGTTTTCCAAGCAAACGGACCCAAGAAACAGGTTGGAGTAGCCATCCTAATATCTAATAAAATAGATTTTCAACCAAAATCAATCAAAAGAGACAGGGAAGGACACCTCATACTCATCAAAGAAAAAATTCACCAAGAGGACATCTCAATTTTGAAAATTTATGCCACAAAATGCAAGAGCACCCACATGCATAAAAGAAACATTACTAAAGTTTAAATTGTACATTGAACCCCACATATTAATAGTGGGAGACCTCAACATCCCACTTTCAACAATAGACAGGTCATCAAGTGTCCTGTGCGCTATTTGGTCTCGCCAGCAAGAACCCACGCGGACACACGGATCCTTCTGCAGCAAAGCGTTTATTGCATCATGAAGAGGAAGACCCCGAGCCCCAGAATGGCGCTGCTTATATAGCCCTGAGACAGCGTGTCCTCCACTGATTGGCGCGCCCCAGGAGTGGGCGGTGATTAGTCATGTACACCCTTAATGCGCAAGTGCTTCGGGTGAGTCACCCCGCGCTATCCATAAGTTTCCTTAGAGCGACAGCGGAAGTCAGCGCCATCTTGTAATGGCGAATACTCTAACCGCTCTCTACAATCAAGACAGAAACTAAACATTAGAGAAATAATGAAACTAACAGAGATTATGATTCAAATGGACCTAGCAGATATCTATAAAACATTTCATCTTAACACAAAATAATATACCTTTTTCTCAGTACCTCATGGAACCTTCTCTAAAATTGACCATATAACTGGTCACAAAGCAAGTCTCAACAGATATAAGAAGATGTGAAATAACCCTGTGCATGTATCAGATCACTATGGATTAAAGCTGGACTTCAACAACATCAGAAACAACAGAAATCCTACACACTCATGGAAACTGAACAACTCTACTCAATGATCACTGGGTCAGGAAGAAATCAATAAAGACTTTCTAGAATTCAATGAAAATGAGGGCACAACATACCCAAACTTATGGAACACCATGAAAGCAGTGCTAAGAGGAAAGTTCATAGCACTAAATGCCCTCATAAAGAAATTGGATAGTCATCATACTAACAAAAGTACGTTTGAAGACTCTATGGAAAAAAAAAGAAGCAAACATACCCAGGAGGAGTAGACAGCAGGAAATAATCAAACCCAGGGCTGAAATCAGTCAATTAGAAACAAAGAGAACAATACAAAGAATCATTGAAACCAAGAGCTGGTTCTTTGAGAAAACCAATATGATAAACAGTTAGCCAAACTAACTAAAAGGCCAGAGAGACAGTATCTAAATAAACAAAATCAGAAATGAAAAGGGAGACATAACAACAGAAACTGAGGAAATTAAAACAATCATTAGGTCTTACTTCAAAAGCCTATACTCCACACAATTGGAAAATCTAAATGAAATGGATGATTTTCTAGACAAATACCAGTTACCAAAGTTAAATCAAGACCAGGTAAACTATCCTAATAGTCGTATAAGCCCTAAGGAAATAGAAGCAGTCATTAGAAGTCTCCTAACAAACAACAACAACAACAACAACAACAACAACAACAACAACAACAGAAGCCCCTGGCCAGATGGTTTTAGTGCAGAATTCTACCAGATGTTCAAAGAAGAGCTAATGCCAATACTCCTCAAATTGTTCCACATGACAGAAACAGAAGGAACACTGCCAAACTCATTCTATGAGGCCACAGTATATCTAAACCACACAAAGACTCGGTGAAGAGAATTTCAGACTAATTTCCCTTACGAACATTGATGCAAAAATACTCAATAAAATACTTGCAAACCAAATCCAAGAACATATGAAATACATGATCAAGTAGGCTTCATCCCAGGGATGCAGGGGTGGTTTAATATATGAAAATATATCAACATAATCCACCATAAAAACAAACTGAAAGAAAAAAAACCCACACGATCATCTCACTAGATGCTGAAAAAGCATTTGACAAAATCCAACACCCCTTCATGATAAAAATCTTGGAGAAGGCAGGGATACAAGGTGCATACCTAAACATAATAAAAGCAATATACTGCAAGTCAATAGCCAACATCAAACTAAATGGAGAGAAACTTAAAGCAAGTCCACTAAAATTGGGGACAATACAAGGCTGTCCACTCTCCTCATATCTCTTCAATATAGTACTTGATGTTCTAGCTAGAACAATAAGACAAATAAAGGAATTGAAGGGGATAAATTGGAAAGGAAGAAGTCACAGTATTGTTATTCACAGATGATATGATAATATACATAAGTGATCCCCCAAATTCTACCAGAGAACTCCTATAGCACCTTCAGCAAAGTGGCTGGATACAAAATTAACTTGAAATCAGTAGCCCTCCTCTACATAAGCAATAAATGGGCTGAGAAAGAAGTTATGGAAATAATACCTGTCACAATAGCCACAAATAATGTAAAATATCTTGGTGTAACTCTAACCAAGCAAGTGAAAGACCTGTATGATAAGAACTTCGAGTCTCTGAAGAAAGAAATTGAGTAAGATATCAGGAAATGGAAAGATCTTCCATGCTCATGGGTCAGTAGAATTAATATAGTAAAAATGACCATCTTACCAAAAGCAATCTACAGATTCAGTGCAATCTCCATCAAAATTCCAAAACAAACTTTCACAGATCTTAAAAGAACAATTCTCAGCTTTATATGGGCAAACAAAAAACCCAGGATAGGTAAAATGATCCTGAGCAAAAAAAGAACTACCAGAGGTATCACTATCCCTGACTTCAAGCGGTACTGCAGAGCAATAGTAATAAAAACTTCATGGTATTGGTATAGAAACAGCCAGGTTGATCAATAGAATTGAGTTGAAGACCCAGGAATAAATCCACATACCTATGGTTGATTTTTGACAAAGAAACCAAAACCATACAATGGAAAAGGAAAACGCCTTCGACAAATGGTGCTGGTCTAACTGGATGTCTGCATGTCGGTCCGTATTTATCACTCTGCACTGAACTTAAGTCCAAATGGATCAAAGACCTCAACATAAAGGCAACATAATACACGTAATTTAACAGAACAGAAAGTGGAGAATATCTTTGAACTCATTGGTACAGGAGATAACTTCCTGAACAGAGAACATCAATGGCTCAAGCTCTTAGGTCCACAATTAATAAATAAGACGTTATGAAATTGAAAAGCTTCTGTAAGTCAAAGTACACCGCCATTAGGACAAAACGAAAGCCTACAGATTGGAAAAAGATATTCACTAACCCTACATTTCACAGAGGGCTAATATCCAAAATAAATAAAGAACCCAAGAAGTTAGACACCAACAAACCAAATAACCCAGTTAAAAATGGGATACAGAGCTAAACAGAATTCTCAACAGAAGAATCTCGAATGGCCAAGAAATACCTAAAGAAATGTTCAATGTCCTTAGTCATCAGGGAAATGCAAATCAAAACAACTCTGAGTTTCCATTTACACCCATCAGAATGGCTAAGATCAAAAACTCAAAGGACCTGGCAAGGTTGTGGAGCAAAGAGAACATTCCTTCACTACTGGTGGGAGTACAAATGTGTACAACCACTCTGGAAATCAATTTGGCTCTCAGAAGACTGGGAAGAGTTCTACCTCAAGACCCAGCTATACAACTTGTGGGCATATACCCAAAAGATGCTCCACCATCCCACAAGTACACTTGCTCAATTATGTTCATAGAAACTTTATTCATAATAGTCAGAAAATGAAAACAACCTAGCGGTCTCTCAACTGAAGAATGGATACAGAAAATGCACTATCTCTACACGATGGAATACTACTCATCCATTAAAAACAAGGACATCATGCAATTCACAGGCAAATGGATAGAACTAGAAAATATTATTGTTAATGAGGTAAACCAGACCTAAAAGGACATGCACGGTATGTACTCACTTATAAGTGTATATTAGCCATAAAGTACAGGATAACCATACTATAGTCAACACACCCAAAGAAGTCAAATAATAAGGAGTGCCCAAGGGAGGATGGTTGAATCTTTTTCGGAAGAGGAAACAGAATAGCTATAGGAGGTTGATGGAGGGAGGGGATGGGTAGACAAGGGGATGGGGAGGGGAGCGGGGCATGGGGGACGGGAGATCATATGTAGGGAGAGCAGGGGAGAGAAAGGGGAGATGGGTTGTGGGGGAGCAATCTCTAGGATGTGCTAGAGACCTGGGATGCGGGGAGGCACCAGAGGGTCTAGGGGAGACTCTAGCTGAGACTCCTAGCAGTGGGGGATATGGATCCTAAAGTGGCCACTTCCTGTAGCCAGACAGGACTCCCAGTATAGGGATAAGGAAAGCAACCCACCCACAAAAACTTCGACCCAAAATGTGTCCTGCCTACAAGATGTGCAGGGACAAAGATAGAACAGAGACTGAGGGGATGGCCAACCAATGAGTGAGTGTCCCAAACTGAGACCCATCCCATGGGCAAGAACCAATCCCAGACACTATTAATGATACTGTTATGCTTGCAGACAGGAACCTAGCATAATGTCCCCTGAGAGGCTCCACCCACAGTCAATGGAAAGAGATTCAGAGACTCACACCCACACATTAGATGGAGCTCGGGGTGTCTTATCAAAGAGTTGGGAGAAGGATTGAAGTACCCGAAGAGGCAGGGACTCCACAGGAAGACTAAGAGCCAACTAACCTGGACCCTTGGGGGCTCCCAGAGACTGAATCACCAGACAAAGAGCATACAGGCTGGACCTAGACCCCCTGCACATGGCCCCCAACAAGTGGATCAGGGGCTGTCCCTGAGCCTGTTATCTGCCTGCTTGAGGATCCCATGCCCATAAATAGACATCTGCCCTCAAAGGAAGAGGATGTGCCTAGTCCAGCAGCGACTTGATTTGTGAGAGTGGGATGGGGTGTGTGTTAGTATATGGGGGTGACAGCCAGAGGGGGACTTCCTCTTCTCAAAACAGAAGGGGAAGGTGGAATGGGGGGAGACTTTCATGAATAAATTTAAAAATGTATTATCGCAGTACATACATATGTTTATAATGTGTGTGAGCACAGGTGTGCGTATGCCGTAGCAGGAAGGTGGTGGTCAGAGGACATCTTTGGGGATACTTCTTGTCTTTCACCTTGCTGATCAGGGTTTCTAGATTCTTCCACACTGCATATTCCAGGCTAGCTGGTTCGTGAGACCCCAGGTGACCCCCATCTGAACTCCCCACCTCTTCTAATGAGTGCTGAAATTGCAGATGTTCACCACTGCGTTTGGCTTTCTCTGTGGGTTCCGGTGACTGAGCTGAGGTTGACAGGCTTGCACAGCAAGCCCTCTTATCTGCTGAGCCACCTTGACAGCCCATTCCACATGTTATGGCATTCAGCGGACTAAGAATTATGCCTTCATTAAGCCAAGTGGGATGTCACATGTCTGTAATTTCAGCATTAGGGAGACAGAAGGGAGAAGGATCATTTCAAGTTCAAGGCAAGCCTGGTTTACATAGTGAGTTCTAGGCTAGCCAGAGAACATAATGAAACCTAGCCTCAAAACCCTAAATGAAGAAATAATACAAAAAGATTCGATTGCAGTAAGACCTCCACAGATAGTAACTGTTTGCTCTGCATCAGGCTCATTGGATTTACCTACTCTAGCTTAGGGTGTCTTCAGTTTAGTTACATAAGAGTTGTGAAATTCTTCTAGAGGACTCTGACTGGGCTGGGAAAATCTGGTTTGGTTCTTGAGAGCCAATGATTCTACTTAGTTAAGTCTTCTGCAGTTGAAGAGGAAAAAGTGTCCGGAATGGTCACAACCACTGTTCTAGCTTCAGTTCGTGGAAGCCCAGCAAGGAAAGACTGCAGATGTTGGGTCGGATCTCTCAGCAGCAGCATGTTCAGAGAAAAACAACATGTGTTAACCATGTGGGGCAAAAATTCAAATTCTAGAGTCACCCCTGCCTCTGTGAGACCTGATGCCCATATCCAGTCTAATTCAATACAATGTATGACATTTTGATCCAGTGCAGAATTCTCACCGTCTTTTAGCGTAGGGATTTAATTTTCTCTGTCTTTAATATTATTCTGCACACAGCTATGGGTGGTTTAGTTAGTGTTCTTCATTCATTGGATTAGTTTATGGTTTGGAAAGGTGGGAGGTGACACATCTAAGAAGATAGGAAAGTAAATCTTAATGGGACTTGGGAACTGAGGTGAGGTGATGTCTGCAGCAGCTCAGCTGATGACGTTATTAAAGGCTTTGCGAGGCAGTTTATGTATAATTTAGAAATAATAATAAATTGGAGTTGGACTTTGACACTCTTCCAGATTAAATCCTTTCAGTGTGTATCTTGCAGAAGACACAAGCAAAAAAGAATACAATTTTCGACTCGCATATCTATTTAAAATTCAGTAAGGGGCATTTCTTGTTTTTGTTTTGCATGTGGATGAAGTAAAAATATGTTTCAAAGTGAAAAACAGAAAAAGTTTTTGTGATAAAAGTCCAGGACTGAGACACTAATACATTTGCTGGTGGCAGTACAGCCTGATGAATGGGGGCTGGTTGTTTACTTTATAATTGATTTTCCATATTTTTTAGGAGGCCACAGAAAATTCAGCTTTAAGTATGTCTGTTTTTATCTGTGACCCTCTATGGGAAGAAATTACTCTTGTCCATTTTTTAAATTATTTGCGTTCCTGAGATTTTTCATTACTTCATCCAGATTGCAATTCTGTAAGAAGGCTACATCCATTTATTCATCCAGTGGTTTAGAGCCTTGTCTTGGAGTCCAATGATCAGGGCCATATCTTGCATATGGTGGGATCTTTACATGTTTATTGAATGGAGAAACATTGTATTACACCTTAATATGATGATGCGGACAACATCTTTGGATGTGTTTACTAAGGTGGGGTTACTCTCTATGCAGCTAACTAAAAAAAATCACATTCTTCCTTGTCAAGGACAGTAACAGTATTTTCACCTTTAAAAATATATCATGGAGGCAAAGACAAAGGTGGATCCCTGAGTTTGAGGTCAACCTGGTCTACAGAGGGAATTCCAGGAGAGCCAGGGTTAATAGAGAAAGCCTGTCTCGAAAAACAAAAAAAACCAAACCAAACCAAAAACCAACAAACACACAAACAAACCCCCATTTTATTTATTTACTATGTGTGTGTTCGTATGCTCATGACATTGCATGTGCGTGGAGGGTAGCAGACAGGTTTTGGGCATCAGGTTCTCCTTCAACCCTGTGGGTCTCAAAGATTAAATTCAGGTTGTGGGATGGACAGACAGGCAGACAGACAGACAGGGATCTATCTTCTAACTAAGAAGCTAGCTTTAGACTAGTCAGTGGAAGGGTGCACTCTGATAACCCTTGTGTGAGTCAGGATATACAATGCTCTACAGGAGAGGCCGTTAAGCGGTCTGAGGGTCTGGAAGAGTAGAAGTTCATGTTCCCTGGGTGTGGCAGCTCATTTGATGATGGTCCATTTGATAAGACCTTGAGTCACCCGAGGAGAGAGCATAAATGAAGGGGTGCTTAGATCAGGTGGCTCTCTGAGGGATTGCCTTGATTGGTTTAGGAAGACATAGTCCACCGTGGGCAGCACCATTTCATGGGCTAGCCCCTGAACTGTGTGGAGAGGGCAGGCAAGCCAGCAAGCAGCATATATGTATTTGTTTCTTTCAGCTCTTGGATGTGATGTGACTAGCTGCTCTGACTTCCCTGGTCTGGACTTCCCCTCAGTAACGGACTACAGCCTGGAATCGTAAGTGTAACGAACCTGTTTCTCTATTAAGTTGTTTTTGTCAGGATGATTAATCCCAGCAACAGAAATAAAACTAGAACACTGGGTGAGGAAATCCAGCATGCTCTAAGGAGCAGAATGGATAGCCTGTGATGGGCATAGGTATTATTTACAAAGCCCCAACTTCCCAGCCGATTTTGTGTGGGCATCTGTCACATTGCTCTCTATGGCTTCAGAAGAAGGATTACCCCACATGGTGTGTGTGTGTGTATCAGCTTCCACCAGAATGAAGAAGTGGAATAAGGTTGATTCTTTCAAGTGCATGGACTGAGTCCCTCAGAAATTGTCAACGTGGTCAGGAGTATGGGCTCTAGAGTCAGGCTCTGGAGTCAAACTCTGTTTCAGCTACTTACTAGCTGTGACCCTCGACAAAGCATTGAAAGCATCGATGAACTAGGTCCTTAAGTTTGGATCTGTGGTCTGCCACTTGGGGATTATGCAATAGACTTAACTTTTCTGGGATGATTTTTTTTTTTTTCATGTATGAAGTGGGGATAATGAAAGTGTCCACTTCACTGGGCTGTTGGGAGGAAGGAGAAAGAAAGGAGGAAGGAAGAAGGAAAAAGGAGGAAGGAGGAAGGAGAAAGGAAAAAGTGCCGGAGACCAAATGGCCTTGTTTGAATCTAAAGCCTTGCTGTTAATCAGCTAGCCAGAGTGTCCCAGGCTTGACTTATTTAGCAAGTCAAAGTATCCTGGGCTCCACAGCAGGCATTCCTTTGATTCCTTCCCATTCTCACTGCCTCCAGCAAGGGATAAGACATCCTGTTTGAAGTAGCCTGCAGCTTCAAGACAACAATGACTGTCATCCTGACTCACAGCTATGTGTGACATCTGGTTACCTTTTGGAATCCCTCTTCCTCTGCCACTTCCTGCCCTAAGTGCTTATATATGGACCCAAAAATAAAGATTATTTGGAGCTTGATCAGACATATCGACTTGCTCCCAGGCAATTCTTGTTTCCTGTCTTTCTTTCCATTATCCACAGCTCCCTCCTCAGCACCGGAAAGTCCTGCAGGCAGGACACTTCGGACCCTGGTTGATAGTCCCTCCCAGGAGGGCCCCCTGGGCGGAATGGGACAGCTAGCTCTTCGAAAAAAGGAGGAAGGAGAAAGGAGAAAGGAAAAAGGAGGAAGGAGGGAGGAAGGAGGAAGGAGGAAGAAGGAAGGAAGAAAGAAGGAAGAAAGAAGGAGGAAGGAGGGAGGAGGGAGGAGAGAGGAAGGAAGAGGGAGGAAGGAGGAGGGAGGAGGAAGGAGCTCTTGTAGTACCAAGTTACCAGCACACATTTAATGCTTGGTTTGTACAGGCATGCATAAATACACACGCACACGCACAGGCACACACACACGCACACACACACGCACACATACATAATTTTTGCTTTGTTTTGAGACAGGTTCTTACATTGTACCCAGACTGACCTGAAACTCATTATGTTAGCCTAGGCTGACCTCAGACTGATGGCAATCCTTCTATCTTAGCCTTCTAAATGGTGGGATGATAGGTGTGTGCCAGTGTGCCTAGCTCACACTTATGATTTTTACTTAAGATGCATGAGCAGAATTACTGATTGATGTTGTAGGTGCCACAGTAGATAGAGAAGCTCACCAAGATGCTAAGCCTTCATTTTCTGAAGGAGCAGCGGGGTTCAGGCTTCTTGGAAAAGACTTACACCCAGGGTAGCTCACTCCAGTTACTTTATTCAAACATTATACAAGGTTAATTGGGGCTGGGAAAAGTTCCAGGTACCAAAGTTATCTTGCCCTTGCCGCCCATGAGAGCAGACAGCCCACACAAATCTCAGTCCCTTTTGACCATGGCTAGCCACAATCAAAAGTAAGAACTCCAGGTTTGCCGGGAGTGTCTTAGGACCAATGCTGGTATAGCTGCAAGTTCTCATGTAGCGCCAAGTGCAGATTCTCCAGAGAGACTGCTTTTCTTCAAGGTTCAAACAGTCTCAAAACAATTTCTCACCTTCTACTGATTGACCCAAACTAGCAAAGGCTTTGGGAAAATGTTTCTCTCAAAGCCAGACACAATGGCTTTACTATACATATCAGTACACAGAATAATGTCTCCTATGCTAAATACTTAATGTGTACTTAGCGTTCCTTTTACTGGGGTTGTTATTTATGTTCTTAATGTTCTGACACTTCACTTTACTCTTGTGTAAAACACGGTTAATATTTTATTTCATTGTCTTCATTTATAAAGAAATTGCTGACTTTTTTGGGTCATACTACTAGGTCTGTAAGTCATTCATGTACATAGGAGGATTAAAAATTACGACGTAACTTTGAAGGAAGTCTCTAAAAATTCTCCACAATTTTCTGTGATTTTAAGGGGGAAAAGGGCTATATGAAATTTTGGTACATGCAGACATGAGGTCCAGGGAAGCCAGGACATCTGACAGAAAGCAAGTGTTTAGCCTAATGTGCTCCATGCTAATCATCTGGCATTGAGAAGAAATAGGAATAGCTGCCATTCACTGAGGCTTCTTCAGTGGTCCAGCAAAGCCTGAGAGAGTGCTAGGAACTCAAGGGAATGGGGGTCTAGAGAAGCACCTCTCCTGCATACTGCAGAGGTCCTGGGATCTATCCCCTATCTTCTGCACACTCACATTTGGGACTCCCTTGATGAGTGTCAGGAGTCCATCAGGAACTGGACAGGCATGAAGATGAGCTTCTCAAGGTTTCTGTCTCCCAAGAGTGCCAGCTAGGTCCTGTCCCTGTTCCCACTGTCCACAAAGGGACCCAACCCAAAGAACTGCATCCTCCTGGGGGTCCCTCCAGGACTGCTCACATTAACTCCCTTATACCCTGAAAGTGGGAAGAACAGTCCCTGTCCTCTCTGCTGGGAAAACTCCCAAAAAGCCATCCCTTAGTGTTTCCAGACCTGTGGGTATCATTGGGTATGGTCAGGAAGGGACCTCTGAATGACATCATATGTTTCCAGAACTTTCTGCATGTATTAACCTGAGACAGTCTAATTTCCAAATGAATCCCTGCCATCTTTTCAGGGCTGTTCTAGAGGCCAGAGGTTGAAAAATTGCAGAATCAGCAAGAGAGATATCTGGAGTTGGTTTAGAGAGGCTGGGACCCAGACACTGGAACTGATTACACAAAACGATGGACTTGTCCATGACATTTTCATAAAGTGTGCCATTCTCCTTCCTCATATTCACCCCACCACCCTTTCTTGTACTCACCTTCCTCTCGTATAGTCCACCTTCTGCTTTTATGTACCTCTGTCTTCTTTGTTGTTGTTGCTTTGACCAGTTCTCACTGTGTAGCTCAGGCTGGCCTAGAACCTGCTGTATAGACCAAATCATAAACCCGAAGCTCTCTGTCTGTCTCCCAGAGTATTAGGTTTAGATGCATGTGCCAATGCACCTGGACTTTCTTGTCTATTTTAAAATTCAGATTCCTAAGGAGATGGCTTAGTAGTTAGGATCTCTTGGTGCACAAGCACTGGGACCTGAGTCTGAATCATCAGTACCCATGTTAAAAAACAAAACAAAATGAAACAAAACAAAACAAAACAACAACAGCAACAGCAGCAGCAGCAGCAGCAGCAACAACAACAACTTGGCATGCATGCCAACCCAGTACTGTGGTGGGTGGAGACAGGAGGATTCCTAGGTTGGACTTGCTGGCCACCAGGAAGTCCAGGTTCAGTAAGAGAGCCCATCTCAAGTGAACGAGGAGAAGAGTAATTGTACAGGACATCCAGCCCCCACCCCCAGCCTCTGAATGCTCCTACAAGGGCATGGGTGTTGTGTAACAGATGTTTCCTATGGAGTCACCACATATAGGCATGTCTACTGGGAGCACAGGGCAGACCAAAGTACAGATACCACTGAAGTTCAGCTTAGCAAACCAAGGAGTTTTATTGGAGTTACTTACAGGAATACAGGTGAGGGGTTACTTATAGGAACAGAAATGGCTCAAAGACTTCTGCATGTTTTTGCTAAAAAGATTAAAAGATATTTTGGATAAGAATGGATTTTTGTATGATAAACTGAGATTTTGTACTAAGAATGAAAAGATAACAGATCAGGACAAAACCATGAAAAATTAAAACGGAGTCACAGAAAGTCTGAGGGAGTTATACAAAGTTTGTAGAGGGTGGACTTAAGAATGTATGTTTGATGTTTATAAATTCCCAAGGTCCACTCATGTTAGTAAGGGCTGATTTAAAGATATGTATCTAAGCACCTGTCTTTGTTAACTTTGTTAAGCTTTAGCTATGTGGAGAAACCAAGTAATATAAAAAGCCACAATATTTTGTAAAAGTACATTATAAAAGGATCAGAAAAATGAGGTTCCAGTCTCTCTATGGACAGTATCAATGGTTTAAAGTTTATTTTAATACTAAAATAATTTCAATTAAAGATCATTATTTTTTTAAGTTTCAAAATCTTAACAGGGATAAAAATGTAAAATCCTAATCTTAAGAGAGTCACTAATTTATTGAAAACTGTTATAGATAATTGAAGCTGGGCAGTGGTGGTGCACGCCTTTAATCCCAGCACTTGGGAGGCAGAGGCAGGCGGATTTCTGAGTTCGAGGTCAGCCTGGTCTACAGAGTGAGTTCCAGGACAGCCAGGGCTATACAGAGAAAAACTGTCTCGAAAAACCAAAAAAAAAAAAAAAAAAAAAAAAAGAAAGAAAAAAAAAGAAAACTGTTATAGATAATTGAGATGTAAAAATTATCAGTCACTTATAAATGATCAAATGTCTTCAGTGTGCTCAGAACTCAGTTTGTAATCATGCTAAGTATAAGTGCAGTTTATTTACAGAGACCAATTTATAGCTTCCGTTATATAGTCCTCTGTATGTGCTGTCAATTCACGCCTGAAGCAAGTAACTTAAAACACGTTTAAAGTTAACTTAAAGTTTATTTAATGCAAAATAATATTCAAAACCAGGTGTATTTTTAAAAAGCCCTGCTTATAAAATTTGAATGTTTGAGTGAAATGTGTTAAATTTACAATGTGTTTGCATTGCAGAACGTTCCCAGGCTCAGGTAGCACCCTTTCCCTTGGGTGGAGCACAACTCTACCAGAGCAGATTGCAGGCTTGCTTCATTACAGGATGCTTGGGAAAACATGTCCTGCCAGAAGTCTGCTGCTCCAGTCTCCAGCTATGTAGGTTGGACCAGCTCTGGATATGAAGCCCAGACCAGAAAAGCCTCCTCCTTATCTATAGGAAAGATGATAATTCCTTATGTCTCACATGATGGGGGGGGGGGATGGATTCTCTTGCCCAGTGGAGGATCTTAGAGTCTACATCCATATCCTAAATGTTTAAACAACAGAGAGACAAATAGCAATTACTCTGCCTTCCGTGTCTCCTGATCTGACATATGAAGATGCTCTGAGCAGGGGAACCTTGTACCTAAACCCACCATCCAACTGGTGTGGGATCTGCATACTAGTTCAATTGGCCGTTTCCTTTACTCTGGTTTTCAATTCTTCCTCTTAGCAAACTCTAATTCCAGGGTCCACACTCCAGTTCCCCACATTCCCTGATTGAAGGAGGCTGCCAGACACCCTGTAATCAAACTCACAGCTTTGGAAAGTTCTTCAAGACATCCAAGCAGCCTCTTTGGAATGGGTCTAGACAATCCTATAAAAATAACTAAAAAAGATTCTATTTCTTTTTTAAATCACTTAGATGCCAAATTAAACTGACTTCCTCCTCCTCCTCCTCCTCCTCCTCCTCCTCCTCCTCCTCCTCCTCCTCCTCCTCCTCCTCCTCCTCCTCCTCCTCCTCCTCCTCTTCTTCTTCTTCTTCTTCTTCTTCTTCTTCTTCTTCTTCTTCTTCTTCTTCTTCTTCTTCTTCTTCTTCTTCTTCTTCCAAAGTTTCCAGGTGCTTGTTTTCATGCAAGAGAATGATGTAGCAAACAGCTAGTTACAGTTATCGTATCCTTCTACAGAACTCCAGTATGTGGTCCAGCCAGCAGTATAATTGCATTTAACCTTACTAAATAAAACTTACGCTAATCTTGATGTAAAACATTTTCCTCATTAACTTTGTCTCTTAATGTTCCTCACAAGACTGTACAGTTATTACCTCCCTCATGTAACACAGTCCGAAAATATATGTTATCACCAAATGGCTGACTTATGTTCTGGGTCTCTGCCATCTGTTACGTTTTATTATGGCCCCTTGAATGGATGGTCCTCTGAGGAATTCTAACTGCAGTTATTTTTACATTGCTCCTTTTGGCAGCTCAAAGCAGTTAAGAGAGATCTGCACCTTGAAACTCCTACAAGCAGTTTGGGTGACCTCTAAGGAGCGAACTAATGAGCCATGGGGTCATCTAACCCTTCCCTCTTCTTGCCACTTGAGGCAACAAGGGATGTTGTGGTGTACTTTCACTGGGGCCTCCAGAATGTTGTGCGCATTTCTGGGAAACTGAGTCACTGAGCTGGTTTCAGTTGGGGAGAGGAAATTTTATTAAGCAGGTGGGCCATGCCCAGATCTCTATAATGGCCCTGGCTTCCTGCCTCAGATTCAGCCGCCTTTTATATATAGGAGAACAGAAGGGAACAATCAGGAAGTATAAGCACAAATCCATGTCTGTGGCAGTAAAAGACGGTGGCTGATCAGGATTAAAATTCATTTACCCACCCCTCTAGTGTCTGGTGTCCGTGGAGAGACAGTACGTAGGATGGTGTCAGCTTAGTGGAACAGCCTCACCACTGGGAAAATGTCTTTGTTTTAACATGTGACAGTTTGGGGATTTTTCACCTCACCACCTTGTGTGTTCTTTTTAAGTTTATTTTTATGTATATGGGTGCTTTGCCTGTATGTGTGTCTGTGCACCATGTGCATGCAATGCCTGTAGAGGTCAGAAGAGGGCATCAGATCTCCCGAGACTGGGATTTCCTATGAGCTGTTCTTAACCACTGAGCCATCTTCTCCAGCCCTGGTTTTATTTTTCATGCTTTCTCTATCTTTTCATAAATTAAATAAAAATCATCTCTGGAGTGCTAAAGCCCTTGCTTTGACTGTAGCCTTGATTTATGATCCATTCAGATGAGTTCTCACATTAAACTCCCTTTAACTCAACCTTACGGGACAGCTAGGCTAACTTTCAAACCCTGAAAACAAAAATTTCTTTAATCCCAGCACTTGGGAGGCAGGGACAGGCGGATTTCTGAGTTCGAGGCCAGCCTGGTCTACAGGTGAGTTCCAGGACAGCCAGGGCTACACAGAGAAACCCTGTCTCGAAAAAACAAAACAAAACAAAAACAAAAACAAAAACAAAAACCCCACAAAACCACAAAAAGTTAACTGTTGTTTTGGATGTACTATTAAGGTATGCTAACGAGACCTTGGCTTAAGGAATGCATTCTGAGGACTTGTAAAAAAGCTAAACGGAAATTCAATTTTTTTTTTTTTTTTTTATGGAGATATCAGTAGCTGCATTTACTTCCCTGATGTGAATTCAGCCTGAATTGATTTGTGTGTTATGATGTCATTACCCTGCATGGACAGAATACAATGGCAGTATAAATTACAGAACTGAAGGCTTCAGAATATCCTTCTCCATTACCAGGGTCCAGTGTTTTTTGCTGATAAATGAGAAATAATTCTGGAGAAAAAAGATGAGAACAAATGTTCTCCCTACATATCCCCTAGATAAAAAACATTTATTTTTCTCTGCTCCCTAAAACTATCCAGAGTCCATCAGGAAGTGCTCTGACTTTCAAGACGCCAAGGGCTGTAAGTGGGCTGCTGTGTGGATAAGAGGACACCAGATCCTCTGGAGCTGGAGTTACAGATGTTGTGAGCTGCTTTGTGTGGCTGCTGGGAACTGAACTTGGGTCCCCAGGAAAAGCAGCAAGTGCTCTTAACTGATGCCATCTTTACAGCAATCTGCTAAGGACTTGGTTTGCTTCCTTCCTGGTCCTGGAAATGTAGAGTCTCCTGGGCAATTGTCTCGAGTGTGTGTTGATGGACAACAGGGCATATCCACGAGGCACAGAGGTGTCACCTACACCAGTTCCTTGATCCTTACAACAAACCACGAGTCGCCTGTGTATGCTGTTGCTCCTACCTCACCGATGGGCAATTGAGTCGCGAGGTCCCACAACAGGTGAGTGGCAGAGCTCAGATGCAAAGGCAGTATACTCGAGGCTAGCCATTTTTTTCTTACCCACATATCACCTTGTCCCCAGGGGCAGGAGGTCACTCCTGCTCCCCTCTAGTCATGGCTAGAGTCTTTCCCTTCCGGTTTAGGAAGTGGCTTGGATCTCTGTGTGGAGAGCTTATAATTAGGCGGAGTTACCTGAGTGCTGCTGCCAAAGCAGGAGGGACTCTGGTGAGGTGTCTGCTAGGGGAAGAGCTGCTGTTGGAGAAACAGCAATTTCTTAGGAAAGACGGATCTTCCAGCACAAGGGAGTGCCGCCTCTCCACCCCTCCTCCATGTCTGGAGTCTGTAGGCTGCCAATATGGATGACCTCATATTTACCTGAGCTGTAGAGGACAATGAAATACCAGAGGCAGAGCCTGCAGAGTGATCTTAGGGAGAGAGGAGCAATGGAGGTGTTGAAAGGAGCCTGGTGGGAAGAGAAGTCATTAAAGGCTGTGGGAGGAGCCTGGTGGGAGGGGAGGGGCATCAGAGGCTGTGGGGATTCTAGGCAGGGTTGTCCAGGAATCTAGTGTTCTTATAGTTGTGATTTTCTTGATAAAACTTTATCCAAGAACTGATTGGAAGTGTCTTAGTCAGAAGAAGAGGGAGCTTAAAACCACGGAGTTCCCTAGAGAAGTCCTAGGTGGGTAATGTTTTCAGGAACTTTATTTTTCAATTGATTCTGGGTGATGAAGACAAATTTTTTTCTGTGAGATTCAGGGGGCAAATAATCAAGTCGTCAGCATTAAAACTTTCCCAAGTAGTCTCTCCCTGAAGATGCTGAAAGTGTCCTTGCTTGCTAAAAACAAACCCTGGTTTATGAAGAAACTGCAAGAAGAAAGGGTAGAGGTGCCAGGTCTCGTTAAAATTCACTGCACATCCAGCTAGGGAGGCTTATGGTCCTGGCAACCTGGATTACCTCTTGCTGATCACCGCATTTATTTATCCCCCACTCTTTCCTGTATCAGGCTCTGGTCTCATCTTATTTAATGTCTCATAAATATGAATGAGCTAGCATATCTTCCCTGCCGACAGCAATGTAAAAGGAGGGTTGGGGTGGTCTCCTACAAGTCTCAATTTATCCAACAGCGAGTTGTTTAGATGGACAGTTGAACAGCATATTACTGTGAAGTAACTTACAGGCTGCATCTCGGGACAGATCTGTTTAGGAGGCAGAGAAGCAAGTGGGGGCAGGCAATAGGAAGAAATATGGAGGAACATGGGAGTGAAGTTGGCATCTCATAATGGGGGAAGAATCATTGTGCCAACTGGTGCAGGTGCCAGAGGGGGAGGAAGGGCTGAGACTCATGTTGACACTTTAGTAATTTAGTCCAGATGATATAGGCTTCTCCAGTTAAAGAATAATTATATGCATATTGCAATTTCTGCCTCTTCATGTGTATTTTTTTTTTTTTTTTAAAGAGAATCTTTCTAAAGTAACCTGTTGGGACTTAGTAATTTTCTTCTCTATTTGGAGAGCAGACTTGTTTCCAATGGGAGTTAAATGTTGCACATTGAATTGGAGGTTTTTTTTTTTGTTTTTTTGGTTTTTTTTGTTTGTCTAGGGAGGCTCGTGCTTGACCAGCTGTGTAACTAACTAACACTTCACCTGGTGGCTTATTGCTTGTGCCTCTTAGACGTGAAAAGGAATTAGAAATCAAGAAATCAGAACTCTCAGCCAAGGGAAATTATATAGATGTTTAGCAACTGTTTCTTCCTTCCCAAAGTTAAAGTTGCATATATTCAGGACCTCCTGTTCCTCAGAAAAGAACCATCTAAATGTGCTAATGTGGACAAGTCTCTGAAGATATATCAAGAGAACAGAATACAATTCAGGACTTGGCCTAATTAGTATATACTTATAAACACACGCATATTGCCGTGGACCTTCTATATCACAAATGTATATATGAATAGAGATATGCAAAGTCGCTGTCTCAAACAGTTGCTAGGCTTTAAGAATTATTTATATTTATTTAAAAATGTGTGTGTATGTATGTGGGGGTGGGGCGGGGCTGAGCACAGGCATGCAGTGCTATCAGAGGCCAGAAGAGAAATCCCCTGGAGCTGGAGTTAGAGACAGTGTGAGCTGGGAACAGAACTCTGGTTCTTTGCAAGAGCAGCACATGCTATTAACCACAGAGTCATCTCTCCATCTCCTAGGAAGAATTTTAAAAAGACGAAAAGTTATTAAGTGTAAAATGCTTAACCAGTGGTTTTCAACTTATGGGCTGAGATCCCTTGGGGATTGTGAATCAGATATCCTGCATATCAGATATTTATATTACAATTCGTAACAGTAGCAAAATTACAGTTAGAACTGGCAAAGAAATAATTTTATAGTTGGGGGTCGCCACAACATGAGCAACTGTATTAAAAGGTCAAAGCATCAGGAAGGTTGAGAACCCCTGGCTTAGACCAATGTCTGATTAGGAGCAATGGCTGTTGTGGTCTCACAGAACTTTTGGGAAGGCCTGTACTGAACTTGTAGATGAAGTTGTTACAATGGAGTGAGATAAATGGATGTTTTGGATTCTAGCCCTGAAGTCTGTATGCTCACGTGTTATCCGTGTAGTTAAAAATCAAATCTTGGATGTAACAAGATGAAAGGTTTAGGAGTGGTGTTGGGTTTGGAGCTGACTGAGGCTCAGAGGCTCAGAGGTTCTTGGGTGTCACTGGTGCCCACTCACAGGCAGCAGTGAACAGACAGGCTGCTCCATCACAGAGGAGATGGCCCTCAAGGCGGGGGTGCATGATCCACACCCCAAATATCTGACCTGGGGATAATCCTCTGCGTGGTCCCCCCTGGCCTCTGACCCTTGTCCTCCTAACAAAGTCAGCTTTGTTAGGAGGGTTCTGCCTTTGTCTGTGGTGGACCTGCTTGGGAGTGCAAGGACTATCTGAGCAGCAAAGCATGAAAGCAAAGACAGGGCAGTTTGATCAATTTTATCCTGAATTCACTGGTGATGGGTTTTTGCATAGAGAATTAGTGTTTCTCAGTGATGCCAAGTGCTCAGTTCCCCGCTTCTCTTTGTGATCCAGTGCTTGGTTCTAGAGCTCTCCACAAATTAGAGCGATATTTGCAGATGTTACACCTGGAAGCTAAAGGACTGAGTTGTAGTAGTAAATGTCTGTCAGGGCTGCAGAGGTGGCTCTGTTGGTAGACACTTGTCTGCCTGCTGCTCAAGCACAAGAACCTGAGTCTGTAACTACAGTGCTGGGAAGATGGAGACGGGCAGCTCCTGCCCCCTAACAACATTTATGTTTTCATGTGGACCAGCTGATCAGTTTTCAAAATGACCTCTTGTCTTTTGTGGTTTATGAAACCTTAAGAAGCAAGATGGCTCAGTGGTTAAAGGCACGTGCCATCAAGCCTGACAACCCGAGCGTCTACCTGGGGCCCACAGGGTAAAAGGAGAGAACTGACTTCATAAACTTTTCTTCTGATCTCTACACATATGCCATGGGTGTACGTGAGCCCCATTGTAGCTAAGCAAGTAAATGACTGTAAATAAATGTTAAGAAGCCTGACAAATGATCAAATCTTTTCTTCCATGTGTTCTAGAAATTTCATAAAATTGATGTTCATATTTAGGTCTATGAGAGCTACTTTTTCTAGATAGTGTGATGTAACATTAGATTTTTTTGGTGTGTGTGTGTCTGTGTTTTGTTCATTTTGCATATAAATAGTTATTTCAGTATTCTTGATTGAAAAGGTTGTTTGTCATTTGTTGAGTTAATTGCCCTGGCACTTTTGCTAAGACGCAACAAGACCCAGCTGACCCTGTATATGTGTGTTTAACTCTGGGCTGGATTCTATTTTATTTAGGTGCTTTGTTATTTGTGCTGCGCATGCTACACCATTCTATTTTATTATTTTTAAATAATTTTATTATTTAAATATTTTAAATAAAACTCATTTTTTTCATTTTATTTTGTGTGTGCATACATGTGGGTCTGCATGCCATGCTCTGTGACTGGAAGTCACAAGACAAACTCATGGATGTTGCTTTTCTCTTTTTACCCAGCAGGTCCCAGGACTAGAACTCCTATCCTTGGGCGTGGCTGTAGGTGGCCTTATCTGATGAGCATCTTGCTAGCCATTTGTGAAGACCCATGAAAACTTGTGCTCAGCTCACGTTCTTCCCTTTTAAAAAAAAGTATTTCTTTTTATTTATTTTTCCCCTTTTAAGGCAGAATTTATTGTGTAGTCCAGGCTGGCTTCAAATTCACGATATTCCTTCCTGTTTTCCCAGCACTGGGATTCTGAGAGAACTCTTGGACCAACCCAAACCACGGGGACAATTTCATCTGCAGTAGAGAGAGTGCTGGGACTACTTCTTACTTATTTATTTTTTGAGCTTGAGTCTTACTGCATACCCAGGCCTTGAACTTAGATTGCTAACTCTCTTTATTCAGTGTTGGGATTAGGGGCATATGCCGCCAGTTCTGCATTTATTCTGGGATTCAATATTTAGTGAGGTTTTTCTTTGTAAAGTTTCTTCTACAATGCTTTAAGACATCCTAACTCAGGGATACCTCTGCACTTAGGGGTTCCTAAAGTAATTCAAGAGCCTGACATTCATAGTGAACTTATAGATTTGATTCGGCAGGAAATAAATGTTTGCTGCTCAGTGCAGATGGCGTGTTAGGAGCTAACCACAATCTCTGGGCAGAAAACCTTACTAACTTAGAAGAGCGAGAGTCTTGTCCTTCTGCTAGGAAAAGTGAGTGTGTTTATTTACACTCTTAGTTGCTCAGGTTCCAATTGTTCTGTCTTTGATTGACAGTATGACCTTAGCTGTGAACCCCGTCCCTGTGAGGCCTCCCAGCCTCAATGGATAGCACAACAGAATTGTGCTCTTGTTTTTCCACTTGCTTTATGTAAGGCGAACCCAGGAGCTGAGGACAAAGCTGAGTCAGGTCAAAGTGCGTCTTCACTCACAGCTTCCATCTATTCCCCCGAGCACATGGTCTGTTTCAGAAAACAAAGACACATGTATCAAAGTTGGCCTTGTTCCTCTGAAGTCAGGAGTAGTCAGAGCAGGACACCAGGGACAGGGGGTTCATCACAGGAGATACTACTGTTCATCAAGTTATCTGAACCCAGTGCAGCCCTTTCTTCTGTCTGAACCTGGCATAACCCTTTCTCTGATATTGGCATGAGTGGAGAATGCAGAACTCACAAGCATTTTGTCTTATTAAAGTCCAGCTATTTATGCTCCCGTTAGATTGGCTGAGCCCTGGCTCCCTGTGGCCTACATGCTTAATAGATTTCTGTTAGAGTAGTTCTCCCTTGCGTTTCTTTAATAATCTACTATTCAGATTCCTCTCTTGTCTTTGCATAATTGCAGGAGCATAGACCACAGGGGTAGTGGTGGGGTGGGGTTAAGGAGTGGCTTAAGGTGAGAGCGCCTGGTTGGGGTGAGTACATTGACCAAGCCTTCCCAACGCTAAGGACTACTACACATGAGAAGTGTCCTGTAGCTTTACTAACTCATTTATTCTGAAGGTATCCCCTCACATTGTCTGAGAAATTGATGAGGACTGACTAGAGTTAATCAGGGAACATGTTGAAAATCTAGAGGAGGGGCTGGAGAGATGGCTCAGCAGTCAAGAATACTTGCTGTTCTTTCAGAGAACTGGAGTTTGGTTTCTAGCACCCATGCCTGGCGGCTCACAACTGTCTACAACTTCAGCTCCAGAGGATTGGATGCCCTCTTTTAGCCTCTGTGAGCACACACACACACACACATACACACATACGTACATGCACACACACACACACACATATGCACATGCACATACACACATGCACGTACTCACTCATGCTAAGTCTTCAGAAACAATCTAGAAGAATCAAGAGAAAAAAATCCTTCGAGGATTAAATTGATCTTATAATATATCTCTAACTAATTCATAGCTGTGTATGTGTGTGTGTGTGTGTGTGTGTGTGTGTGTGTGTGTGTGTGTGTATGTGTGTGTGTACTGAGGAGTGTGTAGGGCCTGTCTCTAACAATGTTGTTAACTGAAGTAATAGGTTGGTTACTGTTGTTATTAACAAAATCTCAATTGTTTGGATCTTAGTGATGAAGACTCTGGACCCAGATGCTAGAGTGACAGCCTGGCAGCCCAGAGAAGGAGAGAAAGCATCCTGCATCCAGCATCCAGCACCTAGCATCCAGCATCCAGCTGACCCTCTTCCTCAGCCAGTGTCCACAGAGTCTCAAAACCCCATCACACTGAATGTCCCTCCTTTCTACTTCCTGTGTATCTCTCTATCCCTCCTCCTGATTCCCTCTTACTCACTATGTTTTTTTCCTATTGTTGACTTTATTTAATCCTGTTTACAATAAACAGAAAGCTCTTGGATTAAAGGCATGTGCTAGGGCTGAGCCACACCACAACCAGAAACAGCTTTTTCCAGTAAGTAATACAATCTCTGGGTTCATAGTGTGATCAAATATCCTGTGACAGGTTACTAGCATTAGAATGGGTTTAAGTTTCAAAATTTTCATTTTATATGTGGAGAAATTGGGAGCAGAGTGAGGTGGTAATTCCTTGAAGGTTCTACAGTCTCTCCTGCACAGTGCTGGGCAGCCCTGACTCAGTGGCTGTGGTAATTTCAGTCTTTTCAGTGATGTGCTAGTCAAATTAACCGGAGAAACACAAGTAGCAGGAGAGATGTACTGGAACTGGCTGGTGTGATTATGAAGCTATCAAGTCCCACAATCTGAATGTTGTAACCTCAAAGACCCAGATACCTGGGAATCTGGTCTGAGTCCAAAGACCTTAAGACCAGGATTGCCAGTGAGGAAAATTTGCTGTTGCCCCAGCTGTCCTGGTACTTTCTCTGTACACCAGGCTGACCTTGGCCTACCTCTGCCTCCTGAGTGCTGGGAGTAAAGGCATTCACCATCACCATCCAGCTAGTGATTTTCCCTGAGTGACAACACTCCCTCCTGGAGGGAGGAGGAAGGCAAGAAGATCTTAAGACTCAGGAAAAACCCATGCCATGAGAGAGAGCTTGAGTTGTATGGTATCTTAGTTCTTTTCTATCTTAGTGACAAAACACCATGACCAAAGCAACTTATAGAAGAAGCAAGCATTTAATTTGGGTCTCATGGCTCCAGAGACTTAGATCTTTGTGAGGGAAAGCATGACAGCAGGCAGGTAGGCATGGCACTGAAGCAAAGGCTGAGAGCTTACATACTGGGAATAGACTGGGCTTTTTAAACCACAAAGCCCACCTATTGACACACTTCCCCAACAAAGCCCCACCTACTAATCTTTCCCAAATAGTTCCATCAATGGTGGTGAGGACCTAACATTCAGATATATGAGCCTATGGGAGTTTTTCTCATTCAAACCAACACAGATGGTCCAAGAACCAGGAACCTAATGTTCAAGGTCAGGAAGAATTGTATGTCCCCAGCTTAAGAGAAGATAGAGGAGAGAGAGAAAGAAAGAGAATGCATTTAATCTTTTATCCGCCTTTTATCCATTTGATAGTGATTGGATTGGATGATGATGTGAGCTGGCCAGCTGGCTGTCTAGTCACAAGGATTTGCAACAATACACCAGATTGTTTGTCCTTTCCCAGTGATGTGTGGGTTCTGGTTTAAGCAAAATGACACTGAGGTAGTTTGAATATTCTTGGCCCAGGGAGTGGCACTATTTGGAGGTGTGGCCTTGTTGGAGTAGGCGTGACACTGTGGGCATGGCCCTTAAGACCCTCATCCTAGCTGCTTGGAAGCCAGTCTTCTCCTGTTTGCCTTGGGAACAAGATGTAGAACTCTCAGCTCCTCTACCTCCATGTCTGTCTGGATGCTGCCATGCTCCTGCCTTGATGATAATGGACTGAACCTCTGAACCTGTAAGCCAGCCCAAGTAATTGTTGTTCATATAAGAGTTGCCTTGGTCATGGTGTCAGTTCACAGCAGTAAAACCCTAACTAATACAGACACTAAACAGATGACTCTGTTCTTTGTCAACCGAGAGACAAAAAGTGCCACTCAGTTATGAGCTATGTGTCCTACTCATCCTAAGCCCGTCCCATCTGTCCCCCCACGTGGCCTTCTCATCTTGCTTGCTACTGCCCTGATACAAGGTGACTGTCAAACACCTCAGTGATTGATAGGAGCAGTTTCAGGACTAACCTCATCACTGTGCCAGCAGACACTGGCCACTCACTTGGAAAGTTTCTATCTCATCAAATGTATTGTGTGACTCCTTGTATCCCAGGAGGGTTAAGACCACAGGCTCTAGAGGTGGGCAAGCTAGGTTGGAACTCTGCATGCTTCTTTCTCCCTAGCTGGGAATCTGGGCCAGAGTCATCATCATTCTGAGGGTTTAATTGATTTGCCTCTTTAAGGTGGGGGATGATCAGTGTACCCATCTGAGATCGTTATCCTTCATGTCAATTTGATGGAACTTAGAATAACCCAGGAAGCGCACCATTGGGTGTGGCTTCAAGGGTATTTCCAGAGAGGAATAAGTAAAGAAGAAAGACTAAAGAAGAAGGACTCACTTTGGGTGTGAGTGGCATCATCTCCTGGGCTGGGGTCCTAGACTGAATAAAAAGGGGAGACAAGGAAGCCATCTGAGCACCTGCTTTCCTTTCTCTGTGTCCTTTGTTCACTGTTCACTGACCCTCCCCGCATCATGGGTACTGAAGTAGGACACAGAGTTGGACCAAGGCCAGAGACTGCTGATCTCTGGCCTTGTAACTCTTTTACTGTTCAGGGGGCAGAAGCTGATGGCCTCTGGAAATTTAGCTCTCTCTTGCTGTTCTGTGGCTAAAAGCTGCTGGCTTCTGCTAATTAGCTCCTGCTGTTAGCAACAAGAAAGGTAGCTAACTACTTAGGCCTTTGTTCTTCAAGAGGTTCAGAGTTCATTAACTCTTCATGAGCCAGAGAGAAAAGAAAAGGAAGAAATGGAGAATTGAAGCACACACATAGATACACATGGATACACATGGATACACATGGATACACATGGACACACATAGACACACATAGACACACATAGACACACGCACTTTGGCTGGGACCGACCACCTGTCTCAACAATTCCACAAGTGTTTATGCATACTTACCTATAGACAAACAGACATATACACGTATACATTTGGTGGATGAGGCAGAGCCCTAGACACCACACTTTATTTCTTCTCTCTGGCCTTCCTACACCTTCTTTGACAAAAGTCCTTTATAGAACTACCTCATAGATAAACTGTTACACAAAAGGGGAGTTACAGAAGGATGTTGATAGATGCTCAAAGCAGTGCTTCAGTCTGTAAGCTCATTACAAGTTCAAAGCAACAGTTTTACATGGCCTTGCTTTATTATAGTGCACACCTGTGGTTTCATCCTTGGACCTGACCTACAATGAAGGTTTTTCTTTGGTCAGAAATTTGTTCCATGCCTGCCTTCTGATCCTAGTGCAGTTAGCCTGTGACATGTAAAGGTTACAGAGCTCTATTTGTAGCCTTGTTATGTAGGGGGCTTGAGATTACTTGTATCACTTTAAGAGTTCATAAAATCATTATCAGAATTGTGAAATCATCAGTTCGTCTGTACAGCATTACTACATGAGAATAAATCTTCATGTTGATCTGAAATTTACCCAATATGGTGGGCTGATGCCCAGGAATCATTAGGTTATGTAATAGTGACAGAAAAGTCATATCAGCAGCAAGAAGCAATCCTGGGATGAACTATGGTGACCTTGCATCTCAGAGCTCACTCATTGAAGGCCATGCAAAATGGTGGATCATCTCCAGAAAACTTACTTGCATGTATCAGCCTTCGAGATGGCTACTGACAACAGATAAATGAACGAACAGCTGCTGCTCGTTTGCTGCACACTGCCACCACAGATTCATCCCCCTACTTCCCCCCCCCCCCCACTCCCCAGACCATGAGCCCCAATGAGCCTCTCTTCCCTTACGTTGCTTTTTATCTGGGTATTTGGTCACAGCAATGAGAAAAGCAATGGATATGCCACCCCATAGTGATGTCTGGGAATTAACTTGGTGGACTATATGGAGTGTGTAAAGTAGCTCTTTGACCATTGAGAGTAATGTCTAGTAGGTGATTTGCTGGCTGACTGATCTGGATGCAAATTCATGAGACTAATTCCTTTAACTTTAACTTTTCATCCCAAGTCTGCATTTTAAAAGAACACTGGGTTGTAGGGAAGATGTCTTGCTGCTCATGTTGCTAAAGGATTCTGTCTGTGTGGCTCATTAGAATTCTAACAGCAGTGGGGCTTGCCTTGAAATAGAATCTTTAAGCACAAGGCTATGTGATGGTGTCTGTGGAAGATTATTCTTTGTAAGTAACACTTTCCCAACTTTGAACCGACCATTTAGTACAAGCATGTTAACAATTAAAAATAGTTTAAAAAAACATTAACATGACAGCTAATTTTAGTTCATAGGAATATATTTTTATTGCACTTGATGCATAATTTGAATTCTATTTCTGTAATAAAGGTTAAAGCTGATAGATGACTAATATAGACCACGTGCTTCACTTTCAATATTTCATATACCTTGGTATATAATTAATAAAACTTTTTTTTTGTAGCAGAACACATCACAGGTTGAATCTCATAATCTTCCTGAAAATCAAAGAAATCAAGATATTTCCATCTTTATTTAAAGTATAAAACTGGTCGAATTGTAGTGGCTTATATGTTCCTAACTTTGGATCAAGGAATCTACACTTACATTTGGGAGAAAGAATAAATACTTTTTAAAAAGAAAAACTGTATATATAAGAATGTTTTTTTATTGATACAATGGTTTCTACAGAGTTAAGTCAATGTCTTTCACCCACTTCTAGTGATGGATTCCCTTGCTGTTCTTGAGGACAACTCTTCAACTAGATTTGAAATCTCCTAGAGAACTGGTAAGGCCCAACTCCATGACTCCAGGCATGCGAGGGTGGACAGGGTGGAAGAAGGCACACCCTGAATGTGAGCAGCGTCATCCAAAACTGAGAATAAATCCTTTCTCCTTACATTCCTTTTTTTCTTTTTAAGACAGGGTCTCTCTACATAGACCTGGCTGAGCCTCTGCCTCCCAAGTTCTGGGATTAAAGGTGTATGGTGCGTGCCACCATGCCTGGCTTCCCTTACATTCTTGGTGCAAGGCATTCTGTCATACTGAGGAGAAGAATAATCTACCCTTTAACCATGGATGGGAGCTGCCATTCATAGTATCCCATCTCCATGGTCACAGCTGTGGACACGTCAATGATATGGTGTCCTGTCTCTTCCTGAGTTTCCTAGGGCTGCTGTAACAATATACCATAGCCCAGTGGAGTACTATAACAGCAGTTTATTCTCTCATAGATGTTAAGGTACAAGTCAGACATCCAAGGTGTACATAAGGTTGGTGTCTTTCAGGGAAATATGTTCCTGAGTTCTAGAAGGTTCTGGAAGTCCTTGGGATTCATTGGTGGTGGTCCACTCCCTCCTTTTACCACATGGTATCCCCCTCTGTGTGTGCTTCTGGGTCCTAACTTCTCCATTCCCTAATCCAATGTGACCTCATCATGACTTGATTACTCTGCAAAGAGCCTATTCATCCACAAAGTTGCATTTATACACACGAGAAGTTGGGGCATAAACATATCTTTTTAGGGAATATTTCAATATTTTCTCAGAGGTTTGAGCAGGGTATCAGATTCCCTGAAACTGGAGTCATGGATGGTTGTGAGCTGTTGAGTGGGTGATGGGAATCAAATGCGGGCCCTCTGCAGGAGCAACAAGTGTCCTTAACTACTAAGCTATCTCTCTAACCCCATAAACATTTCAACCTTAATCTCCACCCGTGTGTGTGTGTGTGTGCGCGTGTGTGTGTGTGTGTGTGTGTGCGTGTGCAGGGCAGAGAACAACATTAGATATTGCTCCTCAGGCATTGTTGTTCCTCCTTCCCTCCCTCCCTCCCTCCCTCCCTCCCTCCCTCCCTCCCTCCCTTCTTTCTTTCTTTCTTTCTTTCTTTCTTTCTTTCTTTCTTTCTTTCTTTCTTTCTTTCTTTCTTTCTTTCTTTCTTTCTGACAGAGTCTCTTACTGAGTTGGAACTTACCAAGTAGGCTAGACTAGCTTGGCCACTGAGCCTCAGGGCTCCCATCTGTTCCCACCTTTCTAAGCACTGAAATTACAGTGGACACCATACTTGGCTTTTTTTTTTTTTTTTAATGTAGGTTCTGGGGGGTTGAACTTATGTCCTCCTGCTTGCAAGGCAAGCACTTTGTCAACCGCGCCGTCCCTAGATACTCTTTTTCATAGTGCTTGGTTGAGAGATCACGTTATCCCAACAAGGTCAATCTCAGAGTTTCTCCTGGAGTTTCCCACTGTTGCTGGTTGCCCTTGTGTCTCAGCATCAGAGTGATTGCTGCAGGACAGCTCGCTATCATGGCCCCAGGCTCCCAGGGCATCTGAGAAAGGATGGAGCCAAGTGCAGAGAAAAGAAGCAAGAGATGACAAAGTCAGAATGGTATCTAACCTCACAGTGAAGCTTCGCTTGATTTACTCACATGATTTATTCAGATGTGGACTCCTCTTGCTTGTCTTTCCGAACCAGGCTGGGGTAGTGTTTCAACCATCTGCAAGCAAAGGACACTTCATAATACAAATTAAGGATAGAGCTTAAGGATTTTATGAGAAAGGGTAATAAAGTGTAACTGACATTTCCCAGAAAAATGAGTGTTCAGCCAAGACAGTTTGAGTGTGCCTCTGAATCAGGCTGGGGTGATATATTCCTGGATGGTCCCCGGCTCCAGAAAGTGTGGAGATGTCTGCTCACTGTGACCTTCTAAGAGTTTGATCTGGCTCACCTAAATACCAGAATAAGCTCTCAGTTTGCTTTATTTATTTTGTTCTCCACATAGACTACCTCTCAAGAACCACCACTTTAGTGGGAGTTTACCATTAGAACGTCTTCTTAACTTTTTTGCTTTGTTTTGAGACTGGGTTTAACCATGCAGCCTTGGCCATCTAGAATGCACTTTGTCTCAAGTTCTTAAGAACAATGTAAAAAACTGCATATGAGGGACATAGGAGTGGCCAGATATGGTTTCATGAATTTCAACATTTGTTGGTATTTAGAAATTTTTCTCAGGCTCCCCATCACCAAAGATGGGGAGAGAAATGTGAACACACCTTTCAGTAGACTAGGTACATTAATTCCATGGTGGCTAGCCTCATAGTTATTAAAGTTCAATTTTGAGGACAGAGGCAAGAATCTATGAAAGCCAGGCCTAGTTGCAGGTTCCATTGTAGCTTTATGAGTTAGTCCTGGAAGAAGCTGGCTTTACCTGCATAGCACAGCTTCTGAAGGTTGCTCAGGGCTCCTTTGTAGAGTGGAGGGCTGAGGTTGACAGGTGGGGCTTTGGAGATTAACTCTGCATCTATCAGAGTGGCAGCCCATGGTAGCCCGAGTTCTTGGCATCGTGTGAAGCAGCTGGCAGAGCATGGGCTGTCACAGCCTAAGCTCTCATGGTGCCAGGTGATCCCTTGAGTTTGAAGTCTTGTGGCTGAGGTCATATGAGGGATGGGGTATCAGATAAATTGTGATGTCCTATTTCTAGGGGATGGTAAGTTTCATGCCAAGTTCTCCTGTGTGAAGTCTGATAAGACATCACAGTCTTAAATAAACTTATGAGTGAAGAAAAAAACACAAAGTTTGAAATGAAAACATGTATCAAACAATGTCAGTATTTGGAATCCCTTCAAAGTTACCTAGTGTAGAGTACTTTCCTCAGATATAACAACTCTGCCTTCTCTAGGGTCTGAATTCACTGTGAGGTGATGATAAAACCACCAAATGCCACCCGGGAATGATAGCTCATCTCCTGTGACACCAGCAAGGTATTTTCAGCGACGAATAACAAGCCTTGTCAAAAGCAGCTTAAATGCTAAGCGCCTGCTTATCTGACGCACACAGATCGGCTGCTGCATGGCCAGTGCCCTGCTGTCCCTGAACTCTGCCCGTCTCAGGTGTTTCCCCTCATGTTGTGTGGCAGCTTGGGAGGTTCCACCTTGGAAGGCATGCAGGAAAGATAAGCAGAAGTTTCTCATGGATCTCTTTTCTTATTGAGAAGGACATTCTTTCTCTGAATTTTCTCCCTTCTATCCCAGGGAGACTTTTCCCTAACCCAGGGACTAAGAAAGACACACGCTCAGGTTGGTACTGATTGCTGGCCAGGAGACTGGGTTTCCACATGTCTGACTCAGCCTTTCCCCTTCGGAGCCAGGGACTGCCTGCCACACTGTTGAAGAGAAGTCAGAAGGCAAATGCTGGGATCTGCTGTGTTACTTCAGAGGGCACTGGTGGAAACCACAAAAGCTCTGATGTCAATTTTACCCAGACAGCTGCCCACTGTTGCTCTGGGGTTAGTGGTTTGTGCAAAACCAGTTTGGTTTTTGAAAAGATTGAAAATAATTTCAAAATTCAGGAGTGTCTTAAATATTAGAGAAAAGAAACGTATTTGAAGTAAAAATACTAGGAATGCAGATACTAAGATACAGTAAGTTAACACAAGTGACTTTAAGTTTATAAAAATCAGCTTTAGATAAAATGGACAAATTCAGAGAAGCATATGGTCCACCGCAGTTGACTCATGAAGAAATAG
>CM052703.1:68515025-68527525 GCA_028551405.1 Uromys caudimaculatus | reverse complement strand
TTGTCACATTTGCATTTTGGCAACTAAATTGTCTTGATAAGATGCAAAACCTGGGGAGGTGGAGGCAGGAGGAGTGAGTTCAAGGCTAACCTGGGCTACAATTAGGAGCTTTGGCTGTGCTGCAAACTGGCCGAGCAGTGCCACTTCAGCTCACAAGTGAAACCTGCCCCCTTTGGAAGTCCTCCAGCCTTGTGGTCTTCAATAGCGTGTAGCTCCTGCTCACTGGGCAGTCTTCCATTTATTAACAGCTCCCTTGGGATTTAGGGAAGAGAAAGTGAAGCGAGCCCAAAACCCCAGTGCTGCATTTGGCAGGAGAAAGGCTGGCAGGAGCAAGGTTGGAGTAAATGGACTAATTGCACAGAGGGATTCCCATTTGCCCCGATACCAGCACTGACGTCACAGTCACCGCTGCAGGCTTGCTTAAGACAGATCTATACTCTCCTGGACTGGGAAGCAGTCTGAAGGCTTGGTTCCCCCACGCCTCTGCTCAGATACACACATTTATTCCAAGGAGTGTATTAGTCAGTTTCCCATCACAACAATAAAATACCCGAGGGAGTTAATTTATGAAGAGAACCGTCTGTTTTGGCTCCTGATCCTGGTCGAAAGTTGAATATGTTGCTTTGGGTCTCTGAGAGGAGCTTGCAGTGGAGCAAACTGTTCACCTGGTAAACCAGGAAGCAGAGCAAGGCAGGGAGACATGAGAGACCCACAGTCCTCTTCTGGGACTTACCTCTAATGACTTAAGGATCTCTCAGAAGGTCCAGGTACCTCATAATAAACCTTTAAATCTTGGAGCTTTGGGGAATCCTACCCACCTTCAGGAGAAGAGATACTTGTAAAGGACATCTTATTCTCCCTGGAAGTGACAGAGAATAAACCCCAAAGGGTCCCAAGTGAGAGTTGCTAAGGGTGGGGCATTTTCCAAGTGGGGCAGAGAATCTTAGCATGTAGTCAAGGCAGACCGTAGGTGAGTGCCCTGGGAGGGTCTGAATGGGACAAACCACAAGTGGCCGGCCCCTGTCTGCCCTGGACTGATCACCTGTACACATTGTCTTCCTGTTCACCTGGTGTCGTGGCGATAGTTCCGTGGAAAGTGACCAACTTCTGGATGAACAGGGACTAGCCTGTGAGTGACAAGGCCACTTTATAAACACGTTTTCCTTCCTTCCTTCCTTCCTTCTTTCTTTCTTTCTTTCTTTCTTTCTTTCTTTCTTTCTTTCTTTCTTTCTTTCTTTCTTTCTTTCTTCTTCCTTCCTTCCTTTCAATATTTATTTATTTATTTTATGTATATGAGCACACCATCGCTGTCTTCAGACACACCAGAAGAAGGCATCAGATCCCATTACAGATGGTTGTGAGCCACCATGCAGTTGCTGGGAATTGAACTCAGGACTTCTGAAAGAGCAGTCAGTGCTCTTAACTGAGCCATCTCTCCAGCCCACACATGTTTTCTTTTTAAAAAATGTATTTTTAAATGTAATGTTTGAGAATTCCAGTCATGAATACAATGAAATTTGACCATATCTACCCCACCCCCTCTCCTCCAACTCCCCCAATGTCCCCCAACACATCTCCTCCTCAACTTCTGTTTTCTTATCACTAAGTGGAATGCCACCCTCCCAGCATAGCTGGGGCTGCAGTATGACGTCTGTATCTGATGCTACCTCATTCCTTTCTGCCTCTCTGCTCTCCCAGTCTGTGGATCTCTCTCAGTCTGGAAAGCCTGCTCTCCCAGTCTGTGGATCTCTCTCAGCCTGGAAAGCCTCCTCTAGAATAGAAGAGACTCACTGGAGTTGACTGGGGAGAGCTCCGAGGGATCTTATAGAAACCATGACTATGACATCTGCTTCCTAGATTTGGGTAGGTGAGACACACACACAGAGGAGAAGCTACAGAAGATTCTAGGGAACAGAACTGGTCCCACCTGGGGAAATGATGCTAGACAAGTCAGCAGCAGCCGGTAAGGAGATTGTATCGAGGGCTAGACTCTTGGGAAGCCACGGGACGCTAATGACTTCATTCAGTTCTGTTGCTGCCTGCAAATGTATGATGTGAATTTTAATTGTAAACTTCTCACATTGTGATATCCATGGACGCCATGTAAACCCAAGGGAGACAAGAGAGTTTAAGAGATTTGTTCGGTTAGAATGGATATGATCCCAAGTCTCAAGTGGGCCAGAAAACTTGCGTTCATTCACTTGGAATAAGCATGGTCTTTGTAAAACATACCTGATCTGACTCCCCATTGTAAATTTCTTGTTCTCTCTCTCTCTCTCTCTCTCTTTCTGAGTATGTGTGTGTATTTGTGTATATATATGTGTAGGTAAACTTGCCAGTGTGAGTATGTGTGTGGGCCAGAAATTGGACACTGAACTGTGTATTAGTTGTTTTGATCTTTATAATAAAACACCATGACCAGGCAACTGATTAAAAAAAAAAAAAAAAAAAAAAAGAATTTAGTTGGGCTTATGGACCTAGAAAGTAGGAGTCTATCATGGCTGGGCAGTAGGTGGCAGTCACGGTGGGAGGAACAGCTGAGAGCTCAAATCTTGAACCTACAAGCAGGAAGCCAAGAGAGATTGGAAAAGCCCATGGCCAGGACAGTACAATTTCTCCAGGCCTCCCCATGACATTTCCCAGCTAACCTCCTCAGCTGCTTCTCCACCTTAGTTTTGGAGACAGTGTCTAGCCATTGAGTCCCTGTGATAAGCCTGTCTCTGCTCCTAACCTTTCCTGCCAAGTGCTGACGGTTACAGTCACACACACTGTGGTGCCTGGCTGTTTACATGGGGGCTGGGGATCCGAACTCAGATCTTCATGCTTGCACAGCAAGCACTTTATCCACTGAGATATGTGTCAGGTGTGGCAGCTCAGGCCTGTAACCTTGGCATTTCATAGGTGCAGGCAATGATCTGGCCTGGGCTACAAGGGACCTTGCTGATAAGAGGGAGGTGTGTCATAGAACATAATAGACATGGTAGCAGATTTGATCTCTCATGGGAACCCTTACAAATAATAATGAGCCTAGAGTTCCTTTGATTCAGTAGTCCCACTGAGCGACTTAGCAAATGCCTGTCCTGTTCAGGTGGACCATCGCTGGTTAAGAACTTCTTGATATGAACCACGAACCTGAGACATTTGGTGGTGAGAACAGAGATGATTAGAGAAGGCTATGTTTGTGTTGAAGGCAGGGAGAGATGGCCTGCCATCATCTTATTATTTTTATGGATTTTCTTCCCACCCAGAGTCGTGCAGAAAGTTCCAGAGTGGGGAGAGGGAACATGTGATGACTACCGTGTTTACTGTTTCCCTAATGATTAGTGCAAAGCGACATGTTTATTTTCTTGGTTATTTCTTGGCTGCTTCTTGAGGAAGATCTTGGAAGAAGAATTCTGTCAGGCATGTTGGGCAGTTCATAGTTCACACGTTTGCAGTGTGTGCTGTGCCTGTATCTGCAGAAATGGGTCCTGAGGTCGGTAGTTTTTAGGATAGTTGTGTCTTCCTATCAATACTGAATAATAGTAAAATAATAATAATAATAATAATAATAATAATAATAATAATAATAATAAATGGACTTCCTTGCTACAGCATCTAGAAATTTCTAAGTGGCCATACTCCACAAATGTAGCCTTTATTAATCGTGCTCAGCTCCATCCCACAAGTCCATGTTTTCAGATGAGCTATTTTCTCTGAGCGTGCAGAAGTTCTCATGTTCATGTAGAACATTCTCGCCACTGTCTTGTGCAAATACTTAGCTTGAAAATGGTGTGAGAGGAAGGATGGTGGATTTATAAGCCTCTTCCCCATCCTTGACCTTTGGCTCTTTGATTAAATCTATAGTTTCTTAGAAAATTGTGACCTGGGCCTGAGTTCAGCTCCCAGCACCCACGTGGGGACTCACAACTTTTTGGATGTGTAGTTACACGGGACCCAACACCTCTTTAGACAGTTGCGGATTCCTGCACATACATAGTACACACATACACATAAAATAAAATATTTTTTTTTAAAAAAGAAGAGAGCCGGGCAGTAGTGGCGCATGCCTTTAATCCCAGCACTTGGGAGGCAGAGGCAGGTGGGTTTCTGAGTTCGAGGCCAGCCTGGTCTACAGAGTGAGTTCCAGGACAGCCAGAGCTACACAGAGAAACCCTGTCTTGAAAAACAAAACAAAAAAAAAAACAAAACAAAAATAAATAAATAAATAAATAAATAAATAAATAAATAAAGAAGAGAAAATTCTAACCTGTCCAAAGGGTTTCCTGCATCACATTTATCTGTCTGTCTGTTTGTCTGTCTGTCTGCCTTTCTGTCTGTCCCTGTTTTTATTTATTATGAGACATAGTCCTGGCTGATCCAGAACTCCCTATGCAGAGTGTGCTGTCCTTGACCTTGCACAGTTCTGCCTCTGCCTCCTGAGTGGTGAGATCACAGGTGTGCACCACCATGTCTAATATTGGCCCACACTTGCATGATGTGGAGGACAGAAGGCCTCCTCTCATGGGTTTGCTTTTATTGGACTCACTTCTTAGGCTTTCCTAACCCTTACTTGCATCTTAAAACTCCTGTGTGAACGTTTAGATTCCATAGGAGAAAACCACACTACTGCTCTTGTCTTTCTGAGCCCGGTGAGAATGGTCCCCGTAGGCTCATGTATCTGGCTGCTTGGTTCCCCACTGGTGAATTGTTTTAGATTAGGAGGAGTGGCCTTGGTGGAGGAGGTGTGTCATTGGGGGTGGGCATTGAGGTTTCAAAAGCCCGCACTAGGTCTAGTCTGTCTGTCTGTCTGTCTGTCTGTCTGTCTCTCCCCCTACACATCAGGGTGTAGAACTCTCAGTTGCTTCTCCAGTGCCATTCTGGCCATGATGATTGTGGTCTAATCCTCTGAAACTGTAAGCAAGCTCACAATTAATTCGTTCCTTTTGTAAGAGTTGTCTTGTTGTCTTAGGATTTTTATTGCTATGAAGAGACACCATGACCATGGCAACTCTTACAAAGGAAAACATTTAATTGGGGCTGGCTTACAGGTTCAGAGGTTTAGTTTATTATCGTCATAGTGAGAATGGTGGAGTGCAGGCAGACACGGTGCTGGAGAAGGAGCTGAGAGTTCTACATCTGAATCGGAAGGCAACAGGAAAGGACTGTGAACATCTGAGCCTGGGCTTGAGCTTCTGAGACCTCACAGCCCAACCCCACAGTGACACATTTCTCCAACAAACCACACCCACTCCAACAATGCCTTGCCTCCTAACAGTGCCACTCCTATGGCCAAACATTCAAACACATGCGTCTATAGGGGACATTCCTATTCAAACCACCACATGTGGTCAAGGTGTCTTCACAGCAATAGAACACTGAAACAGCAGGCTCATTCATCTAATGTGATGATCTCCAGTTCCATCCATTGTCCTGAAAATGGCAGGGTTTTGTTTTTATGGCTGAATGAATCCATTTATATTTATGTTATAAGCCATATATATATATATATGGCACTGAGTTCATCCATCTGTCCATTGATGGACATTTGGCTATTTCTGCTTTTTGACTAACGATGACACAGAGGACCATGTGACAACTTTTAGGATGGTTGCATAATCTTTGCAAGAGTCCTTGCACAGCATGCAGTGAGGCACAGTGACCATTCTAGCAGCTCTATGGAAGAAGGAAGAGAAGAAAGTCCTGCTAATTGGCAAGCCCAGGATGGCTTTGCTTTATCACTCCTTACTGACCTCGGTTCTCATGATTAGTTAGACAAAGCTTACTACACAGTAACTGGTGATCTTTCCCAGCTCTACCTCCGTTCAGTTACGATTGCCAACTCCCAGCAGAACCGTAGCATCTCCTTTCATGTGTAGATCTGCCTTTTATGAGGCATTTGTCTTTATTTTGATAGATTCCTGTTCATGTCAACTTTCCTCAAGCAATCCACATTGAATTTCTACAAATAAACCACATTTCCTGTCACTTAGGGAGATAGAGAGTCAAGGACTGAGGAAGCCCTTAGGCTCCGGTTTCAATTTCTCCAGCAGCGATTCTTTCTCAGTGGTGGCACATTCCAAGGCTGTCCTACGGAGACCTTTTTTCTTGATGAAAAATAGGAGCTGACCTATTTTACCCTATTAAATTTTGATATGTTCTTTTCATTAATTTAAAATACCTGCACTCAGTGCTTTGATATGTTCTCTCTCTCTTTTTTGATCCAATAGAAAAATGTACTCTGCTGAGAAATAGTCAAGCAGACTGCATATGCCGAGTCTCAGATGTAGGTTGTTTTGTACCAATATATGTCATTTGTTTTTATGAAGTTCTCACTATGCATTTATTAGAATGTTGCTCTAGTTTTTGGAGACAAGCTCATTAGGAAGCTGAGGTGGGGTTTAAAGAGTCACTTGCCCCTAGAGGGAGTTGCTGGAGGCTTCCTCATCCTCAGAGTCTTGGAGATTGATTGAGGTTTGCACTGCAGTCTCAGAGAATGAATCCTGATGAGGAGCCTTCATTGCAGGAGGGGGTGGAGGGGGCATGAACCCTAGGGCGATTTTCTTTGCTGCTGGTGATTTAGTTTGCTATCAAGCCGTTCCTAATATGGCTTTTAAACATATTGTTGTATGTCAGATTCCAGCTGAGGAGTAAGACAGGATGGTTTTCTTTTTTCTCCTAGCCTCAGGTTCCCAGGTTTCTGGTTTTGTGATAGATGGCGAGAGAATAATGACAGAAACAGGTACCTTGGAGTAAAAAACATTGAGGGGGGATGCAGTGTGATGGGATCACTTGTTTTTGATCAAATATTCCTGTTATCTCTCATGGTTTCAACAGGAAATACCTTGTGTATTTGAACACTTCTGCTGACACTGTTTTCGGAGGTTGTGGAAGAGGTGAGCAAATGGGGGCGGGGCACAGGCCTTAAGACTGTAAGCTCGTTCTCACTTCCTGTCCTCTATTTCCTGTAATGAGGGGATGAGATGTGAGCAACCAGTGGCTTCACACACCAGCACTGTAGAACTGAACACTACTGTGCCTTCCCTGCCATGATAGGTGATAGTCCCTCAGATGTGAGCTAAAATAAACCTCTCTTTATTATTATGTGTATTGGAGTATGCTAGATAGTTTTATGTCAACTTGATACATATTAAAGTCATCTGAGAGGAGGGAATCTCCAGTTAAAAAAATGCCTCTGTAAGATGAGGCTATAGGCAAACTAATAGGGCATTTTCTTAATTAGTGATTAATGGGGAGGGCCCAGTCCATTGTAGGTGGTGCCTTCCCTGGATGGTGTTTCTGAGTTCTATAAGAAAGCAGGCTGAGCAAGCTGTGATGAGCAAGCCAGTAAGCAGCATTCTTCCATGATCTGCCTCCAGTTTTTTGTCCTGCTCGAGTTCCTGTCCTGACTTCCTTTGATGATGAACAGTGATGTGAAAGTGTAAGCCAAATAAACCCTTTCCTCTCCAAGTTGTATTGGTCATGGTGTTTCATTGAAGCAATAGAAACCCTAATTTAAGACAAGTTGGTATCAGTAGCTGGGTGCTGCTGTGACAGACTTGCCTATGTTGTTTTGGGTAGGACTGTGGAAGGTGTAACAGTGGGCTTTTCCACCTGTGCCCAAGTTCCCAAAACAATGATTCTGAGACTTAATTATTTATGAATGAATGCTTAGGCCACAAGCTTTGGCTCACTCCTGCTAGCTCATAACTCAATTATCTCGTTTAATCTAGTCTAAGTTCTGGCACATGGCTGGTTACCTATTCTCAGTTTCATGAATCTGTCTTCATCAGTGCTTGGGGGAAAATCCCTACCCCATGCCTAACTCCATCTTAGAATAGACTGGACATTACCTGTCCAGTAATGTAATATAATCTTACCTGATAGTTTTCATAATTGTCATTATTATACATTGTTCATTATTGTAAGAGAAAGAGTCTTTTATTGGACTAAAAGGGGGGGATTTAGGGATAATCTCCTGTGTTCTGTGTGGAAGCATCACCTGTCAATAAAAAGCTAATAGCCTATTAGCTAAGGCAGGAAATAGGAGGCAGGAGTTCTGGCAGGGAGAGTGGATTCTGGGATACAGTTGGACACAGGGAAGAGATTCACCCTGAACTCCAAGGAGAGAGGTGTATGAAACTGAGAAGAGGTGACCAGCCATGTGATAGAACTTAGACTACTTTAAACGGGATAATGAGGTTATGAGCTAGTGAGAATGATCAAAAGCTTGTGGCCTAAGCATTTATTCATAGTCTCAGAGTTGTTATTTTGGGAACTTGGGCGCAGGTGGGAAAGCTTGCAGCTACAGGAAGGACTTTGGAACTTTGTGCAGGAAAAGCCAGGGAATGTTCAGTGCTTGGTGAAGGAGCTTGGAAGATAAGGAGGTTTAGGTCAGTGTAGAAGATTGGAGGTCTGGCTCGTGAAGTTTCAGAGGGAAGTTTAAAGACTTGTTATTTTAAGTTAAAATGCTATGGTTCTGGGGCTGAAGAATCAGCTGTGATTAACAAAATACCAGAACTAATAAATGGAAACCTTTGTTTTGCTGGAATACTTGCCACTATTTAGCTTGAGCTGAGAAATTAGTGGTGATTAAGAAGAGACCAGTGTCACTGAGGTGAAATATTCTGGGGAGTGTTTCCCAAGACTCAGCACACAGAGGCTGTCTACCAGAGGTGGCCAAGGTTGTACCTTGTGCTGGCAGCCAAACTTGTTAGTGTAAGAGTCACCCAGGTGGTACTGGTTTTGAAGGCATGAAGGGGTCATGGAGAATAGCTGAGGCTTGGCACTGTAAGAGGCCAGGAGAGGACATTGGTGAAGGTGTAGCCTCAGTGGAAGTTGAAGGCTCAGGATTGAAGGGATCATGCAGAGAAGGTGAGGTTTATCATCATGAAGAGAGACTGTGAGAGGCTATTTGGTGAAAGTGTAGCCTAGTTGCAGCAGAAGACCCCAGCATATTGGAGATGCCAGTACTATGGCATGACCACCAAGAACAGTAGCAACAGTGGAGTTGAGCCAGCTGGAGTCTAGAAGACAAGCTGTGTTCTGCAGAGGGCAGAGCCAGAGAAATGATCCAAGCCCCTTGGAGGAGCCCAGAAGATAATGAATGAATCCCAGATATTGGCTGTTCAGTTATCTGCACTTTTATTTGTGACTGTGCTCTGGTTGTAGTCAACTTATTTTTGACTTTACAGGAGCCCACAGTTGAGAGACTTTGAATTTCAAAAAACTTTGAATTTTAAGAAATTGGCTATTTTTGAAATTTTAGCCTGTTTGAATGGGTAAAGACTGTGAAATTTTAAAAGTTATTTACATTTTTAATGTAAGATCTTGGGGATGAATGAGAAAGGAAAGGTTGTGACTTGATGGTCATGTGTTTGTATGTCAAGCTGACCAAAGTTCAATGGTGTTGATAGTTTTATGTCAACTTGACATAAGCCAAAGTCATCTGAGAGGAGGGAACCCAAATTAAGAAAATGCCTCTATAAGATCGGGCTGTAGGCAAACCTGTAGGACACTTATTAGAGATTGATGGGGGAGGGCTCAGCTCATTGTGGGTGGTGACATCCCTGGGCTGGTGGCTCTGGATTCTATAAGAAAGTAGGCTGAGCAAACCACCAGAAACAAGCTAGTAAGCAGCACGACCTCTGCATCATGTCTTCACTACAGGTTCCTACCTAGTTTGAGTTCTTGCCTTGGTTTCCCTCAATGGACTATGATCAGGACATGTAAGCCAAATAAACTCTTTCCTTTCCTGCCCAGCTTGCTTTTTTGTCATAGTGTTTCATCACAGCAATAGAAATCTTAACTAGACAGGGTGGTCTGCCTGCATGTATGTCTGTGCACCACATTCATGCCTGCTGCCAGCAGAGGCCAGAAGAGGGCATCTGTTCTGCTGGAACTGGAGTTACAGCCAGTTGTGAGCCACCGTGTGGATGCTGGGAATCAAATCAGGTTCTCTGGATAGGCAGCCAGTGCTCTTAGTTGCAGAGCCATCTCTTTAGCCCTTAATTGCTTCTTTTTAGGTAAGAAATAACAAACCTTCCATCTTTTGGGTTTGTATCCCACCCTTCTCTTTCCTCCTTCTCTGGATTTGGCTCCAGTGTGTACCCATGGAGAGAGTCAGTGAGTGGTTTAGAATCTGACGCCTTAGGCTGGCCTCTCCCACTAGTTATCCACAAAATCATAACCAAAATTCCTGCTTGACATGAGGATCGAGGTTACAGACAGGAAAGGCTGAGTTTGGTCCAAGTAAGAGGTGCTTATCTGAGTGCTGTAAATACCCATTGAGGTCCAAACCACAAGTGATGGTCCCCTAATTGAGTGTTTATGTCACTGGATAACACAGAGCACATAATAACGCATGTGGTCTTGTCTTCCAAGACAGCATAATAGAGATAAATGGGGCAATCTCAAGTTCAAGTGGGAAATCTGCTTGCTGTAAGGATGCCAGATACTTTGAGGCAGGCAGAATAGAAAGGACTAGAATTGGCTGCTGAGAAATGAGATTTCAAGGCAAGAACAGCTGTTTAGTAGCTTGAAGAACATATCTATAGTTGACAATAATTACTGCCTGTCGCATTGGAGACTAGCAAGAGTTTACCTTCTTTAAAGTTTGGGTATGTGCCCAGCAGACATGTTTGGGATTCTCATGTCCTACCATGCAAAATACTGACTCTAGGAAGTGGAGTCCTCAAAGTTTGTGGTCTAAATAAGGAGGATGGCAAGAAGTACCTTACAGAGCCAAGTGTTGATTAGTTTTTGTTGATTTGACTCGACACAAACCTAACATACCGGAAAGAAGGAATCACAAGTGAGGAATTGCATGTATCAGATTGTCCTGTGGGCATATCTGGGAGGTATTGTCTTAATTTCTAAGTAGTAGAGGAGAGCCTAGACTACGGTGGGTGATGTCATCTCTGGGCATGTCATCTTGGTAACTGCTGAGCCATCTCTCTAGCCCTGATTCAATTTTTAATTTTTTTTTCAGTTCTTGAAGTAATTTATTTGAGAAGCCAAACATTAGTATATATTACACATGCAGGATCATCCCTCTTTACGTTATTTAGTTTGTAGGATGTTTACATCGGGACAGTGTTTTGGGTGTCTAAATATAATGAATTCTTACCTGATTGTGAGAGATGAATGAGGTAATAAAAAGCCTGCTGCTTCCACTCTGTGTGAAGCTCCTAAGGTGGGAAGGACAGAGGGATGGGCCCTGGGCTTCAGGTGAGGAGATACAAGAATGTGAATTGTAACAATGAAGTCATTCTAAAATTTGCAAACATTTTTTTCTAAGATGTAACTAGTATGAATACCCTAACTTTAAACATGCAATGTGGGGAACTTGTACTAACATCAGGACATCAAACATTACCATAACCACCTCAATATTTCTTGTTGGTCAGTTTCAGTATGGCTCCCCCCTAGCATGCACCCAAAAGTAGGAGTAACCTCACAGATTTATGTATTATCCAAGAGGCCATGCTAATCTCAATTCTGTTTCCACAGTAGCACGGCAATTCTTGAAGTGAGTACATATACTTTTCAAAAGTAAGGTAAGGCTGTGTATTAGTTTATAAAGTTTTTAAACTATTCTTTTATCAAGTCTTCTAAGGGTGTACTTGCTTTCTTTTTGAGAGTGGCCTGGAGCTGAGCATGCAGCCCAGACTGGCCTCGAACCCTTGGCATACTTCTCTTCTCTACATTCTCTGGGAGTAAATGTGTGACATTGATTTCCATAATGCACAAAGACCTTCTAAGAACATGGTCACTGTGAGCAGTTACACAGCCTTCTTATTGCTGCTATCACCAGTGTGAATGCAGTCTGTGGATAAGTCTAGCTTCAGTTGCTATACTATTTCAACTATCCTTTGAACTTTAGTTTTTATTTTATTTATTTATTTATTTTTTTATGTCACCTTTGTTATTTTTTTTCTTCTTTTTTATTTTATTTTTTATATTCTATTTACATTTCAAATGTTTCCATCTTTCCAGGTCTCCCCTTTGGAATGCCCATATCCCCTCCCCCTCTCCCTGCCTCTATATCCCCCTACCCACCCACCCACCCACCCACCCACCCACTCTCATCTTCCCTCCTTGACATACCTCTATACTGGGGCATCAAACAATCTCAGGCCCAAGGGCCTCTCCTCTGCCTGATGGCCAACAAGGCTCTCCTCTGCCACATATGTGGTCCGAACCATGGGTCCCTCCATGTGTATTCTTTGGTAGGTGATCCAGTCTCTGGGAGCATCAGGGAGTCAGGCCAGTTGACACTGTTGCTCCCTCCATGGGGCTGCAAATTCCCTCAGCTCCTTCAGACCTTCCTCCAACTCCTCCATCTGGGACCTCACACTCACCCCGAGTTGCTGTGAAGTGAAACTTGGGTATTCCGAAGTTTTGGGCTAATATCCACTTATCAGTGAGAACATACCGTGTTCATTCTTTTGTGACTGAGTTACCTCGCTCAGGATGATATTTTCAAGTTCCATCCACTTGCCTGTGAATTTCATGAAGTC
>CM052703.1:68493307-68514525 GCA_028551405.1 Uromys caudimaculatus | reverse complement strand
GGAGTCTTTCTGTTCCCGGGTTCTCAGGCCCGGGATCCCGGCAGATCCGGGCGGGTCTGGGCGAGAGGTGCTGCCTCCCTTCCAATTTCATGCTCTCTATTTTCCATTGTTATTGATGTCTCTTGAATCCAATTAGTCCTGCCCATATGTGCACGGGCGTGGGACCATTCACTGGAACACGGACAGCCTACTCACGGCAGTGTCCCTAAAGGACATGACGCTCCCTCCCTTAATAACTACCCACTTTCCTTGCCTTTTAAAAATACTAGTTCAATTTTAATGTGAACTAAAATTTCTGGATGATATGCTAAGTCACGCATCCTGGTCTTCTCCCATGCATCCTGAGTCTGGTATGAGATGGGCCTAAGTTTTTGTATCCTTAATGAGCTCCCAGGCGGGTCTGATGCTCCTGGATTACAGCCCTCACTTCGAACTGTTCCACCTACTTTGGAATTCTTTCCTTAAGTCCCCCATTGCTCATTTCTCCAAACTGCTTTCTTTCTATTCTTTCCGAAGTCTTATCCAGTTTTGGGGGTCTACATCTACCACTGCCTCTCTTGTTCAGAAGACTCAGCCTCCTCTCAACAAACTTTGGGGTAAGGGCCCTGTGGTGATTTGAGTATGCTTGGCCCCAGAGTGGCACTATTAGGAGGTATGGCCTTGTTGGAGTAGGTGTGGCCTTGTCGGAGGAAGTGTGTCACTGTGGGGATGGGCTTTGAAACCCTCCTTCTAGCTGACCAAGGACAGTCTGCTCCTGGCTTCCTTTGGATGAAAATGTAGAACTCTTAACTTCTCCAGAGCCAAGCATGCCTGGATGCTGCCCTGCTCTGGCCTTGATGATAATGACCTGAACTTCTGAACCAGTAAGCCAGCCCCAATTAAATGTTGTCCTTATAAGAGTTGCCTTGGTCATGGTGTCTGTTCACAGCAGTAAAACCCAAACTAAGACAGGTCCCAAGGAAAGTACTTTCCTCTGTAAGAGGGTAACATTGGTTATTTTTCTTCTTTTAAGGGCTTGAAATGCAAAATATACAAAGAACTCAAGAAGCTAGACTTCAGGGAACCAAAAAACCCTATTAAAAATGGGGTACAGAGCTAAACAAAGAATTCTCAACTGAGGAATCTTAAATGGCTGAGAAGCACTTAAAGAAAAGTTCAACTTCCTTAGTCATCAGGGAAATGCAAATCAAAACAACCCTGAGATTCCACCTCCCACCAATCAGAATGGCTAAGATCAAAAATTCAGGTGACAGTACATGCTGGCTAGGATGTGGAGAAAGAGGAACACTTCTCCATTGCTGGTGGGACTGCAAGCTGGTACAACCACTTTGGAAATCAATCTGGCAGTTCCTCAGAACACTGGAAATAGTTCTACCTGAAAACTCAGCTATACTACTACTGGGCATATACCCAAAAGATGCTCCAACATATAACAAGGACACATGCTCCACTATGTTTAGAGCAGCCTATTTATAATAGCCAGAAGCTGGAAAGAACACAGATGTCCTTCAACAGAAGGATGGATACAGAAATTGTGGTACATTTACACAATGGAGTACTACTCAGCTATTAAAAACAATGACTTCATGAAACTTGCAGGCAAATAGATGGAACTAGAATATATCATCCTGAGTGAGGTAATGCAGACACAAAAGGATATACATAGTGTGTACTCACTGATAATTGTATTTTAGCCCAAAAGCTCAGAATACCCACGATACAACCCACAAACCATATGCTGCTTAAGAAGAAGAAAGACCAAAGTGTAGATGCTTCATCCTACATAGAACAGGGAACAAAATAATCACAGGAGCTAGAGGGAGGGAGGGACCTGGGACAGAGAAAGGAGGAGGAGGAAAAGATGGGGGGCAGGAACAGGTATTGGAAGGGTCAGGAGAGAAGTACAGAGGATCAGGAAATTAAACAGAAGCATGCAGCAGAGGGGATAGGGAACTGGGGTAGCCACTAGAAAGTCCCAGACTCCAGGGAAGAGAGAGGCTCCCAGGAGCCAATGGTGATGACTTTAGCTGAAATACCTAACAAAGGGGAGATACAACCTGTAGAAACCACCTCCAGTAGATAGGCATGACCCCCCCCCCCCAGTCGAAGGATGGGGCCACCCACACATCTCAAAGTTTTCAATCCAGAAATGTTCCTGTCTGAAGGAAAGACAAGGACAAAATATGGAACAGAGACTGAAGGAAAGGCCATCCAGAGACTGCCCCACCTAGGGATCCATCCCATTTGCAGACACCAACCCCCCCACACTATTGCTGATGCCAAGAAGAGACAGGAGTCTGATATGGCTGTTCCCTGAGAGGTTCTACCAGTACCTGACCAATACAGATGCAGATACTTACAGTCAACCATTGGACTGAGCACGGGGACCCCAGTGGAAGAGCTAGAGACTGAAGGAACTGAAGGGGACTGCAACCTTACAAGAAGAACAGTACCAACTAATTGGATCCCCCCGCCAGAGCTCCCAGGGACTAAACCACCATCCAAAGAGTATACATGGAGGGAGCCATGGCTCCAGATACATATGTAGCAGAGGATAGCCTTATCTGACATCAATGGGAGGGGAAGGAAGCTTGATGCCCCAACCAAGGGGCATGCTAGAGGAGTGAGGCAGGAGTGGGTGAGTGGGTGGAGGCGCACTCTCATAGAAGCAGGGGGAGGGGAGAGAGGGAGGATTTGGGATGGGGGAGTTGGTGGAGGGGTAACCAGGAAGGGGGATATTATTTGAAATGTAAATGAATAAAATGATTAACAACAACAACAACAACAACAAAAAAGAAATCTAGGTAAGACATTTGTATAGACAGGTTTAGCCTTGTCCCAACAAGAACTGAGCCTTGTTGTGGCACTAACCTCTAAGCGCCTAGAGTACCTGGTGGGTAAAGTGTGCTTACCTGTGGTTCTCGGGTTAGACATGGTCGTTCACATTAAGTGTGACTTTGTTTATTGAGCGGAGGCAGCAGAGCACCTTAGGCTGGCTGGCCTATAAACAACATATTTACTGCTCACATTCTGGGGCTCAGACATCTAAGATTAAGGCACCAGCAAACTGGAAGGCTGGGGAGCCCTGTCTGCTTCAAGCTTGGTGCTCCTTGCTGTGTTCTCAGATGACAGAAGTGATGGAAGGACTCTCTCAGCCCCCTTTACAAAGGGCAGTAATCTCAGGCCTGAGGGACAGCCTTGCTCAAAGATCTTAGTACTGTTGCACTGGGGATTAAGTTTCGATGTATGAGATTTGGGGTGACAAGCATTCAGACCCTAACACAATGTGATATATGTATGTATGTATGTATGTATGTATGTATGTATGTATGTATGCATGCATGTATGTTTGTTTAATCTTGAAACAGGTTTTCACTATGGAGCCTGGTCTTGAGTTTGCTGCATATTCCAGACTGGATTTGACCTCATGAATCTCTGACTGTGGCTTCTCGAATGCTTGGATTACAGGCACACATCACCACACTTGGCCCCGGTGTGATTAATGATGTCAGCCTCAGGCTACAAAGTATTAGCTTGACTTCTGGAGGTGCTGGAGATGGTGAGCCACTCAGATGTGTATATAACTGAGTTCTTCCAAGTCCTTGGACACAGAACGAGGAGTTTTCCAGTTGCCATACTTCATGTGGTGCCCTCCCATGACCCCAAGAACTGAGTACCACCAGAGTGGTCAGCTGGAAGCTCCGTGCCTGGCCTCTTCTGGACTCTACTCTGAGTTTGCTTTCTGTTGGTTCATGCTAACCTGAAGCCTCTCACTTTAGTAAATGATTTGTGCAGACAGTGACATCTCGGAGGTCCATGAAACTTCCTGGCAGAGTTAAACCTGAAAGCATGCTTAGAGATGCACGCACGTGTGGCATTAGAGCATCAAAGGTAAACACGATGGGGCTGGGGAGAGGAAGTGGGTTTTCAGGTGTCTGGCGGAAGAAAGCCAGCCTTGGGTGGGGAGAAGCTGCTGCTGCTGGGCTTGTTTTTGGAGGAAAAAGGATTTAAATTATGTCATAAAGGATAGGTGAGATTAAAATGGTAAAAATAACTCTTATTTTTCTAAAAATGATTTGGAGACATACAAGATTATAAAGAAAAATGGAAATGAACTCGAATTCTAAAAACCACTATTGATTTAATGTTATTGAATTTTCTTTAGGTTTTTATATGAGTATACAATGGCTTTTAAGTTTTTAATATGGAAAATTCCAGACATAAAAAGTAAGGGAAAAATATAATGAACCCTCATCCATGCATTATATAGTTATTAACTTCTAAATAGGTTAATATTATTGCTTTTATTCCTCCCTTTATTACCTTAGCCTTCTGAATTATTTTGAACTGAACCCAGATGTAGTTTACTTTCATTTGTAAACATTTTATTTTTAATACATTGTATGTATGTATGTATGTATGTATGTATGTATGTATGTATGTATGTATATGTATGTATATATTTGTGTGTGTCCATGTGTGAAATGCAGAGTATAACTGGAGGTCAGAGGACAACCTTCAGGGGTTGGTTATCTCCCTGTAGCACATGGTTCCTGTCTTAGTCAGGGTTTCTATTCCTGCACAAACATCATGATCAAGAAGCAAGTTGGGGAGGAAAGGGTTTATTCAGCTTACATTTCCACATTGCTGTTCATCACCAAAGGAAGTCAGGACTGGAACTCAAGCAGGGCAGGAAGCAGGAGCTGATGCAGAGGCCATGGAGGGATGTTTCTTACTGGCTTGCTTGCTTCCCCTGGCTTGCTCAGCCTGCTTTCTTATAGAACCCAGGACTACCAGCCCAGGGATGGCACCACCCACAAGGGGCTGGGCCCTCCCGGTTGATCACTCATTGAGAAAATGCCTTACGCCTGGATATCATGGAGGCATTTCCTCAAGAGAGCCTCCTTTCTCTGTGATAGTTCTAAGGATTGGATTCAGGTTGTCAGACCTGAGACATGGAGCTGTCTTGTTTGTCCTCGTTTGTAAATATTTCTGTAGGAATCTCTGAGAGATAAGAGCCGCCCTTCTGAACGCATCACAGGATCATCACTACTTCACCCAGATCAGCAAAAATACCTTAATTCACGGAATATCCAGCTAACGTTCACATCTTCTGGCTTGTTCTGTAAATTCATTTTTTATATAAATTGTTTGAATCAAGTTCCATCTAAGACCCACATCTGTCAAATGGGTAACATGCCTCTTAAATCTCTTTTTAAAACAAACGTTGGTAGGCCAGGGAGACAATCTTAGCCAGCATAGTGTTAGTGCTTGCTTTGCAAAACTGAGGGTCCCACTCAGATCTCAAGAACAGTGTGTGTGTGTGTGTGTGTGTGTGTGTGTGTGTGTGTGTGTGTGTGTGTGTGCTTTCACACACCTACAACTCCCCAGGCCAGGAGAGACCCTACCTCAAAAAACCAAGGTAGAGAATAGTATCTGAGGAATGGCACTCAAGGTTGATCTCTGGACTCTACATACATGTGCTCACACGAGTGTATGTACTCAAATACATATGTGCATCTGTACACACACAAACATACATACGAATGAAAGGAAACCATGCAGAGCGTGATGAAACCACTCATTTTAGGCATACAGTCTATCTGTTGTGTTACACTATCCCCATCAAGATGGAGAATATTTCTACCAGTCTCACACATTTCCTTGGGGCTCTTTAAGATTGAGTACTGGTCTTCCAGAGGCCCTGAGTTTTGTTCCCCCTGCCCATGCTGGTCTGTTTACAACTGTCTATAACTTAAGCACCAGGGAATTTGACTTCTTCTTCATGGGAACATACATACATACATATATATGTATATCCTACATGTATACATAAATTTAAAAATAGTAAGATAAATTGAGCAACAATAACAACAAAAATGCCCCAGCCCACCCCCCCCCCCAGTGGCTCTGCCCCTCCCTAGGTAGTTTTGGCATTGTGATTTGGGATGGTTTTATTTGGTGAATCTCCCCAAATTTTTGTACTCTGCACTTGACCTTTCTCTCCTTTTGGCTGCCTGGGCTCTCAGTGTTAGCCTTACCTGTCTGTGGCCTTGTCTTTTGGGTGGGGTATTCTTGGATCTGCTTTCTGTAGTAACTGTAAGTCCGTGTGCTATCTTCCAGAGTTATTTGCTTATTTTTGCAGCCCTTTGATAACTCTTCTTGTCTTCCTGTGCTATCTCTGTTTTGTGGAAAAACACTGTGACCTGTCAAATGCAATGGGGATATGAACAAGAAATAGTTTGTCGTTTTCTCTCTCTCTCTCTCTCTCTCTCTCTCTCTCTCTCTCTCTCTCTCTCTCTCTTTCTGCCATTGCCTCCAGCCACACTCTGTCAATTTCCTTTCCTGTCCCTTAATAATATAGGGCCAACTTTCAAGCTTTCTCTTACTTTCCATTTTTCCATATCCAGAGTGGAACTCAAATCTACAGTGGGTTGAACTCTTCCTCCTCTTCTGCCCTATGAGTCTAAGTCCAGATCTATATCATGTGTGTGTTTTGGGGGCAGGTAATTTGTCTCGAGGATGTATTCTGCTTTCCCCAGTCTGATTCTTCTGGAAGCAGGAAGGAGGGGCAGTGAAAGCAGATCTGTTGCAGCTGACTGCCCAGGAGACAAGGGAAGGTACCTGCCTTTGCCCTCCTTGGCAAGAAATGTGCAATGCGGAGGGTGACTCCTCTGAGTGGCTCCTGGGGAGCACTAAGAACATCAGGCTCCTAGAGCCTGGCTGGTCCAGATATTGTGCCTAAGGTATGTGTGTGTGAGAGAGAAAGAGAGAGAGAGAGAGAGAGAGACAGAGAGAGACAGAGACAGAGAGACAAAGACAGAGAAAGCCAGAGATAGAACACACACACACACACACACACACACACACACACACACACACACACACACACACACAGAGAGAGAGAGAGAGAGAGAGAGAGAATACGAGAGAGACACAAGCATAGTTGCTCATAGGAAATTCATGGTCTCAACATGAGGGCAAGACAATATCCTACATATATGTTAAAACCTTGTTTTTTAAGTCATAGAAAAGAAGTGGTTTCCCCAAAGAAAAAGCCATGGCCTCCATTAAAACGTCACGTCTCATCTGCCTCCCCAAGTGCGTTACTCTTATGAGAATCTGTAGCGAGCAGAAAGGGCTTTAGCTTTCCGTGGCCTGTGGTCTTTGTGTGCTGAGGGCATCCTTCCTTTCTCCCATGAAGGGGGTGGGGAAAGGATTGAATTTTGTGGGAATCATGAAAGCTTGATATTTATCTCAAGGCATTACAGCTAATCCTAATCTCTTCCTGGACTTATTTCTAGAGTTGATTAATGGTGACTTTTAACCCTTTACTGCCTCTGAGATCCCCTGTGGTCCTCATCTCTCTAGTCTACCTTTTAGGATGGCTCAAAAAAAGACATCTTAGCTTCTGTTCTTTTTTATCAGGCTTGTTGTTAAATGAAAGATGAAAAGCCTGTGCAGCCAGGTGTGGGAGCCATGGATTCATCACTTCTCTTCCCCAAACAAATTATCTTGAGATCCTTCAATGGCAGGAACACATTTAATGAAGGATCTCATCCAGATGGTGGAAGGTAGAGTGTTTCACATTCAAACATTTTTTAAATTATAATTGCAAAACCCTGGACAGATTTCTGCTGACACTTTGGGGAGTTTACAGAGAAGAAGCCTGGCAGCCAGGCATCACGGATACTAGGTTTTATTGTCTCAGAAAAGGCATAATGGCTACTAAAGGCAGGAATTGCCAGCAGTTTGTCATGATGGAAGGGGATAGTACATTTGTTCTACCATGTCGACTTTTACTTCACAAAGACAATTTAAGGTACATGAGAAAACAATCACATATTGTTCTAATCTCAGTGGCATTTGCAAATTATTTCCTCTCCATCAAAGGGCATTTTGAATAAATGTTGTGGCATTAAAATCTTTCAGTGTAAGTAGTAAAACACCATGGAAGAGAGTGGGCTGGGCTTGATTTCGGGCTTTATCCAGCTTCTTCCAGGCTTGTGAGCAGTCAGGATATACAACCTTCCCTAGTGAGCTTCCTTTACAGTGAATGAGAGAGCTGGGACACGGGATGGATAGTTCCTAAGCTCTTACAGCAATGCGAAATGAACGCAGATATTAAGGATTTACCTGAGCAGTAAGTGTTTATAAACTGAGGTAGTGCCAGGGCTGTGTGGCACTTAGTGGTAGAGTATTTACCTAGTACCAGTGCAGTCCTGGGTTTAGTCTCAGGACTGTAAGGCAAGCAAGGCAATGTTGGCTTTAGATTTTTCAAACCTACTTTTAATATGGGTTCTGAAATGCTTTAACCTCCCTTCTAGACCACCACCCACCAAAGGTAGTGGAAAAAAAGGTTATTAGGATACCAGGGGGTGGGAGGGAGAGCAAGTGGACTTGTTTACAAATAGTTCTTTGGAGCAAATAAAATCTGCAGAGTCAGGATGTATAACAGCAGTCCAGTTCAGTAGTGTCAGGAGAGCAAACACAAATTAGCTGTGGTGGCATGACACAGCAGAAATAGCCAGGCCTCAGCTGAATCGGCATGAGTCAGCATGAGTGACCAGGATTGGCAGGAATGCCAGGAGAAGTTCTTTGCTGTGTCTTTCTCAACCAAGTGAAGATCAGCAAAACGTGAGGCTGACAATGAGTTGCAAAGCTAGCTATGCAAGCCTGCCATCACTGTCTGTTGAGTCCTATTTATACTCCCTCCAGACATCATGTGAACGCCACCAGAAGTTTTTGCTGCATTTCTTTCTATGGCATCACCACAAGCAGAGCTCAGCAATGCAATGTAAGGGGAACCAACACATGTGTGTCATTAGTGAAGAATAGTGAGGCAGAGCAAAGCAAACCTGTGCTTGAGCTCCCATTGTCTGTGGGGTCACCTGCTTCAGTGAAATGCCCCTTCATGTGTCTGCTTTAGCAAAACATCCTTTCATCTGTGTCCGGTTTGGGAAAACACTCCTTTACATATCTGCCCCAGCAAAACATCATCCCACACAACTGACTTTCCAAAGAAGCCAAGAGTTTCCACTTCAAGGCAAAGCAAAATAATAAAACCCTCAGGCTATGGGATAGCAACAGAGAAACTGTGTGTGTGTGTGTGTGTGTGTGTGTGTGTGTGTCTATGTATACGTGGATGTTTGTGTATGAGCATGTATTTATTTGTGTGTATGTGTTTCTCTGTATGCTTGTTTGTATATGTGATTATGTATGCATATATGTTATATGTAGTGGCTATTCCTGATTATCAACTTGACTATATCTGTAGTGAACTACAGTCCAGAATTAGAAGGCTCACCTGTGATCTAGATCTTGAGTCTGGAAGACACAAGTTTCAGGGTGGTGGTATACACACCTTTAATCTGGGCCACACCTTCTGCTGGAGACCTACATAAGAACATTGGAAGAAGGAAGATTCGCTCTTCTTCGTCTGCATGTCTTGTGGGACTGAACAACTGCTAGATCCTCGGACTTTCATTCACAGCTGCTGCTGACCATTGTTGGGGAGTTGGACTATAGACTGTAAGTCATCATCAAATTCCCTTACTATATAGAAACTACCCATAAATTCTGTGACTCTAGAGAACCCTGACTAATAATATATATATATATATATATATATATATATATATGTGTGTGTGTGTGTGTTTGTGTATGTGTGTGCTTGTGTGTATATGTAAGTGTGTTTGCATACGAGTGTGTGCTTGTGTGTGCATATAAGTATGTATTTGTGTGTGTGTTTGTGAATGTGTGTGTTTTTGAGTATTACATATTTTGAGATGGTTGTACTATCTCATCATGTTTTCTACTTTCTTCTTGCTATTTAAAGTTTGCTTTTTGTATATTTAGTTTTTATCTAGTTGTGCTACTAAGTGATTCTTGTTCTAACTGTTTTTTGAGTAGAAGTTTAATTTGAGGACAAGAATCTGTAAGTAATAATCTAGAACCCCAGTGCTGAGAAGTACTGACAGCAGGGCCTTCTGTGCGGTGAACTTTAGGCCCTTAAATGAAGGGTTTGTTATGGTATGTATTATGTGTCTTATCAAGTTTAGGCTTAAAAACTTTAATTATATACTGTTTTTATGCCAGCTGTCAAAATAGATACTATGTCTTTTTCTTTAACCCATTGCTGTGATGATTTGAATTGATTAATTTACGAATGTCAAACCATTTTAAAATATAAAATCATTCCAAAATTTTTGTAATAAGTCCAAGTCACTAACTGTATGTCAGAAATACACTTCCAGCCAAGTATGTTGGGACATGCCTGCAATTTCAGCATGTTAGAGGTTGAAGCAGGAGGATTGCAGCCTGAGCTCCATAGCAAAATCCCGTCTCAAAGAAAGAAAGAAAGAAAGAAAGAAAGAAAGAAAGAAAGAAAGAAAGAAAGAAAGAAAGAAAGAAGGAAAGAAAGAAAGCATGAACTTGGGGTATAAAGAACAAAAATACATTATATACATGTTAAAAATGTCATAATGAAACACATGATATTTAATTAACATGTGCTAACAAAAATAAAAAGCTATCTTTTAATTTAAGGTTATACCTCTTCAAAATTTAGAAAAACAAAAAACAAAAAACATTTACCTCCTCTTGTACTTAGTCTAATTTGGAAACATGGGAACAAGTTGATATATAAAGGTTGACCAGATCTCTCTGGGAGGCTCATACTGAAGTGGTAAGGGGAAACTTCCAATTTCTCCTCCAATTTCCCAGCAATTTTATTTATTAGCATTTGGTCTCTTTAAAGGCCGTTGTGATTTTCAGTTTCACCATCACTAGGTTCATTTTGTTCATTTTCAAAAACCCTACACTTGGTTTTCCTTAGAATATATAATTTCAAACAGGGAAAAGAGTTGTGTTAGCTACCTTTATACTGCTATAGTAAGATACTGCAACCAAGGCAACCGATAGAAGAAAGAGTTGGGGGCTCACAATTCTGGGATGAGGAGAAGCATGGCAGCAGGAAGGTAGGCCTGACACTGGAGCAGGAGCTGAGAGCTTACCTCTGACCCACAAGCACAGGTAGAGAGATAGAGCCAACTGGCAATGGACTTTTGAAACCTTGAAGCCTGTTCCCAGTGACATACCTCCTTCAAGGACATACTTCTTAATCCTTCCCAAATAGTTCCAACAACTGGTAACCAAGCAGTCAAACATATGAGACTACAGGGGCCATTTTCATTCAAAGCACCACAGCTGTTAATTTTTCACCTGATAGAGAACATGCCATGAGGGCATTAATTATGTTGCCTAGGATCTCCACCTTTACTTCTTAAGTAGAGTTTAGAAGAGGAGCAAGCCAGGACATGAGATGGAGGAACCTAGCCCTCATTGGCTGTGAACCACTTGGAGGATGGTGTTTGTGATCTCGCTAATGTGTGATTTGAATCTGGACCCAAATGTGAGACAGATGCTGCTCAGTATCAAAATGACTACACAGCTCTGTTGAGATGAAAGCTCTGGCATTAGGCAGATCTGTGTTCGAGTCCTGACTCTGCCATTCACAGATGATGTTTCTCTTAACAGTCGAGTTCTGTCACCTGAAAAGTTCCCATTCTCCTTCCCTATCTGGATGGCAAGTTAGCTATATCCAAAGGAGACACATGGGAGGCACTCTTTGAAATAGACACAAATGCTATATAGTCCATAAATCCTTGAAATCCTAACTTTAATTTCACAGCACATGCTATTGAGCAGAGAGACTCTATCTCTTCAGATTACCTTCTCTGAGTTCTCCCATAGTTTCATCCCTGGATTTGGTAACTGATGGCTACTGGATGAATCCCAGGCCACAGAAGTACATATAGTTCCATGTAACTTATGAAGGTCAGAACAACTATTGCCCCAGTGACTTCTTAGACCAAGCAGAGGATGATACCCATTTTATAGAAGACACCAAGGTCTGGAAGACTAATAACTTGTCCAAAGTCACACTCAGAGAAGTGAGGCTGACCAGGGTTTTGAGCAGGGCTGCTTCTACTGAGAGTTTAGCACCTCTCCTCCTTAGGTGCCAGCACTCAGGTGTGAAAACATGCACCCGAAAGTCCTTAAAGCATCCTTCCAAGAGTTCCCACCTTAGCTTGAGTTGTCCTAGTGAGGGGCATGACTGGGGAAGGGGGAGAGTGTGCATACTCTCTTCAAATCTCAGATGTGTGCTCTTGGTTACTCTTTGCTGGCTGAACTTCAGTGTTCTTGATGTTGATGGCTTCTCCAGGGTTCCCTATGTAGTTCAGTCTATAACACCCTCTTCCCAGAGAGCACACATTATGAGTGTAAGCTGGCATCCTCATTGATTTAGACCCACAGGGAAGAGATGACATTTTCTTGTGAGCTGGAGGAGAAGCATGGGTGGGGAAGGGTCGTTTGTGGATCTTTTCCAACAGTCTTTGGAAGCATGAAGTGTTTACTGAAAGGGATCAGAGAACCATCTTAAGTTGTTCTCTTCTGTTGTCCTGAAGGATAGTGGATGCAGCTGTGGTCTCTCAGCCCCCTTGGTGTCTTTATTTCTGTCACAGGCCGATGCTGGGCTTGGCAGAGCACAAGAGTCACAGAGTTGGTGGTCCCTCAACAAAGGTGACCTTCACTAACTTATTTTCACATGAATAGAACATCACTTTTCAGTTAGGATGACTTTGTCCCCTAGGATGCATTTAGAAATGTTTACAGAGCCTGGGCTGGGGTGCTGCTCACTATGCACAAGGCAGCCCTCCAACAAAGAGCATCCAGCCTGCATATCAACAGTGTCAAGGATGAGGAGCTTTAGTTTACCCAGGTAGGTCCTATAGTCGCTCTGGAGATACCAGTTAGATGGCTAGGAGCAGGTATGGTTGAATTTTGAGCAGGGTAGCTCTGGTTAAAAGGATCCTTTTGAGGGGAGGTATCCATTTTTTCTGTTTTTATTGCATTGAAAATATCCACAAATGAGATATGATTAATTCATACGGTATTTCTATTGCACAAGATTCAAAGATAGGCCTTCAGTGAATACACAATTGTTTCTTTTCTTTTCTTTCTTTCTATTTTTTTGGTTTTTTGAGACAGGGTTTCTCTGTGTAGCCCTGGCTGTCCTGGAACTCACTCTGTAGACCAGCCTAGCCTCGAACTCAGAAATCCGTCTGCCTCTGCCTCCCAAGTGCTGGGATGAAAGGCGTGCGCCACCACTGCCCGGCCACAATTGTTTCTTACATACATGGGATCATTCCATACATAATGTTTTGATTGTTGTTTTTGAGACAGGGTGTAATGTGTCACAGGCTGCCCTTGAACTTGCTGTAGAGTAGATAACAACTTTAAACTTTGACCCTCTTGCCTCCAACTTTCAAGCACTGCGATTGCAGGTATGCACCAGCATGCTGGGTTTATGAAACACTGGAGATCGGACCCTAGCTGCACTCTCAGCTTCTCACACACTCTTCTATAACATGCTCTCATCACTTACCATTTACTAAAGCTTTGGGCTGTTCCTATTTTACACGTGCAGGTCACCTTCTTACTGAAGCTGTCAAAGCAGCAACACTTTGTGGTATTTACTCTGTGCCAGGCAGAGCTCTCTGGACATTGTCTCTTCACTTACTAAGCCCCCACACGTCCCATTTTATGGAGCAGGGAACTGAAACAGAGTGATCTGGTTAAGCCCTCCATGTTTCCTTCTTCATTATCTTTCCTGCCTAGGGGGTGATCAAATGAGATCTGAGGAAAACTTCTGTGACATCCACACATTGTCAATGAATTCCAGCTTTATGCTCAGCAAGGCTCTAGGCAGTCCTGCCACTCAGCAACCCCTAGGCTGGGAGTACAAGATGGGTGGACAGCCAACGGAAATTCTTGGGAGCTCAGCAAGGGTGCTAAGTGTGACAGCAACAAAATTTGGTGGCCACCAAGTCATCACTCCACGTAGGATCCATCTTCAAGGATGACTCCCGAGTCGTTCTTAGTTAGAAATGGCTGGTCTTTAATTGAGCTTTGGCGTCTGGCTTTTCATGCGTGCCTAATGATCATTTGCCTTCTGGTTTTGCTCTGGATGTCACCACCAGCACTGTCAGGAATCAGAACAGCCCTCTGGGCTCTGCAAAGCACTGGGGAGTTGGACTGGTGCTGTCTAAACCTCCGTTTCCATTTGAGAGATGCTTCTTATTATTTCCCAACTTGCAAATCAGTTCCAGCAAATATGTCTGTCCTTTCCCACCCTCCCCTGTCATGTGACTTCACTGCTTTTGCCAATAATGATTTCTCAATAGTTAAAGACTATAAAATATATAGAGATTCACGGGAATAGGATGCAGCTCCAGAAGCTTCCATTATTCTCGGTGGTGACATGCACCATGGCAGGTGTTGGGGAGTGACTCGCAGGTATGGTCATAGTATATGAGAGAGAGTAGGACAAACAAGATATAAAGAATGAATAGTGGGTCATGGATGCCAGTCTTTGTTCATACTCTGGGGTGTATTATGCAGGGGGAACAACTCTACCTATTTTCTTGTTTGCTTTGTTTTCTCTTTTTAAAATTAGTATCTCACTGTGTAGTCCTGGCTGCCCTAGAACTCTGTGTAGACCAAAGTTGGCCTCAAACTCATAGAGATCTGCTTGCCTCTCTCTCCTGAGAGCTGGGTTGAGGACATGTGCTACCAAGCCTGGCCTTCTATTTGTTCCTCTCTGAAAAATTTTTGAGATGCAAGATGTTTAGTGCTAACATTAGGAAAGTTCCAGAAAGTGCTGGGACTAGTTCTTCATTCCACCATCATGCTGTTAAGGCAAATAAGAAAGAGGCAATTAATTATCCAGGGTTTTTTTTTTTTTTTTTTTTTTTAACCACTAGGGCTCTTAAGCAATCCCAACTCAATTTAGTATATTAAGCAGTATAATCAAATTTAAGCTTTGTCAGTCAGAAACTACCCACTTGCCTCCAGCTAGGAACTAGCTAGCCTAGATGTCTCTTCTTATTCCAGTCTGGGCACTTCTCTGACTGTCAAAGGTATTTACTCCATCTTCTGCTGAATCTCTCTCTCTCTCTCTCTCTCTCTCTCTCTCTCTCTCTCTCTCTCTCTCTCTGTTCAGTATCTGCTTCCATCCTTCAGGTAGGGATTTCATAGTTCAGCTCTGAAGATGTGGGGAACCATTAGCTCCTTGCTCTGACAGGTTGCTTCCAAAGTAGTTTTGCTTGGCCGCTATCTACTGAGCTCACCTTTTTGATTGCTGCGGACCCTTCTGTATTAGAAAGTCAAACCGTGCCATTTAAGAAGCTATGTGAAGCCACAGATCCCTTGGGTTTTTGACATAGATGACTTTCATCAAGGCAGAGGTTCTTTAGAATCTTGGATTGGGGCACGTGATCTTTCTAATATTTGGGGTATAAACTATGAAGGTCTTAGAGTTTCTTCCTCAAGGTGTGCTTGAAGAGGAAGGGTTTGTTTTTTTGTTTGTTTGTTTGTTTTTTTGTTTTTTCCTGTAGGAAAGTAACTTTTCAATTTTTGAGTAAGCCTGGAGCTCATGTGAAATTAAGTCTTTATGAGATTTTCAGGAAAGGATTGAGACTGGGCCTTGGAAACTATGCTGCCATGGGCCCTGCAGGGCAGGTCCTGATACTGAGAGAGCAGAGACAATTATCCTCAGTTTACAAGCACTTACAGAGATGGCACTCACCTCTCAATATTTTCTTATGCTACTTTTGTTGGAAAATAATTCTCTGTTAGGTAGTTAGTGATGCTTTTGGAGAGCAAAGTGACATGTTGGTGAGATAGCTGAGTCAGATCTCAAATCTAGGGAGTCAGATGATCTGCTGTGCTGCCAGTCAGGATAAATGAGGAGATTCCATCCGTGTTTGTTTTTTTTTTTTTTAATTATTTTGAGACAGGATCTCAAGTATGGAGTCCAGCGTGGACTTGAACTCACGACCCTCCCCCCTTAGTCTCCTGGGCATCAGGGTTATGGGTACACTCTATCACTTTAGGGTCTTATTTATTCCCAAAAGAGTTCAGAAGTTGATCCCATTCAAAATAAGCAGTCTTGCATACTAATATTTTTTAAAAATACTTTATGTGTATAAGTGTTTTGCTTGAGTGTATATCTGTCTATGAATCATGAGAATACCTGATGTCTGCTGAGGCCAAGCGGCCATAAGAAAATATCAAAATATGAAAACCTCATCAGATCCCCTAGAGCTAGAGTTACAGATGGCTGTGAGCTACCCTGTAGGTGCCGGGGATTGAACTGGGTCCTCTGGGAGAGAGCAGCCTGAGCCCTTAACCATGGAGCCATACCGCTAGTTCCAAATACCAATTATTTTTCAGCGAAGGGTAGATGAGAAATAGAAGCTTCAGGGTAGGCTCTCAGAACTTCCTTTTCTGCCGAAAGCCAGTTCAGAAAGTTTCTTATGAGAACAAAGCTCACTCTATACCAGGAGGAGAATTTTTTTTAACCTCTGAGGACTGAGACTTGATGTCATAATGAACCTGTCTGTACAAACAAACCTGTCCATTCCAGCAATTAAGATCTGACCTGAGGTGAGCCCGAGGGCCAATTGGAAGGATTAAAAGTGAGTGAGACATACCATCAGCAGCTGCAGGGTGGACTAGCTGGGTGGTCACCAGGCAGACTGCCACTGATCTCTGGAGCGAGAGACCATCTGCCCTCATTTCCCTGTACAGCCTGATTCAGTCCTTTCATCCTTGCTTGGTCAGGAGACAGATTTGACTGGCCTTCTGTCTCCTGACTGTTCGATCTTCAGCAAAAGCTCTTAAAAGCCTGTGCCTCCATATTGACTCCTGTGTATATTGGAGGTGAGCCCTTTCTTGGGCTCACTACCAATATAACCATTTTCACATCAGCTCACTCTATACTTCCTAGTCACTGTCCCATGATTCACTTCACTGGGCAGCTTCAACTTCATTTCCATTGTCTTTCCATGGTGATTGGTTTTCTGTTTAGTGGGCTTATGGGCTTTTGGTCCTGACCACTTCTTAAACATTTTTTATTAGTATATGTTAAATGTATAAAGCAAGGGTTTCATAATATCATTTTTATAGAGTATATTATAGTATTGTATACTTTGACTATGCCCAGCCCTCATCACCATCTCCTGCCTCCCTTCTTGTCAAAATCAGAACCAGGAAAAGTGGGGGAAAGCAAAGACAGAGCCCCAAAAGATGCCCTGTGTTTCAGATTCCAGAGAGCGGCATCGGGGCGCAGATCTAACTTTTACTATTCAGCTCAATAATTTAGCTACAACTTTTCAGCTAATATGGGTGTAGTTATGTAATCAGGGGCCAAAGGGGGTACTGCACACACTGTCCTGTTGAATCTAATTTGCTTGCTCATGACTCTGTAGGGGGAGGGGTCCACGAGGATTTCTGTGGAGACACAGAGGAAGCAGCCAATGCCATGGGCTCCAGTCCTTTGTTCCGTCTCTGCTTTGCCAGGAACCATGTCTGATCTCTGGCTGTGCACAGCTAGATCAGGATCCCTCGAGCCGTCTCAGGAGACCAGGGTTAGCGCTCTACCCCACTCCTTCCTCAGACAGACTCCCTCCCACATGCCCACAGGTCCCTGTTCTCTCTTTATTTCAAGGCTGAGTATTTCTAATAAAAGGGATTTGGTGTGGAGCTGCTGAGCCCTAATACGTCTAATGGCCCGGATTGTGAAAAACACACCGTCCTCTCTTGTTCTAGCCTTCTTCTTCTCTAATAGTTTCTCTTTTACTTTCACACCAAAACCGAGTTTCCATATATGAGAGAATATGTGATATTTATCCTTCAGAGCTTGGCTTAGTTTGTTTAGTGTGATGTGTTCTAGTCCCATCTATTTTCCTATCAATTATATGATTTTGTTTTTCATGTCTAAATAAAACTCCATTGTGTTGCATGCCATATTTTCTTTATTCATTCATCTGTCGACAGGCATCTGGGCTGGAGCCACATTGGCTATTGTAGGGCTGCACAGACATGTATATGCAGGCGTCTCTGTGGTCAGTTGACTTAGATCTTGTTGGGTATGTTCTTATTGTACTTTATTTTCTCACCAGTAGTGTTAGAGATTGAACCAAGTGCTTCTCACACACTGTACAAACACTCTTAGTTAGGGTTTCATTGCTGTGAAGAGACACCATGACTACAGTAACTCTTATAAAGGAAAACATTTAATTTAGGATGGCTCATAGTTCAGAGGCTTAGTTCATCACTATAATAGCAGGAAGCATGCCGGCACGCAGGCAGACACGGTGCTGGACAGGTAGCTGAGAGTTCTGCATCTGGATCAGCAGCAACAGGAAGAGAGAGTGACACTGGGTCTGGTTTGAGCATTTGAAACCTCAAAGCTCACCTCCATTGAGTCTCTTCCTCCCACGAGGTCACACCTATCCAACAAGACCACAGGTCCTAATCCTTTCAAATAATGCTGTAGTCATGAGTCCATGGGGGCCATTTTCATTCAGACCACCCCACACTCTATACTGAGCTCCATCCATCCCCAGTCCCCACTTTTGAGAAATTTCCCCACCGGTCTCCATAGCAGGAGCCCCATTTTACCCTTCCTTCAGTTCATATTTGAAGGAAAAAAGGCCTTTTGGAATAAAGTGGGTCCTAGTATCTAATATAAACCCCTTATCAGGGCTGGAGGGAAGAACCATTTAGGACCACACAAGTGAGTACTGAAGAACCGATGGCTATTCTCAAAATGAAAAGAATAGTTATAATTCAGGATGGGACTGAGGTTTCACTAGATTTAAAGTAGTAAAGATATAAGTTGAACTTGAAAGGCCACTGTCAGTTGATTTTCTATTTTGCTGTGATAGGGTCTATGACCAAGCCACTTACAGAAGGAAGGCTTTGCTCTGCTCACAGTTTAGATGGTTAGAGTCCATGATGGTAGAGTGGCAGGAACAGCTGAGCGCTTACATCTTGAACTACAAGGAGACGGCAGAGAGAGCTCACTGGGAATGGTGGAACACTTTTGAAACCTCAAATCTGCTCTCGCCTCCCAGTGACATGCTTTCTCCAGCAAGGCCACACCTCCTAGTCCTTTTTAAACACACCAACTAGAGACCAAATGTTCAGATATATGAGCCTATGGGGTCCATCCTTTTTCAAACTACCACATTTAATTCCCAGACCTCCATAGACTTGTGGCCATATCATAATGAAAAATGCACTTAATCCAATTTCAAAAGTCTTCATAGTCTTTTACAATCTCAGTGTTGTTTAAAAATTTAAAGTCCCAAGTCTTTTTGAGATTCAAGGCCATCTTTTGACTGAATCCCTTATAAAGTCAAAACTCATTACATACTTCTAACACACAATGGCATGGAGTATACATACTGTTTCAAAAGAGATAAATCAGGGCACAGTGAGGAAATACTAGGCCCAACAGGGAAAATCCTGTAGCCCCATCTGACACCAAAGGGTTGCTTAGAATCTCTGTCATTCCAGCTTTGGTGCCTGCAGCATACTTCTCTCCAGCTATTTTTCGTTCCCAACCTGCAGTTCTCCTTGGCAAATATCTTGTGGTTCAGGCACCTCTAACACGTTGGTGTCTCTAATGTTATCCAGGATTTATTTTACAGCTTCATACAATGACCTTCTAGGGCCTCTGGCCCTCCCAGGTCCTCATGCAAGGACTTCTCTGGCACAGATTGCTTGGCCTCAGCTGCTCTCCTTAACTGTGGAGAAACACTCCACAACCCCTTCACTTGTGCATCCTCCATGAGTCTGTAGCCAGTACCATGAGGTCAACACCACCAAATCTGGCTGCCCGCTTGGGGTGAAACCTGACTACTTGGGGTAAAATCTGGGGTGAAGCCTGCCGACTTGGGATGAAGCCTGCCTACTTGGGGTGAAGCCCTTTGCATCACATTTGCTTGAGCTTTCATGTGTTACTGTTATTTTAGGAACAAAAAATTTCTTAGGTGTTTTCCTTTCACAAATTGGATGCTTAGCTGGATAGGGTCTTGCAGGAGGATGCCTTTCCTGTTACCCAAGCCTTAATCTCCTTATCTCTTTCAGCATGAATCCTGGGTGTGGTGTTCTTTTTCTCTTCAAACTGTTCATCTTGTGTTTCCCTTTGTCCCACTTGCTATTTTTTGTTGTAAAACTGTGTAAACATGAGCACTACCAACCATGCAGCAGAGTCAATATGAGGCTATCTTGAAATCTCCTCCACTAAAGAAATTAGTCTGTTACTTTTAAATTTAGCCTCAGGCAAGTTCTTTGAATGTGGACAGAAAGCAGCCACATTCTTTGCCAAAATATTGTAAGATTATCTCTGGCTGGTTGCTAATGATTCACCACTAAAACCTCTTGGACTTCTGCAGTTGTGTCCCTCTCTGCTCTACTGTTTGTCTCCCCCAGAGTCTCCTAGGATGGCCCATTAAGCTTCACTTACAACATTCCACCACTTCCCTAGACCAAAGTCTCAAAATCTTCCTCCAAAACCTAACAGGGTCAGGCCTGCCACATCAGTAGCCACTCCCTGGTACCAACTTCTCTATTCTTTTATTGCTGTGATAAGACATCATCACAAAGGGAACTTTAAAAAAAAATTATTTATTATTATTTTTATTTTTTTAAATTTATTTATTTTTTTTGATACTTTATTTACATTTCCAATGTTTCCCCTTTTCTAGGTCTCCTCTTTGGAAACCCCCTATCCCCTCCCCATCCCCGCCTCTATGAGGGAATTCCACCTCCCACCCACCCTCCCACCCATCCCCATATTCTCACCTTGACATTCCCCTTTACTGGGGCCTCTAACACCCTCAGGCCCAAGGGCCTCTCCTCTCTGCCTGATGGCCATTGAGGTCATCCTCTGCCACATATGTGGTCTGAACCATGGGTCCCTAGATGTGTATTCTTTGGTTGGTGGTACAAACTCCAAGATGACCGGGCGGGAGGTCAGGCCCATTGATGCTGTTGCTCCCTCCATGGGGCTGCAGACTCCCTTAGCTCCTTCAAACCTTTCTCCAACTCCTCCATCTGGGACCTCACTCTTAGTCCAGAGGTTACTGTAAAGTGAAACTTGGGCATTCTGAACTTTTGGGCTAATATCCGCTTATCAGTGAGTACATACCAGGTTCCTTCTTTTGTGACTGAGTTACCTCGCTCAGGATGATATTTTCAAGTTCCATCCATTTGCCTGCAAATTTCATTAAGTCATTGTTTTTAATAGCTGAGTAGTACTCCATTGTGTAGATGTACCACCTTTTCTGTATCCATTCCTC
>CM052703.1:68463575-68484628 GCA_028551405.1 Uromys caudimaculatus | reverse complement strand
ACACTTTGACTTGCTAATCAAGCCAAGCCTAGGACACTCTGATTATCTGATTAAGAGTCAAGGCCCTAGATACAAGACAAGGTAATCTGGTATCTGGCAGGAAGGAATCAAAGGAATGCCCGCTGTGGAGCCCGAGACACTATGGCTAGCAAAATAAGTCAAGCCTGGGACTCTTCATCTAGCAGAATATGTCAAGGCTTGAATAAGCCAAGGCCTTTGTCTCTGACACTACTTCTCTGGGAAAAAGATTGTAGTAGTTTGAATGAAAATGGTCCCCATAAACTCATAGAGAGTGGCACTAGTATGAGGTGTGGCCTTGTAGGAAGGAGTATGTCACTGGGGGTAGGCTTTGAGGTTTCAGATGCTAAAACCAGGTCCAATGTCTTTCTCTTCCTGATGGCTGTAGATTTCGATGTGGAACTCTCAGCCACTTGTCTAGCCCCGTGTCTGCCTGTGTGCTACCATGCTTCCCACCATGATGATAAAGAACTAAACTTCTAAATGTCAGCCAGCCCCAATTTAATGTTTTCCTTTATAAGAGTTGCCTTGGTCATGGAGTCTCTTCATAGCAATAGAAACCCTAAGACACAAACCATTAGTACACAGGCTTTGAGGAGATCGGTCACAACCAAGCCATAACACACCCAGCTACAAGTTGCTGATGAGTCACACTCAGAGCTTTTTTACCCTATCTGTTCATGCTCTTTTCTCCAGCAGTTCCATGCTGCTGCCGCCTCACCAGTGGCACAAGCTCCTGTTTGCTCAGCTCTGCCCGCTCCTGCCAGACTGGGATTATAATAATACACACCTCTGACAAGCCATGGCAATTTTCTTTTTCTCTTATATCCAGCTGTGGGGGAGTTCATGGCAGATGGTGTGGGGCAGGCTGACTCTGATTGGATGATCAGGGGCTATGGAGCAGAGTTCCAGTCACGGAAGCAAATCGAGACAGATTGTGCTGTGGTTTTAGCAGTGAAATACTGAACTGAATTGATTTCCTCCCTGAATATGGCTATATGTAAGTACAAGAACTTTAAAAAGAAAATTACAATGATTTTATATTTATGTATCATAGTGCCCAGTTCTCTAATGAGCCAGTTGCTTGGCTAATAGTTATAACCATTGATTGTATGAGCTGAGGTGGCAGGCAGGATCATTTGTCAACCTTATTTTCATTATTAAATTTATATGAGATGAGAAACATTTACATCAACTTAAACCCAGAACCACCACTGCCAACATTTTGAAGCATTTCATCCTAGCTTTTTTTTTTTTTTTTTTTTTTCAGTGTACAAGATTATAAGCAAATTTGGAACTGGAGTGGACTCAGTGGTTAAGAGCTGCTTTGGTCAGGGTTTCTATTCCTGCACAAACATCATGACCAAGAAGCAAGTTGGGGAGGGAAGAGTTTATTGAGCTTATATTTCCATGTTGCTGTTCATCACCAGAGGAAGTCAGGACTGGAACTCAAGCAGGTCAAAGAGCAGGAGCTGATGCAGAGGCCATGGAGGGATGTTTCTTACTGGCTTGCTTGCTTCTCCTGGCTTACTCAGCTGGCTTTCTTATAGACCCCAAGACTACCAGCCCACAGATGGTACCACTCACAATGGTCCCTCCCCCCTTGATCACTAATTGAGAAAATGCCTTACGTAGCTGGATCTCATGGAAGCACTTTCTCAACTAAAACTTCTTTTTCTGTGATAACTCCAGCTTGTGTCTAGTTGACAAAAAACTAGCCAGTACAAGAGCACTTGCTGTTCTTGCAGATGACTGCAGTTCTGTTTCCAGCCCCATATCCAGTCAGTGGTTCGAAATTGTCTATTACTCTAGCTTCAGGGAATCTGATTGGCTTCTGTGGCACACACACAGACACACACACACACACACACACACACACACACACACACACACACACACACACACACATTAAAATTTTAACAATAGTTTAAAAACCAATGAAAAGCAAAGTTGGTTGTAGGCAGTTTATACAATGATAGCATTTCATTCCTTATCATGATATAATAGCTATCATGCTTTCCCCTGATTATTACATTATTTAAATAGTCAAGTTAAAATGCCATTTAAACATCTGATTATATATATAACTATTTTATTATTTACCTACATTGACTCAGAATTGCTCCTCTGGCTGAACCATCACAGTGAGTGATCTTTCTCCCCTGCATTGTAGCCCCCGTATCTTAGTATGGAGAAAGAAGAAATGACCCGTGTGATGAGCATTGTCTCCATGGTCATTGTCATCAACACAGTAGGGGTATGAAGGTCACAGCAAGGGTAGAAAGGAAAAGACACAAGCTTGTTAGGACAGGGTCGGGGGTGCTGATCTCAAGTTCAGGGCCAGCATCCCATTCTCCAAGCTCAACCTGCACTCTCCTATCTGTAAAATGGATGTCTACTGTTGACTATCATATCTGTTTCCATCACTCACTTGGGAGAGTGCAGGAGGCTGGAAGAGTATCTCATGCAACAGCTGGACAGTTGCATCAGTCCTAAACTCCCTCACAGGAGGAAGCACTGGGAAAACTCAGCACCATTCCCATGCGAAACTATTTGCAGATGGTTGTCCTGATAAAACAGTTGAGATGTGCAGATTCATGCGGCTTGACATGCTTGCTATGTGGAGTGCTGACCTCTTCTGTGACCGGGCTCAAGAGCTCCAGTCTGTGCTTGTTGGAAGACGACCAGCTGATAAATGGACTTCCCTTTCTAGGGAGTTTTAACTGATGGGTGCAGAACACCATAAACAGAGAAGATTGTAGCTGAGCTTGAAGGATAGCAGATGTCAGCTTTTGCAGGGGTGACAAGATGGACAGGCTGCTTGGATTGCTCCTGCATCTCTGAAGTGACTTGAGCTAATGGGGACGGTGGGAGAGAAGTTGCCTCATTATGCCGGAGGATGCTGGGGGAGCCTCCTAGGACATACAGCCTAGGTGATTCCCAGACAACTTCAGCTCACTATGTCCTGTGAGCATAGCAATAGCTGGGAGGATTAGTAGCCACAGGCCACCGGGTAGACATGGCCTGTTTCCATGCTTCTGAACCAGGCTGCTTCTCCAGGTGGGCAAACCACAGCGCCTCGTTCATGCCCATTGAGCTAACACGGCTAGTTAAAACACATTTAGTTAAATAACTGCAGAAATAGTACTCTTCTCCCATGCTCCATCAGCTCATTCTTGGCAGGAGGTGTGGGGGTGGGGCTCATTCAACTTCACGGTGATGTATAAAATTAGGTTCTGGGTCAAAACACACAGTAGACCATTATAGGAACGATACTTTCTGTGGAGGGACACAGGGTGTCAAAGGATGGCTCTGGGCCGTCTCTTGACTGGTTAGGAAAGAGAGGAGACACATTTCTGCTCACATAAATTATACATCATGACAAAGTACTTCTTTCTAGGCTCCATGGAATGCCATGAATTGTGTCTGCTGAGACCCCTCGAGGCACAAGCTGCCATATAAAGCTTTTTAATTAGCTGTGTGCTGTACTGCACTTTGTTATATGCTATTCTCAATTCCGAGGATGAGTCTGTGTTCCAGTAACACTTGTGAATCTGTTTTTTTTTTTTTAAATCCCTTTTTTTTTTGCTTAAGAAATAGTTTGATTCTCTGAAAAGTGCTTCAAAAATATACTAATGGACCCCAATTTAGTCAAGGAAAATCAAGATCATTAATGTCAATTTCAGTAGTCAAACAATCCCAGGATAGGGGAGGATCAGGATGGGGAAGATCAGGATGGGGAGGATCAGGATGGGGAGGATCAGGATGGGAGGATCAGGATGGGGAGGATCAGGATGGGAGGATCGGGATGGGGAGGATCAGGATGGGGAGGATCAGGATGGGGAGGATCAGGATGGGAGGATCAGGATGGGAGGATCAGGATGGGGAGGATCAGGATGGGGAGGATCAGAATGGGAGGATCAGGATGGGGAGGGTCAGGATGGGGAAGGATCAGGATGGGGAGGATCAGGATGGGGAGGATCAGGATGGGAGGATCTCATGGTATAACCTTCAGCCTCAAGTCACGAGGAGGAAGAAGAGCCTTTGGGTCAGTTAGATTTAGGGTCACAGCCCTTGGGCAGGTTGAACTGAGATTGTACCTAGCTTGTTTTCCAGGTAGACTCATAGGACATATTTGAAGGGTAGCACACACTAGTATTCAGCACATGGATGGAGTCTGGAGCATGGCAGGTGTTTCACAATGTTCATGCCTTCCTTCTCTGGCACCTCTGCCAACTGACTTCTAACTTTCACTTAATCTTGGGAGTTATAAACTCCAGGGACTGAAGTGACATTAAGTCTCCCCCTGGGTGGAAGCAGTGGGTAATTCCAATGATAGACAAAGCTCTTGTCCTGTTGCCCTTAGTGATGGATGGGATAAAAGTAACAGTGTCCAGCTTATCTGTGTACTGGTTCCAGGCCAGGCTCTGGGCCAAGAGGTCCTGATATATTAACACCCTTGAAGATTCTGTCTGCTCCCCCTGACTCTGCTCTCCTGCGTCCCCAACCCAGTGTCCCTTCTCCTTGCCTGTGCCGGATTTATTTATTTGGAAACATGGTTACCCATCTGAGAAGATGATGCATCTTTCTCAAGTGTATTGTCCTGGAAATTCAGTATAGTGCCAGATCCAAAAAAATGCTCATGGTAGACCTGGGGGAAGTTAGACTCTGACTAGCTAATTGATGTTGAGGATAGAGCCTGTGCTCAGTTCTCTCTAAGCACAACCTCAAATAATTCTAATAGTTCCAACCCCAGCACACAAAATCCAACAGCCTCTTAGGGGTGTAGTTCAGCCGTGCCAGGTGTATTCAGGTGGTTATGCAGGAGTTATTGGGGATCTTTCTCATCTTGCAAACTTGAATCATAAGTACCCCATTCCATCTCTGTGACTCTTCCTATTCAAGATCCCTCGTGAGAGTGAACTCACACAGCTTTATGTTTCTTCAACTGGACTATTTCGCTTAATATAATATTCTTAAGCTTTATCAATGTCATAATTTCCTTCCTTTCCACGGTTGAAAATTGCCCTGTTGAATGTATATATTATTTTTCGCATCTATTTATCTGTTGGTGGCCATTCAGAATGCTTCTAGGCCTTAGCCATTTCAGGTTTACCAGCCTTATGTTACAATAGACACAGCTGTGCAAATTGAAGGTCATTTTATCTTGACTTTCCATATGGTCTGAAGATAAGAGAGGTTTACTATTTTCACAGAAGTCCCAGCCAGAAAATGGTCAGCGTGTGTTTTGGACCCGGATACTCCAGATTGTGCATTTTATCTTTGTAACCACTAGGATACACACTCTTTGTTGTTGTTGAGGGAGCCTCTCAAGGTGGAATATCACAATTGAAGGGCTAGAGTTTATTTGTGGGAACTTCATGTCAGGCCTTGGAACTTATTAATCATATCATATGAGGCAGCTTAGGGGTGCAGATAAGTGCAATCGACACACACCCCTATCTAGGTAGAAGGATGATGCTATGCAAAACAGAATTCAAAGAAAGTTCCAGAAGTGAGTCCTTCTCCTTTTACATTTATTTTTCTCAAGATAAAATCTTGCTAAGTAGATCAGGCTGGACCCAGTTTACTCACTACCTTGCTTTGCTACTTAAGAAATAACAACAATAATCAAACCCGAAAACCCAAATCAACAAACCATCATGTAAAAACATTCTGGTGAGCCAGGCAGTGGTGGCGCACGCCTTTAATCCCAGCACTCGGGAGGCAGAGGCAGGAGGATTTCTGAGTTCCAGGCCAGCCTGGTCTACAGAGTGAGTTCCAGGACAGCCAGGGTTACACAGAGAAACCCTGTCTCGAAAACAACAACAACAACAACAACAACAACAAAAAACATTCTGATGAGCTTGGTGGCATAGGCCTATAGTCCTAGCTACTCGGAAGCCATGGTTGAATTGCTGGGAGTTCAAGGCTAGCCAGGGCTGTATAGTAAGACTGTCACAGAAGAGAATGTAGAGAATGATCCAAGAAAGCACTTGACATTGACCTCTGGTCTTACATGTACACAAGTAGACACACATAAACATGTACATACAACACACACACACACGCACACACATACACACACACACACACACACACACAGAGAGAGAGAGTAAGAGAGAGAGAGAGAGAGAGAGAGAGAGAGAGAGAGAGAGAGAGGGCTTAGGATACAACTCAGTGATACAGTGTCTTTCTATCATTTCTGAGTCTTAGGTTCTACAAAAAGCAAACAAACAAACCAAAAAGAAAACAAAAGCATCCCAAATGTTTCGTAGACTATGTTCACAGTTATCTATATTTATCTATATATCCATATCTGCAATACATTAAAAGCAAGCTTGTGAGTTTGAGTGACACTCCAGATGATAAATGGGCTCTGTTTCTGTACATTGTAGGCAATCAGACCAAATTGTTTAGACAAGTCTGTTAACAGATGTGATCTATTTAGCTAAATACATATTAATTTTCTAGCCCCTTGACCCACAGACAAATTATATCCATTGGAGCTACATCACAAAAGATTACAGTAAAAGCTGAGGTTGCATATGGTTGTCAAGACACAGTTCAAATGAGATGAAGACTTGTCACATATGTTGCCTTTGGCTTAGATGATATGCACAATGTAAGGGTAATTTCAATGTCTTAGTTTCATTTCCTGTTGCTGGGATAGAACCGCCTAACAAAAGCAACCTAGAGGGAAAAGGAGGTTATTTGGTTCATAATTCCAGGCTGTGGACTCTCACTGTAGGAAAGTCAAGGCAAGGGGAAGTTGAAGTAGCTATTTACATCCACACTTAAGAGGAGAGAGAGAGAGAGAGAGAGAGAGAGAGAGAGAGAGAGAGAGAGAGAGAGAGAGAAGCGGTGCCTGCTGGTGCTCAATTTGCTTTCTCCACTCTTACATAAGCTCAGAAGCCAGATCAGGGAACAATACTGCCCATTAATGTAGTGGCTCCCAACCTGTGGGTCCTGACCCTTTGGGGATGGGGGTCAAATAAACCCTTTTACAGGGTTACACATCAGATATCCTGCATCAGATATTTATATTACAATTCATAGCAGTAGCAAGACTACAGTTATGAAGTACCAACAAAAATAATTTTATGGTTGGGGGTCACCACAACATAAAGAACTGTATTAAAGGGTCACAACATTAGGAAGTCTGGGAATGGCTAAATCAATGCAATCAAGACAGTTTCCCATAGACACATCTATGAACCAACCCAATCTAGACAGTTCCTCACTGAGACTCTCTTCCTAGATTGCTCTAGACTGTGTCAATTTGACAATTGAAACTAACAACCACAGAGATGATATCCTACAGATATCTGGTCATAAATGATTATTGCTATTTAGCAAACTTGACTTTAATACAAATGGGCTCGTGTCAATCCAAATGGATCATCAGCCACTTATTATTTCTGGTCCAGGTTGTAGAATTTTTTGCCTTTAGAAACGATGCTGTCTTTAGCATGTTTCCTGTAGTCTCGTAGACACTCTATAGTTGGTTTGAAACATTGCTAGTCTACAAAACATAACCAAGTGGGGGTGGTCTGAAGTACATGTCTCTTTTGTGTGGTGTATGGTCATAATTTGGGGTTATCCATGATTAAGAAGTTGATGTTAATCTCAACAAATGCTTTTTCCTTTTGTGAAATGAGATTTCTGGGGCTACAGAGATGGCTCTGCAGAATTCATGAAGAAAAAAAATCCAGATGTGGTGCACACACCTGCAGTCCCAGTTCTGGGGAGGAGACAGGAAGATCCCTAGAGTTTAAAGTCTAGTCAGCTTAGATGACTTGGTGAGCACCAGGTTCAGTGAGAGACTCTGCCTCATGAATAAGGTGGAGAGTGATAGGGGAAGACACCTGGTGTTTACCTCTGACCTCCTCATTCACACATATAGACATGAGTATTTGCATGCACACGTACTGTGTTGACTTCCCTTCAGGCTCTACCCCAGGCAGGGAAACCCATTAGGGCAAGCTAAGAATGAAACTCGGCTCAGCCCAATTTCATTGTAATCGGTGCTGGACCAGGACTTCTAGAGTCTGGCCCAGATCATTTTACTTCAGCCATATTTAAGCATAGCACAATTTTGGGGGGTGGGAAGTATTCAGGTAACAATGAACTCAGTCCCAAGTGTACAACAATTTAAGACATGTTTACATTGAAGCTCTTTGCAAAGTAAATACAGTTTTATTCATAAGATCCTGACTTAGAAACAATGTTCAAGGTAAGAATCTAGGGAGAATCACTAGGGTAAGCATAACACCTGTGGGAATCAGGATTAGCTTGACTCTAAGATCACATGAAAATCACCTAGGCTGTTGTAAAGCACAAGTGACATCACCCATAAAAATAGGTTTTATGGCCTAAAAGCAAAGCTCATGATTTAGAGGAAAGGGTCTGGAATAAGTAAAAACAAAGATTCTGAAAGATATGGGCAGAACCTGTCTCATCAAGGCAGCAAAAGATCACCAGGTTGTAAAACTACATCGTTCCTGGCACCCCAGGAAGAGCAGCTAAGCACCTCATTCCAATACAGAGGTAAGCTGTGTGGTTAACTTTCCTGTCTGTGCTTGTCTGTGTACACAGGGCCTTTTTGCTCTCTATAATCTAGAACACACACACACACACACACACACACACACACACACACACACACACACACAGAGTGAGAATGTGTCCTAGATTGTGGGATGTTTAAGATTACCACTGTACTTTCTGTACTTTGCCTGTGAGCTAGCACTCTTACTTGTGACAGTTAAAAAAAAAATCCCCAAACAATCTCCAGATTCCCCAGGGTCCAAAAATTGCCTCCCTGTCAAGGTGTCTGCAAACTTTTACATGTTGCACTGGTTTTATGGATAGTTGCAGGGGATGCCACCTGGACCCTGTTCTTTGCAGCAGTTATTAATATAAATATTCTTATTTGTAATTCTGCTAGGAGCCTGGCAAGGAAGATTAACAGAGGGGCGGGAAAGCAAAACTATCCTCTCGTGATAGTGTGGTACTCTGAATTACATGCACTGAGGTGCCAGTAAAGGAGACAATAAATGCAATGACTTTCAGTTAAAGTCTGTGCTCCCTGAGGAGGCTGCTTCGTTATGTCCCCTAATGATAGCCTGTCTTTCCGGAGCAGCTAATTGCATGTTTCTTTTTAACCTTCATTGATAGCACCCGTAGTGTGTTCCCCAGCATTTCACTGGCTGAGTATTGCTCACCAGGAAAGCATTGCTACCCATCCATCAGTAAAAGTGTCCATCTATGTTTCATTCCATAGATCTGGCTGACTTCCTGCTTGGATGGATAGAATAATCCATTAGGCTTTGATGGAGCTGAAATTATGTTTCTATTGATCACTGGCTTTTGCATGGTAAATCTTGTTGAAATAAAACATAGAACTTCAGCCTGTGCAGGTGAGTGAGAATACTGAGGACAGACGTGGCACTCGTTGACAGGGGAGAGTGATCTCCACAGCTACATTCTTCAATATACCATTTAGATTACATGATAATGTAATTCACACTTCGACTATAAGAATTTTATGTCTTTAAAAAAAGTACTCTGCCTCCTCACTTTGCACATGAAAAGCTTAAGGTCAGGAAAGAAGAAAAGTGACGTCACCAAGAAGGTATGGTAAGATTGGAACTGGTGTAGTCAGCACCGCATGCACAGCAAGCATGCCCGGCAAGCATGAGGAATTGATTTCAGTTCCCAGAGTCCATGTGAAAGAACTGGGCATGGCGGTGTGTCCTATGGTCTCAGTGCTGGGGACACAGAGGCAGGTGGTTCCTGGGAGTTTATGATTAGCCAGTCTAGGCAATTCAGCTGGTTCCAGTCCAGATCCAGTAGGAGATCCTGAAATTATGTGGATAGCATCTTGAAGAATAATATCCAAGGCTGACCTCTGGCCTCTCTATGTACATACAAACATGTGCACATGTACCTGAAATCTACACGTGCACTCCTATAAACAAGAACACACACACACACACACACACACACACACACACACACACACACACACGTAGGCTAAAATAGATAGTTCCAGATAGGACTCAAAACCTCTGTAAAAGATTTTAGTAATGGTCGTAATCCAAGGGTCGCCAACAGCTCCCAGGCACCCACGCTTGCTGCCTGTGTTTCCAAATAAAGTTTTATTAGAACACTGTTGCACACAAGTTTACCTATTGCTGCTTTCATTCATGATTGTGGAGACCAGTAGTTGTAGCAGAGAAAGTATGGTTCACCGAGCCAAATGTGTTTTCTAGACAGCCTTTCAGGAAAAGCTTTCACATAATGACCACCCCCCTTACTTTGTTTTGTATTTTGCAGTGTCCCTGTTGTGATGAGAGTGTGGAATGCCCTGCCTGAACTCATGTATTTGGGCCATCCCTGGGCAGGTGGTCCTAGGCTCTATAAGAAACAGTGTGAGTAAGCCATGAGGAGCAAGCCAGTAAGCAGTGTTCCTCCATGGCCTCAGCAATGCCTGTCCTGCTTCCTTTGATGATGAACGGTGATGTGGAAGTGTAAGCCCAGTAACCCCTTTCCTCCCCTACTTGCTCTGGGCATGATGTTTCATCCCAGCAATAGTTACTTTAAGACAAGGAGGTTTTGGAACTTTTGGAGGTGGTGTCTATCTGGGGGAATGTTGGGCCATGCCAGGGGTAGGGAGCGCGAGTGGGGATGGGAGTGCAAGCTGCCTCGGCTGCTCTCCCGCTCTGAGCCCGGTTCTGGCCGCAGCACGATCCCCGTGAGACCCGCTGCTGTGTCAAGTGTCAGGCACGGGTGGCTGGAGATGGGGCGGGTGGCGGTGCTAGCTGTCTCAGCCGCTCTCCAGCTCTGAGCCCGACGCTGTGCTCGCTCAGCACTTGCCGCCCTGCACCAAGTCTTGGCCACAGCGCATTCTCCAAGGTACCCACAGCCGCTGTTGGCGTGCCCCACCGCTTGGCCGGGAGAGCGGATCTCTTCTCAGGCCCAAAGTGTTACAGCTCTAGGGACAAAGCTCTCAGATGCAGAGGTAGTTTTGCACCTTTATTCCTTCTGGATGGCAGGCAGCAGACGCAGGCAGAAGCAGGGATGGAGCGGGCTGGTGGGCAAAAGTGGGCAGGGCAGGCAGGCAGAGAGCAGCATAGAGAGAGAGAGAGAGCGAGAGAGAGAGCTACTCAGGTCGGGATGCTCTGATATATTGTTTGGGAGGGGTCAGGGGTTTGGTAACTGATACTTTCCATTGGCTTGGTTTGGGGACTTTGTAGTGCCTAATTTGCTTGCGGGAGGACTCAGAGACACTTTCTATGTGACAAATCTCACATGCCAGGCCTCTCTCTATATAGGGGTTGTAAAGGCTGTGGCTGGTTTTACAGGAGTCTTCCAGGAGCGTTGGCTAAAAACATAGTCTGGTCCCTTGTGAAAATTTCACGGGGTCTTCCAGAATTTTTAGCCTGTGCTCAACCAGGTGTCAGATTGCCTGCCACAGACCACTGCCCCACAGGGGAAGTGAGTCTCTTAGAGTGTAGGGGCAGGCCTGGAGCATTCAGCTCAGCACCACTTCCTGCTGTGCCTACTGCCAGCAGCAAGCTCTTACCTTCAGGGACAGAGCTGCCCTGGTAGCAATATCTTCCTCACCACGATAGGCTGTATCCTTTCAACTGTGAGCTAAAACAGGCACTGTGTCCCGGAAGTAAGGAAATAGCTGATACGATTCCTATTCTCTCCAGCCCACCTTCGCCTCTGGGCTCAGCCCTGTACCTTGTTTTGGGATTGTTCATCCTCAAGAAGAGGAGGAGAGGTGTGTGGGCTGTAATCCGCATCTCCTACATTGTCCTGCCTCAGGCCAGCCTCTGTCACTGTCTCCAGCCAAACTCCTGGTCTGGGAACCAGAACAGTCAAGACCTGCAGCTACTAGACCAGTGCTTCTCAACCTGTGTGTTGCGACCCCTCTTCCTGGGGGAGGGGTGTCCCATATCAGATCTCCTGCACATCATACATTTACATTGTGATTCATAACAGCAGCAAGATTAGGGGTATGAAGTAACAATGAAATAGCTTTATTATTGGGGGCACCTACGACATGAGGAACTGTATTACAGGGTTGTAATATTAGGGAGGTTGAGAACCGCAGTACTAGGCAATGAACAATACATTCGAGTTGTAGAGAAGAATTGCAGTGGCATATTAAATAATACAACTCTCTCCATAATTATATGGTAGTAAAGGACAGATTTTAGAGACAGATAAACCTAGATTTGCATCCTAGCTAAACGGTGACATTACTGTCTTTCAAATCATATTGCTCCCCATCTCTTTCAACGAGTCTTGCAGACACCACTGCTTTCTCAACAGTGGCTTTCCTCACCTTTGGAGAAACCAACAATTGCACCTCTGTCTCTTGAAGACGGGCATGTTCCATGGCTTGCCATGGTGAAGAGACTGGACAAAAGTCACCATTTCTGGCAGGATCCTCCTGTTACTGATTCCCACCTATTTTTCTCCCTCATTGTGGCACCAGAGAATAGTTTGATGTGGGGGTACAACACTTAGCCTCCTACAGGGTACAGTCTTGTTGCATGGTATCCTGGATCGGAGGCACAGGGGACCTGCTGGGTGGGCGGAACCAGGTTTTCCTGGGTTATAGTGCTAGAACTTGAAGGCTGAATTGCTATAGTTGAGCAAACTCTTTTTTGAGGACATTTTTAGAAATGGCTACAGATGGGCCAAGTTGCGGTAGAGAGAATTACCAAGCACCTATAGAAGAAGGCCTACTGCCATGCAAGGAATACCAGGAGAAAATAAGGCTCTGTATGTTGCTCACTCCTGGGATCAAAACCAGAATCTGCCACCACAACTGTATGCCCTGATGAAGCAGCTTCATCCTTTGATCCTTAAGGGATATGCCCAGACTGTTTTCAACAAGTTGTGCTAGATTCAGAGAGGCACATCTACAGTCTTGTGGGGAGTTGGTATTGTTATCTGTGTGATAGGCTAGGGCAGGCTGCAGTGCACGGGAACTTATCTGAGCCAGGGACTCTGGGTTATACTTCAGGAATTCCTGGGTCATTTCCAAGGAGAACTGAGAAGCTTTATGAAGACCTTAGGAGCAGTGAAGGTAAGAGGCCAGACAATGAGACTAAGGAGAATCAGGGGACATGGTAGCATTAGTAGGGACATACCAGGAACCACAGAGGCCAAATGTAGGGCCTGGGGGCTGAGTAGGCCTAACTTTGAATCTTGGATCTTTTCCTACTTGCTCTGTGACCTTGGGTAACTTCTTTAACCCCTCTGGTTAAGTAGTGCTGACCACAGAGCCAGTCTTTCTGGGTTGTTGTAGAGAGTCAAATGTGAGAGTAACTGTTAAAGACATATAGTAAATACTTATTTACATTTTTCTTTAAAATTAAAAGCTAAATATAAAATTGTTTAAACTTTATTTTGAGTTTATATTTTATTCTTTTACGATTTCTCTCTCTTACACACACACACACACACACACACACACACACACATCTTTGGTCATAGCCCCCATCCCCCGTTAACTTCTTTTATCCCTTTCTCTTTCCTGTTGAACTCCCTCTTCCCAGCCCCTCTCTCACTTCATGCTGTTTCCTGTGGAATCTCCATTTAGTTAGTGTTGCCTAAATGACCGTGGTTGGGAGATATTTACGTGGGTGATGGTAATGTACCCATGGCTGAGAAATTAATCTCACTATTGAAACAAATCTATAAATTTAGGGGCTGTGCCGGCACACCCCAGCCAAGTGTTGCCTACTTAGTACACATCCACATAGTATACAAAGCTAGTGTTCGAAGGGGATGTTGTGGGGGCAGTGGTGGGCTGAGTTACTCACTGTGCTTCTGTTAATGTGGTGGTGAGTTTGCTTGGCCAGTATTTGTACCTCAGGGGCATAATATTTTGGAAACAGACTGAACTGGCCAAGCTGTAATAAGTTCTAGGCCCGATGATTCTAAATAAAAGCATGCCCTGCGGAGGCCTTGAAAAGCAGCCGACCTCCTTCGAGCCTGCCTTTGTGGCTCTGTAGTGGGTAAGTGAGTGCTGGCTCATGGTATTGTAAATCTCTTAGCCCAGAGGGGTTCAATGTGAACTTGAACTCTCTTAGTGGCTTTAAAATTTTTTACTTCTTTCAATGGGGAGTTGGGGAGGGAGAATTAAAATTTCTTAAGTTGTTCTCTGGTTGCATAAAGATTAGAAGCCCACACAGATTAAATTATGTGCCAATTTCTATTTCTACCTAGACAGTGTGAGCAATTTGGGACCATGGAAAAAGAACAATTAGATTTTATACAGGATGTATGTGTTCCAACCAAGTACCCTTGATCCCTTCTTTTAATTGTTAAGTGCCTTGGGGGTTTTAGCTTATTGAAAGAATCAGGAAGCAATATGTAAGTGGGCCAAGCTCCAGAAGCTGGGGCTGAGAGCAGGAACGATGTTCCCCTTGCATTTCCCTGGCAAACAGGAGGGACAAGAATAAATCACCCAGCTTGGTTCTCAGCAAGGACTAGCAGATGAGCCCAGCAGGGCCTATTGCTGGGAAGGCACAGAAGAGGCCCCTGTGGAAGGTTCTGAGTTGGTTCTTAATAGCTACCAGTGGACATTTGAGGACACCATTTCAAGTTTACAATTACATTTTTGGCAGCAAAGTCATAAATGACTTAATAAAGGGTGTTGCAAACTAAATATGCTTGGAGCTAAGAGTTGGTGTGTGTATCATTAGATGAAGGGCCCTTTCATAACCACAGGCAGGCACCTTGTGAATTAATTTCCCAGCATTCGCTCTTTCTGTGGGTAATGCTCTGTGCTTGAGTCAGGGTATAGAACTTAAAGATCCCAAATGATAAAATGAAAAGTGTTTGTGACGGTTAGGCTCATAGTCAGGGATTCTGTTTGCATTGGAAGACCTTGAGTCTACGAGGGTTCCTCTCTATGGCCAAGCTGAGGATGCTTTCAGTGTAGATATTAAGATGCTTTTATAGTTTGAAGAGACAAGCAGATGTGACTATGGTTGTGAATTACACTCATAAGCAGAACTTCTACAAAAGACATTGGTATCTCATAGGAATCCAGTAACTATTTTAAAGTTGGTTCTGAAACTGTAAGCAATACTGCTGTACATGACTCTGCAGGGCAACTTTTGTTTTTTGTCTTCTAATGAGACTTCTCTATAAACCATTGTAGTTGCTTGGGGGTATGGGGTCTTTCTGACATCTTATTTTCTAATCTAAGTTTTAGATGAAATTTTGTTTAGGGGGATCCTTGGAAGGATCTAGGAGGAAAACTCACATTTTTTTCTTATTTCATAAAATGAAAAGGACAGTTTAGCACTGTTATGAAAACCACTTATATTTCTTTTGCTTATATTTCTTTTAATTTCTTTTAAATTCCAAGCGAAAAGTGACCAGATAAGTATGAAATAGTTGGGCAGATTCTTGACTCTTATAGTTCTGAGATGTGTGGGTACCAGTCCCTGGAAACAAGAGCTGCTTCACTTCCGCACACTGGGTCATCACAGTGTGCATTAGATGCATGGGCACATACATGTATGCGTGTATGTTTCCACAGTTTCAAATAAAAATTTGTCACACAAAGACAGAAATTCCTCAAAATTCCACAGTCTCAAGTTTCAAATACAAGTTGACAGTGGGGACATATTCTGAGAGGTGTGTTGCTGTGTGGACATCACAGAGTGTACATATATATAAGAGTCTATGGTTCCTAACATTACTGTAGTGAGTACTCTTGGGCACTGTGACACGATGCCATTTGTGTATCTAAACACATGGACACATAGAAAAAGTACATTAAAAATACTAGGTGGTAGACTGTCTCAGAGCCACCATAATCTTAAAAGACACCATCACACATATGGCTTGCTGTTGACAGAGTGTTATTATGTGCACCTGTGTTTGTTATGTGTACCCGTGTTTGTAACATGGTTTCCTTTGGTTCCTACATTTTATATGTAAGAGTACAGCATATCAACTTGGTTGAAAAGTCAAAGCAACTTGCTTTTGTGGGGTTGATGAGTCTGGTTTTAGAAGCTGGATTCTAAAGGAAGAGGAACAGGGTTTGTGCTTGGGGGAGCCTAGAGACCCACATTTCCCACTACCACGCAGAGTGATCTTAAGATCAAGGTCTCACATGGGAAGCCTTATCATCTTGGCTTACGCTGGCTTCCTGGGGAAATGTAGGGCCCGGGAAGTTAAAGGCAGCACATTTGGAAGGAAAGCAGAGCAGACATTTAGGAATTAGGAACACTCGTTAGAAGCTATGATTAACATGTCCATGAAGAGGCTTTAGGTCTTCCTCATGAAACCTCACAACCTTCTCTTCATCTTCATTCCTTTGCATCTGCTGCTGGTCCACGGAAACACTTCTGGGATGGACTCACAAGGTTAGTTTTCATCATCTTTCTTGTTTTCCATTGCAGTCTAGATGTCCATCAACAGAATGGATAATGAAAATGTGGTAATTTACACAACAGAAATGCTATTTAGTCATTAAAAATCAAATTATAAAATCAACAGGTAAGTGGATGTAGCCACAAAAATTCATCCTGAGTGAGGTAACCCAGATCCCCAAAGACAAATATTATGTGTTTTCTCTTATGTGTGGATGTTAGATTTCAAGCCTTCAATTATGTGTGCTATAATTCAAATACCACAGAGGTTAGGTACCTAGTAAGGGATTAGGGTGGAGGAGGATCTCCCAAAGAAGGGGAAATAGAATATATTATTATGGAGAGACTAAGAGACAAAGAATAGGAGGATTCAAAAGGGAGAGGAATGGAGGGTAAAGGAGGAAATATTCAGAGAGACAGTTAACACTAAAGGCTATGTGAAAACCATATGAAAATTTAGTACTGCAGAAGCTTCCTAAAATATATAAATATATGAATAAAACAATACAAATGGAGTCATTAAATAACAGGGGAGACAAATCTCCCAACTAGACATCTTATGACACCAAGTAAAACCTCCAGTGCCAGCTGGACTGTCGAATTGATGATTAAAGGGAGCCCATGGAGACCTCCAAATACCACAGGCTATTAACAAGTCTAATTGGTTACGCTCTACAACCTGATGGTAAGGTCCTAATGCTGAAGACAATACTTACATTGTCTTCGAATGTGGACAAGTCAAGCTGATGCTCAACTGTAAGCTTCATTACTACTGACTAGCATGCAGAGTTCTAGAAGGCACTGTGACCTAAAGCAATGACCTGCCTTCAAGATACTGCAACAGTGGCACTCATGTTTGAGGCTCACTCCACAAAAATGGAACCTATGCCTGACACTGTTCAAGTGGCCAAGAACCTGAGACTAGATAGTTCATGGGCTTAGGGGAAAAACTAATATGATTATTCTGTTAAGGAAGCATAATTAGATGACTCCTCATGACATATTGCTACAACAATAAATCTGTGCCTTGCTCGGTCATCATCAGAGGTGCTTCCTCTTGCAGTATATGGGAACCCCAACACAAAACCCCACAAGTGGTCACAGTGCAGAGAGTCAGAGACTTTGGAGAATTCAGGGCTTTATCAAAGCTCTCCTCTCAAGGCTTAGGGATCTATGGAGAAAAGGAGACAGATAGATCATAAGGCCCAGAGGTGATGGGTGACATCAAGGAAATATTGTCTTCTGGACACAACAGGCCTGATGCACATATGAACTCACAGGGACTGTCATCAGGCACAGCGTCTACACAGGCTCAAGCCAGACAGTATCTCAGCATTGAGATGGGAAGGAAACATGGCTCCCACCCCTAACCAAGAAACTGTCTTCAGTTGATATCCACTGGCAAAGACAAAAGCTTGTTTTCTTCAACGGAGTTTCACTGTGTATATTAAGCTCACCTCAAGGCAGACCCCATGCCCAGGAGTAGTTGGCCAACACAGAATAAACTCAGTGTTGTTTTTGTAGACTTTTGGTCTCGTTTTGCTTTGTTTCAGCATTTTTTCTTGGTCTTATTTAACTTTTGCTTATTTTAATTTCAGTGTGTGTGTGTGTGTGTGTGTGTGTGTGTGTGTGTGTGTGTGTTTTAAGAGAGAAAAACAAGAACATAAGTTATATGCGTAGAATTGAGGGAGGGGGAAATATGCTCAACATATATTGTATGAAAAGGTTTTCCAATGCAGAAAGTTTTTTAAAAAGAGGCATTTAGGTATAAACCAGTATATCTATAAATCGCAAGTGTGGGGCTATTGAACTTCTGACCATACACAGGAGATGATGGACTATACGTAACTGCTTCCCAATCACAATAAACCCCTGATTCTCAGCCTGATTAGTGACCAGCTCTCCTTTGGTTGCCATTGCAAAGTTCCTTTCCTGATCCCATAACTAACTGAAGGCCAAAGTTTCCTTTCCGAATGGAGTGACTCTGGCTGGCCTGGGAAGGCTGCCCACAGGCTCAGTGCTAGGCTCCGGCATCACCAGAGGAAAGCAGCTGGCATTGGTTTTGGGAGCTGACATCACTGTGGCTGAATTTTATTTTGCTGTCTCTTGAACCAACCCAAAAATGTTCCTCCAGCAAACCTCTCCTTTTAATCCTTCAATTAATTGGAATTGGGTCTGGTATTGACTGGTTTATGGCATTACTGATATGACTTAAACACTGTAGAATGTTGTGAGTCTAGGGTAGGCGTGCTGAATCCCAGCAGGAGATTTAATTTCCTCTATGGTAATTTGAGGTGTTTCTTCCCCCCCAAAACAGATTTTTTTCCCCAAAAGAGAGTATTTTCTTTATAAATCGGTTTCACCCTTGAGACATTTCATCTGAGAACTGTTGAAGTCATCACGATTCTCCTGGACCAGACTTTAACCTGTTTGAGGGCAGAGACATGACTTTGAATTTATTTTGCAAATAAGGTAACAGGACATGTGTGGGGAATATTTTAACATATATTCTGTAGCATTCCGCACAGTTCTGACTTCATGATAGACATCTAGGAAATAGTATTTAACATGGTGTACATGACCTGTGTTATTTAGCTGTTTTGTTTCATTTAAAGTAGGTGACACCTGGTTCTGGAAGTTTTCATGCAGATTTGAAATCAGATGGATTTTAAATATCCTAGTCTTCCTCTCCCCCCTCCTCCCCCACCCTTCCCTCCTTCCCTCTGGTATAATCTCTGCTTCATAGAACATTGTTGACCCCCATAGCCACACACACACAGACAGGCACACAGACACACAGACACAGACACACAGACACACAGACACAGACACACAGACACACAGACACACAGACACAGACACACACACAGACACACAGACACACAGACACACAGACACACAGACACACACCCATACCAAGCATGCAGGTGAGGAGTTGCAGGCTGGACTCTGTATGGAGCCCAGGTGGCAGATTTGAAGACTGAGTCAAATGGGGGTGCCAGGGACAGACAGTCTGGATAGTGGGTAGCAAGAAAGAAAGCTGGGGAAGCAAAGCCATAGAACTGCTCAATTTATAATGTATTCTAGAGCACTTCTTTTTCTTTTTGAGACAGAGTCTCACTATGTAGTGAAGTGGAAACTTCTGGTTTCTTTGGAAGGTCAGTTGTGTCGAATGGTCTTTTGCTAAAGCAGACATGAGAAAGAACGTTTCACTGAGGCAGACACAGGTGAAAGGATGTTTTACTAAAGCAAACACATGAAAAGTGCCCATGATATTAAGAAGGATGCAACAGACAGTAATGACACTGGATGGTATTGGTACACCTTGCCATTTCTTAATGGTCATCATTTGTTGTGACTTCATAGAAAGAAATGCACCAGAAAAACATCTGGTGGTGTTCTGGCAGCTTCTTGCTCTTCAGCAGATTCAGGCCAATTGGCAGAGTGATGTCAGTTGATACAGACTCAAGTGGAGTTTTGCTAAGACAGACTCACGTGGTGAGGCAAGACTCATGGGAGGACATGTGATGTTTGGAGAGAGTATAAATAGGACTCAACAGACAGTGACTGGATGCTCGCAGAGCTAGCTTTGCAACACTTCTTGGTCTCGAGTCTTCATCTTCACTGATCTTCAGTTCATTGAGAGAGAGCTTCTCCTGGTGTCCCTGCTGGTCCTGGTCCTCCAGTGGAGCCTGGCTGTTTTTGCTAGGTCATGCCACTGCTGCTGATTCATATTTGCTATACTGACACTACTGAACTGGACTATTTGTGAAGTGTTTGCAAGTGGATCAAGGTGCTGCTGCTGATTTCTATGAACTGAACTGTTGACGGCACAGATTGGATTTGCTCCAAAGAACAATTTCTAAACAGGCCCACTTCCCCCATGTCCTAATAGCCTTTCTTTCCCACTACCTCTGGTGGGTGGTGGGCTAGAAGGGATGGTAAAACATTTAAGAACCCTTATTAAAAGTAGGTTTTGAAAACTCTAAGACAATAATGTAGTTCTGGCTGGCCCAGAACTTGCTATGTAGACCAGGCTGGTTTTGTGAACTCACTGGGATCCACCTGCCTCAGCCTTCTAAAGTGCTGGAATTAAAGGTGTGTGCTACTGTGGCCCACAGGTCTACTGCACATTTTTGTAGTGAACGAATAAAGTGAAATAAGGAAGGGAGAGGAATGACTTCATCCTTCCACAAGTTCTAGAGCCCAGAGAGAAAGGGGAGTGGGTTTCCTCAGCAGGCACAGGGCATATAGCAGATTGTCATACCACATGACCAGCCCTCCTGGATTTACTGCTAGCTGGTCTTCCAGCCATAGATGCATCATTCAGGAATGACTTGGGAATGGTGGCAAGGCAGCTAAGAACAAGCAGAGACTGTGACCGACCAATCCAAGGCAGGATGGTGGGCGGAGCCTGGAAGGGGGAGTTACTGCAGGTGCACTAGAATAGGGATTTTGAGAGGGGCACCATATTTCAACAAATGGTGCTGGGTCAACTGGCGGTCTACATGTAGAAGAATGAAAATTGATCCATTCCTATCTCTTGTACAAAGCTCAAGTCCAAGTGGATCAAGGACCTCCACATGAAACCAGATACACTGAATCTAATAGAAGAGA
>CM052703.1:68437422-68457471 GCA_028551405.1 Uromys caudimaculatus | reverse complement strand
GTGTGGCTATACTTCAGGGGGAAGGAATGCCTCAGCATGGGTCCACTGAGGCATCCCTCCCACCTCACCATACCTGGCTATATCAGACATATCCTGGTCCCTTTTATAGAACACCACAGTGGTCTCTCTACAGTTCGTTATGGAGCCATTCTTCTGTCTGTACCCACTGACCAGCCTCTACCTCATGTCCACTCAACTCTCCAGCCTCATGATCACCATTTCACTCTGTTTCTAGAAGCCTTTTTGAGCCTCTACACATGAGAGAGATCAAATAGTATTTTATATTTCAAGATGATTTATATCTAGCCTACATGTGTTTCCTTGGATTATTAAAATGCTTTATGAAACTATTCTCTGACTATATAAAATAAAGATGCTGATCCAAGATAAGGGAGAAAAACTATTAACAATGAAAACTCTGAGAATGAAGTTTTCCTGTTTTAAGACTTAAAAATTAAAATAAAAAGTTTTATTAAAAGAAAATGCTATATAGACGCTAGTGTTACATGTTAGAATGTACTATGTGTATAAATATTATATATATATATACATACATACATATAACATAGAGCAGATATTTGTAAAATAGGCAAAGATAAAAGATGGAGTGTTGTCACCTTTATGAATTCTGCATGGTCCTTGTAGCATCCATGAGTCTGATAAAATTCCCCATTTCCTCAATGTGTGATTTGTTCTTTCCCACTGGGTTCTCTTACATTTGTTCACACTGTTGTGTGTTTATAGCTTATTCGCGTTTGACTGCTAGGGAACAGAGCATTTTAATAATCTGAGGAATGACTCTGACAGGGTCCATGGCTGCCGACACCATTGAGATAAGCGTCCACCAAGTTCAACATAGCCAGCTCTGTACTCAAATCAAGAAACAGTAGCTATTACTCAAGAAAGCATAGTCAGCCTTCAGAATCACATAGATTCGTTGGCAGCAACGATCCTCCAAAATCTCAGAGGATTAGATTTGATGATCACGAAAAGGAAAGACATATGCATGGTTTTAAATGAAAAATGCCAAACAGAAATAATATGAGAAAATGTCGAAAAGTTATTAGAAGTGATAAATGCTAGAGACACAAATGAGAGCCAATGGAGGACAATACAGATGGCGCACCAGGATCCCCAGCCCACTCCTATAAGATAGATGCTTAGGGTATTATGGAGATGAAGAGGAAGGAATGGAGTAGAAGAAGGTAAACAGGACCAATTATTTGGTTCTGGCCCCTTGATCTATTTAGTAACTTACTTAAAGCACTGTCTGTACTGCCTATTTGCAACCATGACCTATGTCCCTTGCTACCTGGAACAGAATGACCTGGAGAGACAGCTGAAACAATGGGTCATTGCCCTTAACAACCTGCTGACTGCAACACACACTTCTGTAAAATCCGATTGCTTGGCACCCCCTGCCCTCTGCCTTGTGGTTTTAAAGTATAAAATGAAATGCATTCTGGACCTGGTACCAAGACCTTTCAGTAGCTGTCCTAGCTTGAATCAGGTGACATCTCCTCTCTCCCACTCTCACTGGGGTTGGAGTCCTTATTCCAAAAAGATTCCTACAACGATGGGAGGGGTTTGACAGAGGAATGGGAGAAATGATGTTACCATATTACAACCTCAACAAGAAAAAACGAAAAAATAATGTACTGGCTGGTTTTGTGTCAACTTGGTTTTGTGGAGTCATCACAGAGAAAGGAGTTTCAGTTGAGAAAATGCCTCCATGAGACCCAGGTGTAAGGCATTTTCTCAATTAGTGATCAAAGGGAGAGGGCCCCTTGTGGGTGGTGCCATCTGTGGGCTGTTAGTCTTGGGTTCTATAAGAAAGCAAGCTGAGCAAGCCAGGAGGAGCAAGCCAGTAAGTAAGTTACATCCCTCCATGGCCTCTGCATCAGCTCCCGCTTCCTGACCTGCTTGAGTTCCAGTCCTGACTTCCTCTGGTGATGAACAGCAATGTGGAAGTGTAAGCTGAATAAACCCTTTCCTCCCCAACTTGCTTCTTGGTCGTGATATTTGTGCAGGAATAGAAACCCTGACTAAGACAAATAATAAAGTATCAGTCATATATAAAGGTGTTGAAATGGAGTAAGAGAGAACACTCATTTTGTGATGTCAGAATCACTTTGACATGTGAAACCACACAAGGTAATTTAAAAGCACAAAAATGGTCAAGAAATAATTTAATGATCACATACATAAGCATTTTAGTACACTGCCAAATAAGACCTGTACATTTTCAGGTATATGCATTTTTCTGTTTTTATGCAATAGATACAATTTTAAAAATCCTTCTCCTTTAAGATAGAAAAACAAAGGAATGAATCTGGAGAACAAACTGCTGGTTTTAGCACTGTCTCAACTGGATGGCAGGCAGTGGTGGAACGGAGCTATTAATCAGTCTGCAATCACCTGGAGACTGTGGGGCCCGAGAAAGGAGCACGGCGGGAGGCAAGCCCAGCTGCAGATGTTTCTTTTTTTTTTCTTTTAATTTTTGATACTTTATTTACATTTCCAATGTTTCCCCCTTTCTAGGTCTCCTCTTTGGAAACCCCCTATCCCCTCCCCCTCCCCGCCTCTATGAGGGAATTCCTCCTCCCACCCACCCGCCCACCCACTCCCATATTCCCACCATGACATTCCCCTTTACTGGGGCCTCTAACACCCTCAGGCCCAAGGGCCTCTCCTCTCTCCATTTCCTTTGAAAACAGCAGCCAGTCACAGAGGCGAGGAGTGGGTAGGCTGGCATAATCTATCTACAGTTAAGTAATATTATTTTCCTTTTAACTCCTTGTTTGTCTAAATCAAGAGGTGGAGAATGAGACATTTCGTAGCCATGGTAACCATGGACACTGGAATTGGCTTTAAATTAACTGATACCGTGCTTCAGTGAGCTGATCTTCGAAAGCTGCCAAGTGTGTGCTCAGAGAGTCAGTCCGCTGGCAGTGGACCGGCTCCATTGAATGTGCTTCTAAGCTCCAGTGCCTGGAACCAGCATGAAGCATGTTTCTAAGACGACTAACTTCTCATTCCAGCCTTGCCTCCAGATTCTAGAAAATGAGTAGCTACTTGTACTCTGTGGGTCCTACTGGTCTCTTCCATGTGTGACGTCTCCTATGTCCAGCATATTCCTCCCTCACTGAAGAGCTAGTAAGCTTCCCTTTCAGTTTCAGCTCTCAAGGGATGGTCATCCTTTGACAGCCCTGACCAGACTTTACCAGAATCTTTTTGACGATGCTCACAGGGAAGCATTCTGTGTTTATTGGGCTACTAGAGCATGTATTTTATTTGTCCGTTGTGTTTGCTGTCAGGTAAGTCTGTCTCAACAGTAGTTTGAGCTACAACTTGTTCCAGATGGTTCTTGTTGCTGAATTTGTTTTGTTACTCTTTCTTACCAATCTTTAAGTTGTTTCAACTAACTTCAGTTGTTTCCTGTTTGGATACTTTGTGATTTATAGCTTACCGGTTATTTAAGGTAAGATCATTAGTTCTATTGTGTCACACAATATTTCCATTTATAGGCATGGAATTGTCTTTAAAAGCCAGATCTAAGTATATATCTGAAAGCAGTGTGATTTTTGAGCCACATTGAATTATTTGGCCGATATTTTTATGTTGACCTGCTTGTTTTTAGTACTGGCTGATTTGATTTTACAAGTTTTTTTGGTGCAATGTCTAATGTACTTTTGTGACTTTCTGTATTCTCTTGTATTTATTGAAGGCAGGAGGAAGTGGTCCATAGAGAACAGTGTAGGTGCGAAATATATCTCCCATCCAGTTTAAAGTAACCTTGAAGACTAACAATGGAGGTCTCTAGGCTGGTGCCAGTTCATGGTAAGGGAACTGACCAAACTTTGCAGTAGGTCTCCTCCAGAGTCTTCATAAAGACAGTCTATAAGGTCAATTAAAGATTTCTTGTTCAGTATAGTGTGTTAGTCTGGTTTCTGATATAGCAAGAAAAACCTGAGATAAATCTGCTTATAAAAAGAAAAGGGCTCCCTGGGCTCACAGTTTTAAAGGTTCGTTTTATAAGGACATGTTTCTTTAGGCATCTGGTGTATTGGAGGCAGAACACCATGGCAAGGGTGTATGGGGGAACAGAACTAAGAGTGATGTCCTACTATCTCCTTTAAAACCATACTACCAATGGCTTAAAAAGCTCCTAATAGGCTCTGCCTCTAAAAGATTCTGTTTCCTCCAAAGAGCACTATGCTGGTGACCATGCCTGTGAGACCCGGGTCCCTACGAACAGAATAATTAATGTATATTCTCTATGTTACCTGGAGGTTTTAATGCAGGACCGCTTTCTTGTTGACATCTTGCTTCTCCCCCTAAGAACAGTTTCCTACAGGAAGTCAAGCTAATAGTCATAACTCTCGTGCTTTCTTAGTAAACAGTGAGCATACTTTTGCGTTAGGATAACATTGCCCATTTGGGTAAGCTGTTATTATGTCAAAATTAATGCATTTAAGAAGGACTCTGGAGCTATTAGGGTGTAGTGACACTTCTTCAGGTTTTAATGGCTTCTTTAAAATGGATAAGCATTGATTTTCACAGGACAAAACGTTGAGTATAATTTTATTCCTTCTAAATAAACAACTCTAATTCACTTGTTTTGTATCACTTAAACCCTCCCTCCAAGCCGCACCACTGCCACCTACACCAGCCAGGTCGTGAAGCTTCTTTTCCTCTGACTCTCAAGTCCTTTCTTCAGAGTTGCATTAAAAGAAAAGAACAATCAGGTTATAAAACTGCCAGAGGGGGAAAATGATGCATAGAAGTGGATTTTAAATCACAGTCTCTAGCTGAGGTAAGGACTATCATTAATGATTTTTAAACGTCAGCGAGATAGAAATCTACCGAATTAGACATTGAATTAAATATTTGATGTTCTGGATTTTCGAATGTTTACTAACTAGGTCATTCATTTGCCAGACTTCTCTGATGAGGAAGAATGACTGGCAGTACAGAGTGGGAAAAACAGAAAGGGACTGTGAGAGCTCAGCTCTGCCTGCGTTAACTATGGCCTTTAGAGGCCAAGGATACGACGCAGTATATTCATTACAGTACTAGTGTAGAAACTTTTCCTATTAGGAAGGTTGGGGAAAGAACCACAATTATAGATAAAATAAAGAAGAATGGATGGGAGGCTCCTTGTAAATCTCAGAAAGGCTATCATGAGGAAAGGTTAGCAGGGATGGGTATGCTTCCTGTCCTTGACCTGATTGCTATGTATGTGAATCAAAACATCACACTCTATCAGGGCTGTGCACAAATATTACATACAATAAAAACCTAGACTGATATAAAGAATGTATCTCGGGAACCGTGTAGGCGGTATTAAGCTAGACCAATCAGCCGAAGCAAGGACACTTCATCGTTTCATCTTCTCTTTGGGTACACAGGTTTGGAGCTGACATGGAGAATCTCATCATGAGTAAATAGATAGGAACAGGAAATTTCCAGTTTCAAAGATCTCTCATATTGGACAATTATCTTAGAAAGTAGATAAGCTGGAAATGAGGACAGTCTCCTGTATCTGCAGCTACAACAATCAGCCTTCAATATGGAAAGGACGACATCATAAGATAAAAGGCTTCATCAAATCACTGGGGACACTTTCAAGAAGGGTCATTGGCAGAACCAGTGCTCCATGCTGACAAAGAAACTATGTCAGACATCCTAAACCTGTCCAGTGATGTCGCCCAAGGGCAGCATCAGCGCACCCAAACTTCTTCTCCTTCCCCTAGACTTGCAGGGAGAAGATGCAGATGCAGCTTCCTTGTAGAGGTAGCTGTCACCAGCTGTGCCAACATGAGCTGTGCACAGCCCCTCGGAACCCCACCTGTCTGCAGTCAAACTGGACACTGGGCTGTGGTGCAGGATGGCAATTGATGGAACACCAGTGAGGAAAGATGCAGGGTAGTCTTGTGCTGAGGCGTCTGGGTGTGGCAACATGAGCTAGGTGTGGCAACATGAGCTGAGTGTGGCAACATGAGCTGAGTGTGGCAACATGAGCTGAGTGTGGCAACATGAGCTGAGTGTGGCAACATGAGCTGAGTGTGGCAACATGAGCTAGGTGTGCCACATGAGCTAGGTGGGGCAACATGAGCTAGGTGTGCCAACATGAGCTAGGTGTGCCAACATGAGCTATATTTAAAATGCAAATTAAGAAGGTAAACGGAGAGTTACAGAAACACAGGTGAAAAACTTCACTAGAACTGCCTAAGTAGTAGATAGTTCTAGCTTGAATTCCGTCTTGGGTTCCAACTGCTATGCTGGGATCCAATTCAGAAGGCTTTTCCTTTCTGTCATGGGACTTCTATATGTGTAACAAGGGATCTACTTTGCATGTAAAAAAATCTCAGAATTATGTTGTGAAGAAAACTTGCTTTTAGAAAATTCTTTAATTTTTTCCTGCATATGATTAGATTTTTGTGGGTCTGGAAAAAAGAAACCACGGACGCATACCCAGGAGACTGTGGCTCAGTGAGAAAGCCATGGTTTCCCAGAGGTGCAGCAAATAGAGGCTGTTGGCTGAGTCCACTCCACACTGCAAGTTTTCTCTTCTAGGGGGATCTTGGTATAACTCTTGTGTCTCTCACTTTCCTGAATCAAGACTTGGAGGACACATGGCTGTTGAGTGCTACCCCTACTTTAAGGTGTGTAAGAGATAGACACACCCTTCCTTCCTTCCTTCCTTCCTTCCTTCCTTCCTTCCTTCCTTCCTTCTTTCCTTCCCTCCCTCCCCCCGTGAATCTGCACATATTCATTCTGATGTGTGCACACCTGTGGGTGTGTGCATACACAAAATGTATGTGTCACTCAGAGAATGACTTCAAGTGCTGATCCTCAGATGGTCCTCACCTTTTGTTCTCACTGGCTTGAAAGGTCACCATGGAGGCTGGCCTAGCTGGCCTGTGATCTTACAGTAACCAGCCTGTTTCCGCTTCTCATGTCCCATCACTGGGCTTACAGATGTGTGATGATGCTATGGCTGCTTTTTCCCTGGGATCTGGGGATTTAAACTCAGGTTTTACAAGGCAAGTGCTTTACTGACTGAGCCATCCCCACAGCCCCAACTTCATTTGTTTCGAGGGTCTGAGGTTTGCTGGCATCTAATTAGTATTTGTACAAAGAGTGTCTAATATGATTCTCAGTGGTTCTTGCCCTAGGGTATCATGCCTTTGTATGTGAGTTGAGTCTAGACTCATTGCTAATAAATAGGATATGTCAAAAGTAGGGACCCGTCACTTCAGGAGATAATTAAAGGTTGATTATTTCTCTCTTCCAATGAGACCTCACCTCAGTGTTGTGTATGTGTGTCTATGTGCGTGTGCATGTGTGTATGCATATGTGTGTGTACATGGGCGTGTGCATGCATGTGTTTACACATATGTGCATGTGTGTATTCATGTGTGTGTGTGTGTGTGTGTGTGTGTGTGTGAAAAATGCTGTGAGAAACCCGAAGTGGTCAACATGTTTCTAACCAGCTCAGTCAGGTCCCAGCTCTGGTCACAGTGAGAGAATGTGGAAGTGGATCTCCTGGGACCTGCCAATGATCAAGATCTTGTGATAAGATGCAATTCATGAGCCAATATTGGATCTAACACATAAGTCTGGAGATGACTTCCCAGGATTCTAGTGGACCCACAGAGACCCAGAATCAGGATCACCAGTGAAGCCTAGAACCTTGTCCCTTAGAATCTATGAGATAATCTGTGCTCACCGGTTCACATTTCTAAGTTTTGAGGAAAATTGTTACCTAGCAATAGATAAAAAATGACAAGCACATAGACACTATTTGGGGAGAATGGGTTCCCACTAACACTTAGCCTGGGGGTTACTATTGAAGGGCAGTGGGGTGGCAGAAGCTGAGGATAGTGCAGAACTTCAGTGCTGTCGTCTCCAGTGCTCGACCAACAGGCTGCAAATCAGGAGAATCGATGCAATTACAAGGAGGAAAAACCCCGACACTCAGGCTCCTTTCCTGTCCAGCTAAATCCGACTCTCTGGAGCTGTCAGTGTTCTGGAAAAGCTGTGGTGATTGACACTGTCAGGCAGGAGGGAAAAGCGCTGGGCTTATCCAGCTGTTCTCCTCAAGATCTAGTGCAGTGTGCACTTCCTTAGAGGATGCTTCATTTAAAAGGTATGTTTCCAAACAGGCCTTCTTCTTCCCGGTCAGAGTCAGCCTCTCCAGGAGGGGCCAAGCAGCTTCCATAGTTTGCCTGCTTCCAGGTGATTCTGGTAAAGGTTTCTGTGAACTACACTTTGAGCAAGGGTGGGTGCCTGTGAGGTGAAGGGACCTGGACATGAAGCAGGTCTGTGATGGAAGGGTGTTGGTGTTACAGAGTAAGAGAACTTGTGATTCAGGAGACAGTGAGAGGGTCCACAGGCAGGGGTCAGCAGTCTGGGATGACTGAAAGGAACGAGTCACTCATGAACTGTCAGCCTGGTGGTTGGGTACCAGTGGGAAAGGGCATTCTCAGCAATACTGGAAGTGCAGGAGAGCCAGTGCAGGAGAAAGTGCTTGTTCCCAGTGAGGGGGAGGGTAAGAGGCTCTGCCGTGTCTACGATATTAAATAATCCGGGTATCAAAATGAGGATGGGAAAGCTGGGAGCGAGAAGGAAATTGAAAAGGACCTTGGAGGAGGGTGGTGGGGAGAACAGCATCTCAAATGTAGCATGAAATTGTCCACGGAGCAGAACATGAGGCTCTTGTGGAATTAGAAAACAGGTCAGAAAGAAAGCGAGGAGTGAAATACTGCCGTGGGAAAGAGAAATTTAAGAATCACTAGGTGAAAACACATGCCATCACTTCAGTGTTATAAATACACCTAATTTTAGGAATGCTGGAGATGTAGAAAGATTGAGAAGACAGCAGAGAAGCTGCTGTGGACTCCAGCCTTAGTGTTTCTCTGTTTCTGACACTGCATGTTGATCTGGGACATTTTGAACAATTAAAGAGTTGTCAATTAATAACTTAGCCCATCTTTAAAATTGTACCACCATCATTACCACCACCACCTCTACCACCACCACCACCATCATCATCACCTTTGTGTGTGTGCACATACATGGCATGCAAATTCCATGACAGACTTCAAAAGTCACTTCTCTCCTTCCACAGTGATTTTCAGGAACCAAACTTTGTCCTTGGGTTTGGGCAGTAAGTACTGTGCCATCTCACTGGCCCTGATAGTCATCTTTGCTCAGATTTCCATAATTTGACTTCATGTTTTTTTCATATTTAGGAACCCATGCAGAAGTCCACCTTACACGTTTCTTATGTCTCCTTGGGCTGTGGGCAGTTTCTTAGTTTCTCTCTGTCTTTGGAGACTTGGACATTTGAGAGAGTACTGGGCAGGGCTTTCACACAGTGTCCCTATGTGGTCTGATATGTTTGTCTTACAGCAGACTGAGGCTATATGATTTTGTGATTTTTGTTTTGAGATAGAATATGACTATTTCGACCCAGACTAGCCTCAAATTTATAATCCACAATCCCTCTGCCTTGGTATGGTGGTTTAAATGAGAATGGCCCATAGTTTCATGTATTTGAATGCTTGGTCCCAGTTGGTAGAACTGTTTGGAAAGGATTAGGAGGCGTGGCTTGGTTGGAGGAGGTGTGTCCTGGGGGTGGATTTTGAGATTTCAAAAGCCCAAGCCAGGCCCAGCTATCTCTCTGTTTGCTTGTAGATAATAAGTGGGCTCTCAGCTACAGCTCCTGCACCATCCCACCTGCTGCTGTCATGCTCTCTGCCATGGTGGTCTGAAGCTATAAGTCCAATAAGCTCTTTCTTTTATAAGTTGCCTGGTCATGGTGTCTCTTCACAGCAATAGAGCAATAACTGAGACCCTCAGCTTCCCCTCAGCCTCCTGAATGCTGGGATTACTGGATAGTTTACTGCACACAACTTAGGTCAACTTAAAAGAGCTTAAATCAAATACACCAATTTTTATTTTCTTGAGGATTTCAATGAATTTACAGAGAAATGGTTTTATCTTCCCGAGATTTCTCCCCCACTCTCTCGGCGTTCCTTGTACTGTGTTCTATATTGTCTCCTTTGCCCAAATATTTATCACAATTAACTTTGGAGATCAGGAGCTTGTTTCTGTGTAGAAACAATATTATTTTGTTTTATACTTCTGATTTTATGGGTTTTGTTAACTAGCTGTGCTTTACAGTCCTTATCTTTGCCTTTGGCTATAGGCAGCAGCATTTAATAATCTGAACTCTGGTGACATTAATTACTAAAATGTGCATGCCTTATTGAATAGAGTCTCAGGATATTGTTAGAAGGTAAGTCAGGCTTCTACAAAAAATGAAGTTCAGAGTAAAAATAAATAAATAAATACACATTTAATTGAATATTTTTTAATTGAAAAATGCATACAATATATTTTGGTTATATTTTCTCCATCATCTCCCTACCCCCCCAACTTTGTACTTTTCTCTCTTGTACTAAAACAAAGAAAAACGAAAATAAAACAACAACAAAAAACTATCCCCTCCAATAAAAGTCAAAACAAACAAGCAAAAAATGGATAAAACAACAACAACAAAAATGCTCAAACAGAGCAAAATGAGGCAAAATGTCTACAGAACACTGTTGAGTTGGCTTTGTGTTGGCCGACTGCTCCTTGGCGTGGGGTTCACACTGACGCGTATGCAGTTAATATGCACAGTGTGACTCCTTTGGAGAACACTGATTTTGCTTTTGGCCTCCAGTGTCTGTGGAGCTGGACTCTTGATTAGGGGTGGGAGCCTGTGCCACCCTCCCCGTCTCAGCGCTGGGAGTCTGTCTGTGCAGGCCCTGTGCAAGCCCTGTGCCGCCCTCCCTGTCTCAGCGCTGGGAGTCTGTCTGTGCAGGCCCTGTGCAAGCTGCCACTGCCTCTGTGACTTTATCCATGTGTCAGCCCTGTAGTGTCTAGAAGACCGTTTCAGAGCACATTCTTTGAGCCAAGAGAATCTATAATTATTTTTGCCTCCATGTATGCTCTGAGAATAGCATTATATGAACAAAGACATCAAAGACAGCCATCTTTTTTGAGAATTAATTCTGTTGACCATTCAGTACAACCCTGCCATCATGCAATGTGATATGGGATTGGATGAGGGAAATGTGAGAAAGTCAGTGGAAAAGATTTTCCTGAGCTCAGTGCTTGGGCAGGTATGAGTGTGCTGTAACTATTTCTTCTCTACAGGCAACGAGAGTGAGGGGAGATGGAGAGGGAAGGAGAAGGGGGAGGGGGAATGGGGAGAGGGAGAGAAAACGTGTGCGCACACGCATGCCATGCTGTGTGTGTCCCTTGTGTCACGTGTGTGTTCACTGTGTGTGTGCTGGGGCATGAACTCAGGTCAACAGCCTTGGTGGCAAGCACCGTCGCCTGATCCATCTCACTGGCGCCACAATTATTTTGGGAAGGATTTCTTTCAATGATTACTTTTAAAGCACTGGCTTTACAGCCTCCTGGAATGTTCTTTCTATAAGTCAATACATACCTCCCTGGAGCCACTTTCTTATATAACATCATGCTGCTGTGCTGTGCTGTGTGTGTGTGTGTGTGTGTGTGTGTGTGTGTGTGTTCTTATATCACATCGTACTATCAACATACTGCTGTGTAAGTAGCCTCTGAGTTTTGAAGGCAGGTAGGCAATATAGCATCTCACTTGAAATTCATTTTTTTTTTTTTAAAAGTGTGAGTGTGTGTGTGAGAGAGAGAGAGAAAGAGAAGAGAAGAGGAGAGAGAGAGAGAGAGAGAGAGAGAGAGAGAGAGAGAGAGAGAGAGAGAGAGAGAAGAACAGGAATTCATTTTCCCATCTTGTGGGTTCGAGGGATCAAACAGTCCAGGTAATCCATTTTGGCAGCAAGCATGCTTATCCACTGAGCCACCTCACAGGCCCTCTGTTGGAATCGGTTTTAGAAGCTGATCACAGTGGAAACTTTGTTTCCACGCTGTTTCCTCAGTAACTGAATGTTCTTTGCTGAGCCCCTGGGTCATGCTGTACTGCTTAGATTCTCTCCTCCCAGAGGGCCATGGCAGAGCTGTCAACACCTAAACTAAAGCACAATTATGAGAAAAAGAATACTGTGTCATCATTAGCGCTAACCTCCGACACATTAACAGAAGGCTTTGCAAATGTGGCTTTGTGGTTTTTGTCATTTTTGAAGGCTTATGAGATAAACAGATTTCAGATGAATGTGCCTTAGTCATGCTACCCAAGAGTGCACACCACAGCATATACAATTAGGGAACTTCAACAACATTAAAATATGTAAAGATTTAGTTTTTTATTAGACATAGAGTATTACTTACAACTTACTGGATTTTCCCTTCTTCTACATTTCTTTGTTACACAGAAGAAACTAAAAGAAAGTAGTGTCATCATTTCTATTCAAACACTTAGTTTTGGAAAGGACGTAACAGTTTTCTGAGCATACATTAGGCACTTTCGAATGCTCTATTTTAGGTACTTGTCCTAGGTATTTTTCCTTCAATTTTTCTTTTTTAAAGTCCTATTTTTATTACTTCATTGAGAATTTCATTAGATGTATTTCTGATCATACCCCCCCCCAATTACTCCCAAATCTACCTCAACCTCCTGACCCACCCAACTCTATATCATGTCTTCTGTTTCTTGTAAGAGTCCATGTGCTATTCAGAACTCTTGGATGTGGTCCGTCCCCTGGAGCTCTGCCAGCCTAGGAGGGATAGTCCCGGTACAGCAAAGGGACAATTCAGCTGCCTTCAGCTATCAACTTCCAACGGCTCCCGAGCTCGATGTGGGACTGACTTGGTGCCTAATTTCTCCGTCCAGGTTTTGTCTATTGAACTTGTAGAGGTCTTTTTCATCCTGTTACAGCCACTGAGATTGTGTGTGCAGCTGCCCTCCTGTGTCTGGAAACTTCTGATGTAGTCATCCGTTGCCTCTGCTCTTACATTTTTTCCCAGTCCCTTTTCTTTGATGACCCTGGAAGCTCGTGGGGGAGGGGGTGTGAAATGTGCATATTGTTTAGGGCTGAGCACCCTGTAGTTTCTCATTTACTGTATATTGACGGTTGTGGGTCTCTGTGTTAGTTTCCATCTACTGATGAAGCTTGAGTGAGGCATTCATCTATGTGTACAGTGAGGTCATTAGAAGTTGGTTTTAATATTAGTCCATTCAGTGGGTAATATAGTAGCTTCTCCCCTCATGGGACCTCATTGGCCAACAATTCTAAACTTCTATCAATTCTTTTTAATTGATATAAAATTATACATATTTCTGGAGTACAGGCTGATGTTTCAATACACATATACGGTGTTTATTGATAAGATTGGGGAGATGAGCCTTTCTGATTTCCATTGCCTGTTTTCTTCATAAGGACAATGTCAGCTCCATAATGTACCTTGACTGTGTTCTGCCCCATACCTTCCCTTCCTGTCCCCTCTCCTGTCCTCTTCCTGCCAATTTCCTTCCTTCCTTCCTTCCTTCCTTCCTTCCTTCCTTCCTTCCTTCCTTCCTTCCTCCCTCCCTCCCTCCCTTCCTTCCATGTCTGAGGTTTTAACCTCTCGCTCTGTCCTCACCCTGCTTTGGAGTAGTGTACTCCTTCCCAGGGCCAGAACAGACTCTGGGCTCTCTCCTGTTCCGCATACTGAAGTTTTTCTTTACACAATGCATGTCTCTTAAAATGTTAGCACCTGCCTCACAGGATCATGTCTCCGCAGTACCCTGTTTATTCCCTGCAGGTTCCTGAGGTCTCTGTGTGGTTGTAATTCTTGTTATGAGTAAATTTTGAAAGTGAGATGGCATCAAGTACCTGGACATCTTGTGAAGTGCAGTAACCTTTGGACATGTGACTGTGGTCTCCAAATACTCAAATAAAGGGTAAAGCTTAGGTCTTAGGTAGGGCTGTTCATTGCCTCTATGGGTCCCATTCCTGTCTCCATCGATGGTCTCTGGGACCTATTCAAGTGTTCATTCACATTTTCTCAGCTCAGCATTTTAATCTGTCTATCTATCTATCTATCTATCTATCTATCTATCTATCTATCTATCTATCTATCTATTCTTGGAGGAAGATTATCTTTAGTGAAGGCATTTGTAGAGTCTAAATATATTCAAATTCTTCACCAGACATTGACCGCTATTTCTTTTAATGATGACAAATTCCAGGATAATAGAAGCATCCGGGCTGGAATTGATTCCCAGGTATTGACAGTACCTGTTGCCTTCTAGCGACTATCCGGAAGTCAGATTATTATTGTAATGAAGTGTTTGCTTACTCTTTGTACCTCTGCTACATCCCTAATTAGGGCCATTGAAATAAGCCTCCTGCTAAGGTATAAAGTGAATCTGGTTCCTGTTCAGGACTCGCTGTGCTTGGTTTTCTGGTTTGTTTCATGCTCGGTGGTTTTGTAGAATAGTACTGCACATGGGAGGGCAGAAAGTACGTTAACATGCACTGCGCAATTTCATTCACTTGTTACGTGTGTAATTTTGAATTTCAGTCACTATGGTAAGGCAGAGGGATGAGCTTTGAATACAAAACACATGATATCAAGGAACTGAGTCTAGGAGACAGGTGAGTGCACAGCAATTCAGAAAGTATAGCGTTCTAGCATGAGAGGGCAAACAAATTGAGGTGTGGGTCTTGTTTATAATAATTATTACTGACGCACCTAACTTGCAGAGAGAGAGCAGGTCCGTAGAGCATGAGAGCAGTTACCTCCCGAAGTCGTATACTTATACACGTGGGACTGAGCCAAGCTACCTTGACTTCAGAACCTGATCTGCTACAGCGTAGGTCTCATGCTCTATTCATCTTCTTAGGGCTGGTAGCTCTCAACAGAGGATGCCTGGGTTCCTCTCCCAGGCTGATGGAAACTGTGGGATCATGCTTGCTCCCAGGGTCTTGGGCCAGACACTGTTGGCACCTGATCAATGAACTGTCTTGGCTTTTTATTTTCCTGGACCAACAGAGGGACTGGGTCGGGTCCTTGTGTCAGGCGGAGGGTACCAGCTGTGCCCTCCACAGTCTTCCCTTTGTCACTGAATTTCAGGCTTCCTAATGGCTTGCTTTTCAGCACCAGTGCTAGGGGACACCTCCAAGCAGTTCCCCAACCGAGGCCATCTAGCATTAGGTGGATGTTAAACACAAGCCTGGCAATGAGCAGATCTTCAAGGACTTTCTGAATTATACCAGGGGGAGAGGGGAGTACCAGTCAGTGCCTCACTGAAATGGGTTTCAGGAACCAGCTCACGGAAGGACACCAGGCTTGCATTTTTAGTAAGTAAAGGAAACAACTCAAATTGCTTGATAACAAATGGCATTTATTAACTTTTATAACTCACTGGTCTTGGAGTGAAAGTGGATTTAGGTCGAGTTTAGACAGAGGCTTAAATAATATTGCCAGGAGTCTCCCACTGCTCAGTCTGGCTTCTCTACATGATGGTTGAGATGACCATCAGGCCCCGGCTGTAAGCTTAGTGGTTCCTCAAGGACTTAGCCTTCTCTGATGCCATCAGAATGGGAGCCTCTTGTAGAGAAGAGTTTTCAGACAGAAAGAGGAGGCAGTGGTTGAGAGGGACAGAAAGAGCAGGAGCTGTCATCTTACAACCCATAAATGACCTGGGAAGGGTTGTAGGGCAGAACTGTCATGTGAGTGTGATTCTGGGGACTCAGTAGAAGCCGTACTTACCCATCCTCTCCCCAGCAACCAAGGCCCAGGAACAGCTGCAAACCACGCCCACAAGTGACCCAGTGCTCCTCAGAGTCCTCCAGGATTAACAGGCAGCATAGCTTAGCATTGAGTTCTGACTGTAGCCTTAACTCCTGAGGCTCATAGTGGAGTCTATTCCATAACGGCTTGAGCTAAATGAATATTTTAAAGAAATAACCTAACTGCATAAAAAGGACCACTTTCCTTATTTGCAAGAAAATAAGATCCCAGCTCTTATTGAATCCATCTATGGAGAAATCTTTTGTGTTTCATTGCCCAAGAACTAGTTTTACTTGGATTTTAAAATTCATACACTTTCAGTTTCAATTTGAGAGTGTAACAGGTACGGGCTCAGGATTGCAGCCCCTGCAGGCAATTTCTTTTCTCCATTGTTTATTATTAATGAGATACTGTTATTTAGAGGTGGTACTGAGGGGTCACAGATTTAATCCAACTCTGACAAGTAACACTGCAGGTCACAGCTGGAACCCGAAAGCTCCGACATGGTCAAGACCCACACTGAAAATGCAGGGCCTCTGGGAGATTTTTCTCTATGTTAATTAACATCATTGCTTAATAATAGAAATGAGCTTAGTCTTATATCCAGTGCCAGTGTGGTTTGCCTTGTGGCTGTCTGATTCTTACATAGTATTGACTCAGTAGGTTCTGGTGTTTTAGGGAAAAATTTGTGGTTTCCTCCTGTCACCTCAGGTCCTTCTATTCTTATCAGAGGATGTGAGGATCTGATTGGACAAACCTGCCTCAAACTATCTAGTGGGGTATAAGGATTTCCCAAGGTCCCAGGAAGTAAAAGGAATAGGGGAACTTGAAAAGAAATAGAATTTTCTTCACTTATCCTTTCTTACCACGCCCCTGGCATGTTCCAAGCAGGCAGCCTATCACAGAGCTACATCTAGCTCTCTGCTCACCATTCCAGAGCCACCTCTAATGACAGGCTTCACTTAGATCTGAAGATTGATAGTGGCTCTTCTGTTCTTCTCAGTCCCTTTCTGAAGCCCCATTCCTTTCCCCATGCCTGGGGAATCAATAATTGCCTTCCCTACTCCATTTCCAGCCGCTGCTTCTCTGTTTTCATGTTCAAGGTTTCTTTATACAGTTCCTCATGAAACTCCAGCTAAAGAGTCTAGAGCTGTTGGCTGCTTAGACTCTTCTCCTGACTTCTTACAAAACAAAAAAAACAACCAACCAACAAAGCCCCCAACAACAAACAAAACAAACTTAAACTCAAACAAAACAAAATAGCAACAAAAAAACCAACAAAACAAGATAAACATAAAACCTTCTTATCTGGCCTACAAGATCCCCCAGGTCTGGTGTTATTCCTCTCAGTTCTCATCTTACTCTGTGTGTACTGAGACCACCCTGGCATTCCTCCCAATGCCCCTGTCTTGTTTTCTCCTTGGAGCACCCAGCTTGCTCTTTCTTTCCTGACTTCTGACCTCTGGAGAGTCACATGTCACTTCAAGCTCCAAGGTCACCCCCTCAAGGAGGCCTACTCTTGATCCAAAGGAGCCTCTGAGCCTCTGAGTCTGGGTGTCCCATCTCTCTGCCTTGTTTATTTGTGATACCTGTAAAAATATCAATTTCCTTTTCATACACTTCATCCATCCCCATGAGAGTAGCACTGTGTTGCCAAGGCCAACCACAGTACCTAGAATGTAGCAAGCCTGCAGCGAGTGTATGTTGAGTGGGAAACAACACAGTAGGTTCCCACACGTGTTGTTGGGTGGATAAATATATTCCATTCTGATACTCTTTGACTTAGTTACAGTTTTACTGCTGTGAATAGATACCATGACTAGGGCAACTCTTATAAGGACAACAATCATCAAGGTGGGAGCCTGTCAGCATCCAGGCAGGCATGGTGCAGGAGGAGCTAAGAATTCTACATCTTCATCTGAAGGTCATTAGGAGAAGACTGGCTCCCATATGGTTAGAAGGAGGGTCTCATTGCTTACCTCCACAGTGACACACTTCCTCCAATAAGGTCACACCCACTCCAACAGGCCACACCTCCTAATAGTGCCACTCTCTGGACCAAGCATTTCAAATCACCATACCCTTGATTCCTGGGGAGTCACAGATTCCATAACAAAGTAGATCAAAATCATATTGATTTTAGAAATCAATTCTTATTTAGAAATTCTTTTCTTTTAAAGCCGGAAAAGGACTATGATATAGTTTCAAGTTTTGAGGAAGTCATCAAGCCTTGGAATGTCCAGAGAGGGAACTCTCCAGCTTTCAGGACCACCACCCCTTCATCTTTGGTTAGTCCTGACTATATTAGTAAAGATTCTCAAGAGACAGAAATAATAGTATTTACTAAAGTACTATGGAGGTGTGTTATAGAAACTGGCTCATGAAGATGTGGAGACTGAGCAGGTCCAAGATTTGCTGCCTGCAAGCTGGAGACTCAGATCAGGTAGTGATGTAACTTCAAGTTCAAGCCAAAGGATGGAGTAGTAGGGGAGCTGATGGTGTAAATCCCATTCAAAGGGCAGAGAAAGACCAATGTCATGGCTCAGACAGGCAGGCAGAAAGCAGATGGGCCATTTCCCCTTCCCTCTGTGTTTTGTTTTACTGACACTTTTGAGGGATTGGATGCCAGCTGATATAAAGAATTAACCGATCTGTGGCTGGGGACCTCAGGTTGGGCCACAGATCTCCATAGCCAATTAGCGCCGGGAGAAAGCTACCCCCCCAGGAGCGTGGAAAAGCCATGAGTAGGGTTAAGACGAGCATCACTGCTCACCGGGACCTGGGGACCTCAGCCTGGGCCACAGGGCTCCAGGAGAGAGCTGGTATCCCAGGAGTGCTGATACACCTTCGAGCATAGGCAAAACCACCACTTCTGTTCAAACTCACTGGATCAAGAGGGACCCTTGTAGAGCCATCAGGACACAGGAACCAAGGGGTACCTGGGAACAAGATCCTTCTGGTTTCTGTCTGCACCCCAGAGCTGACCCTCTGCCACAGCACTCCAAACCCAAACACATTTCAGAGAGAGCTGGTCTTCAAGGAGTATTGATACAGAGGCCTGCAGGAGGGATAAACCACAGCCAGACAGAGTAAGGTCAGCTAACATCAGAGTTAACAAGATGGCAAAAGGCAAGGACAAGAACATAAGGAACAGAAACAAAGGCCACTTGGCAACATCAGAACCCAGCTCTCCCACCACAGCAAGCCCTGGATACCCCAACACACCAGAAAAGCAAGACTCAGATTTAAAATCAGTTCTCATGATGATGATAGAAGATTTTAAGAAAGAAATTAACACCCTTAAAGAAACACAAGAGAACAGAGGTAAAGAACTAGAAGTCCTTAAAGAGAAAACATAGAAATCCATTAAAGAATTACAGGAAAACACAATCAAACAGACAAAGGAAATGAATAAAACTATCCAGGAGCTAAAAATAGAAATAGAAACAATAAAGAAATCACAAAAAGAGACAACCCTGGAGTTAGAAAACCTAGGAAAGAGATCAGGAGTCATAGATGCAAGACTAACCAACAGAATACAAGAGATAGAAGAGAGAATCTCAGGAGCAGAAGATACCATTGACAACATCGACACAACAGTAAAAGAACATACAAAATGCAAAAAGTTACTAACCCAAAACATTCATGAAATCCAGGACACAATGAGAAGACAGAACCTAAGGATAATAGGTATAGAAGAGAGTGAAGATTCCCAACTTAAAGGACCAGCAAATATCTTCAACAAAATCATAGAAGAAAACTTCCTAACTTAAAGAAAGAGATGAACATAAATATACAAGAAGCTTACAGAACTCCAAATAGATTTGACCAGAAAAGAAATTCGTCCCGTCACATCATAGTGAAAACACCAAATACACAAAACAAGAAAAGAATATTAAAAGCAGTAAGGGGAAAAGGTCAAGTAACATATAAAGGCAGACCTATCAGAAATCCCCCAGACTTCTCACCAGAGACTATGAAAGCTAGAAGATTCTGGGCAGAACTCATACAGACCCTAAGAGAACACAACTGCCAGCTCAGACTACTGTACCCAGCAAAACTCTCAATTAACATAGATAGTGACACCAAAATATTCTATGGCAAAACCAAATTTACACAATATGTTTCCACAAACCCAGCCCTACAAAGGATAATAGATGGTAAACATCAACTCAAGGAGGGAAACTACATCCTAGAAAATGCAAGAAAGTAATCTTTCAACAAACTGAAAAGAAGATAGCCACACAAACCTAAAAGTGACATCGAAAATAACAGGAACCAACAATCACTATTCCTTAATATCTCTTAACATCAATGGACTCAATTCCCCAATAA
>CM052703.1:68426524-68436922 GCA_028551405.1 Uromys caudimaculatus | reverse complement strand
CTTTACCAATCCTAAGTCCGATAGAGGGCTAATATCCAATATATACAAAGAACTCAAGAAGTTAGACTCCAGAAAACCAAATAACTCTATCAAAAAATGGGGAACAGAGCTAAACAGAGAATTCTCAACTGAGGAAATTTGCAGGGCTGAGAAGCAAGTAAAGAAATGTTCAACATCCTTAGTCATCAGGGAAATGCAAATCAAAACAAGTCTGAGATTCCACCTCACACCAGTCAGAATGGCTAAGATCAAAGACTCAGGTGACAGCAGATACTGGCAAGGATGTGGAGAAAGAGGAACACTCCTCCATTGTTGGTGGGATTGCAAGCTGGTACAACCACTCTGGAAATCAGCTTGGTGGGCCCTCAGAAAAATGGACATAATACTACCTGAGGACCCAGCTATACCACTCCTGGGCATATACCCAGAAGATGCTCCAGCATGTAATAAAGACACATGCTCCACCACGTTCATAGCAGCCATATTTATAATAGCCAGAAGCTGGAAACAACCCAGATGTCCCTCAACAGAGGAATGGATACAGAAAATGTGGTACATTTACACAATGGAATACTACTCAGTTATTAAAAACAATGACTTAATGAAATTTTCAGGCAAATGGATGGAACTTGAAAATATCATCCTGAGTGAGGTAACTCAGTCACAAAAGAACGAACATGGTATATACTCACTGATAAGTGGATATTAGCCCAAAAGTTCAGAATGCCCAAGTTTCACTTAAAGTAACCGCTGTACTTAGTGGGAGAGGGGACTGAAGGATCTGAGGGAGTCTGCAGCCCCATGGAGGGAACAACAGTGTCAACTGACCTGACCCGCCCCCCCTCGGTCCTCCTGGAGGCTGGATCACCAACCAAAGAATGCACATCGAGGGAGACCACATATGTGGCAGAGGAGGGCCTTGTTGGCCATCAGGGGGAGGAGAGGCCCTTGGGCCTGAGGGTGTTAGAGGCCCCAGTAAAGGGGAATGTCAAGGTGGGAATAAGGGAGTAGTTGGTTGGTTGGGTGGGAGGTGGAATACCCTCATAGAGATGGGGGAGGGGGAGGGAATAGGGGGTTTCCAAAGAGGAGACCTAGAAGGGGGGAAACATTGGAAATGTAAATAAAGTATCTAAAAAAAAAAAAAAAGAATTAGCCATCACTCTTGGAAAATGTATAAGTTAGTTTAGTTCTGGTTAACTTAGAGTCATCTGGGAAGAGGGAACCTCAACTGAGAAAAATGCCTCTATCAGATTGGCATGAAGGCAAATCTGTGGGGCATTTTCTTGATTAATGATCAATGTGGGAGGGCCTGGCCCACCGTGGGTAGTACTGCCCCTGGAGAGGTGTACAAAAGGGCAAGCTGAGCAAGCCATGAGGAGCAAGCCAGGGAGCAGCACTCCTCAGTGGTTTGGGCTTCAGTTCCTGCCATGAGTTTCTTCTGCCTGACTTCCCCCAGTGATGACTGATAGGAAAGTGTAAAACAAAATTAACCCTTTCTTTCCCAAGTTGTTTTTGGTTGGAATGTTTGTGTCACAGCAATAGAAGGCCAAGCAGGTCAGATGGTTATCTGCTACTTCCACCCATTTGCTTATACTTTACATTGAATATGCATTGGGTATATGAATACTCAATGTGTTTATACTCTTAGAAATCTGATTTGACTTGTGAATTGATGAGGCATGTGCCATGTGATGCTGGGCACAGAAAGGCTAAGCTCTTGTCCCCTCCTCTTGCCCACTTGGGTCCCACCGGGACTTTATGCCACTTTTGTGGGTGAGGTAGAGATGAGCTAGTTCATTTTCAAGGAATATGAGTCATATGATCAACATAGAACTGAAATTAAAAAAAAAAAAAACCTTTCCTTCTGCAAAATTTCCCCTGAAATTTATTTTTCCCTTGAAGTCTTCTTAAGTCCAAGTATTTGAAGCGTCTGTCATGAAAGTCTGTTGGTTAGCTGTTTCTGATCAGCCAGTCATCCACATGGGGATTATTTTGAACATGTGTTCTTGTTACTAGTATAAAGGAAGGATGGCTTCTACAAGGACCCAAGGGAATACAAACACAAAGTTTTGCACTTGGTCTAAAACTTCAAGGTAATACAGAATCATTTGCAAATCAATAAGTGTCAGACTGGTATCTTCCCTTTAGGATTTTATAGCTTGTTCTTTGAAAAACATCTTTATTGGAAGATCAGTACTTGGTCTAGATTTACACTTTTTTTCTTTTATTGATCTATAGTCATGGTTTGGTTCAAATAGACATTTCTTTCAAATATATTATGTACTTTGGCCTAGCTATTTTTTAAAAAAATATTCTATATAGTCTATAGCAGTGTAGAATAAGCTTACTTTTAAAAATTATTTTCATGGACACTTAACACATGCTCCCCTAAAGTTTATGATATAGCTCTAGATGATGGTCTAAATGCTATGAAGAGTTGATGGATCCCAGGGCTGGGGAGGTGGTTCAGAAAGTAACGAGTTCAGCATGCAAGCATGAAGACCTGAGTTTGAATCCCCAGAACCCATGTAAACCTGGACACAGCAGCACACATCTGTAACCTCTGCTTCTGTGGTAAGGAGGGAAGCAGAGCTATGAGAATCCCTGGAAGCTAACAGCTAGCCTGGCATACACAATGGCAAATGGGAGACTGAGTTTCATATCAGGTAGAAGGTGAGATCTGACACTCAAGGTCATCCTCTGACCTCCACACATGCACTGAGGCATATGTGGTCCTTCACACACACACACACACACACACACACACACACACACACACACACACACACACACACACACACTACATACATCACATAGAGAAAAAAGAATCAATGAATCCCATGATTCATACTGGGCATTTTGGAGATTATCGAAGATGTTTTTAGTTTGTTGTGTGTTTTCAAGTGAACCACTATCCCAACATGAAAGCCAATCTACTTGAAGCCTAGAGGTCACTCAAGCCTTGAATTACAATTTGTTCTACCAAAGACTAAAATCACATCATTAGTGCTTTCAGAGTTCAAAGTTCAGAAACAAACAAAAAACCAAAACCAGGCTGGGAAAGGTTCCAGTCCAAGAGCACAGACCCTGTTCCTCGGTCTCCCACTCAACACCTCCCACCGTTCTCTAGCTTGAGGCTTGGATCTACAAGCTAACCTCATGTATAACGTCATAATTCTTTCTCTAACTTCAAGACTGAGCATGTCTGAGACATATAGCCTGGGTCAATGCTCCCCGGAAAGCCCCTTCCTCTTCTGTCTGTCTCTATCTCCAGAATGGCAACCAGATAACTCAAGCATGGCCTTTGTCCTCTGAGGGGCAACTATGAGCTCAGAGAAGAGCACCTTGGCTCTGTGTGTGGCTTTGTTGGAAGAGGTGTGTCACTGGGGGCGGGCTTTGAGGTTTCAAAAAGCCTACACCAGGCCCAGTATTCCTCTCTCTGCCTACCTGCCAGCCTGCAAATCAGGATGTAGCTCTCAATTACGTCTCCAGCACCTTGGCTGCTTTCCTGTGGCCCTGCTTTCCACCATGATGATGAAGGACTGACCTTCTGAAACTGTAAGCCAGCCTCCAATTAAATGCTTTCTTTTATAAGAGTTGCCTTGGTCTTGCCTCTTCACAGCAACAGAAGAGTGACTAAGACATGGTGCCAAAGGAAATTTTTGTTTTGTTTTGGTTTTGGTTTTGGTTTTTCGAGACAGGTTTCTTCATGTAGTCCTAACTGTCCTGAAACTCACTCTGCAGACCAGGCTGGCCTCGAACTCACAGAGATCTGCCTGCCTCTGTCTCCCAAGTGCTGGGATTAAAGGCATGGGCCACCAATGCCTGGTGCTTTTGTAATGGAAAATTTTGAAATGGTAAAATACTCTAGACATTGAACCAAATTATAAATTAGCCATTTTTCCCCCATGATTTTACTGTTTCCCCAACCAGGCTTTAAATTTTCACCCAGACAATCCTACCTGTCTATTATTTTATTCTTCTCATTCCCAAAGAATAAACCAGCGACAGGCAAATTCACACATACAGAAAAATACAGAGGTTTTGGGGTTTGTGTTTTTTTTTTTTTAAATTATTTTATTTATTTTCATTCCAGCCATTACCCCCCTCAGTCCCCCCTCCCAGTTCCTCATCCTATTCCTCCACCCTTGCCTCTGAGATGGTGTTCCTCCCCCTCAACCACCAGGCGTCCCCCTTCCCTGGGACCTCAAGTCTCTCCAGGATTAGGCACATCTTCTCCCACTGAGGCCAGACCAGGCAGTCCTCTGCTATATATGTGCTGGGGGGTGTGTCTGAGGGGGGCCTCGGACCAGCCTGTGTATGCTCCTGGTTAGTGACTCAGTCTCTGGGAGCTCCCAGCGGTCAGGGTTAGTTTCGACTTCTGGTCTTCCTATGGGGTCACTCTCTCCTTCAGCTTCTTCAATCCTTCCCCTAATTCAACCATGTGGTCCCTGACTTCAGTCCAATGGTTGGGTGTAAGTAACTGCATCTGTCTCAGTCAGCTGCTGGTAGGGCCTTTCAGAGGACAGCCATGCTAAGCTCCTGTCTAAGCACATCATACCATCAGTAATAGTGTCAGGCCTTGGTGTGCCCCCCACCCCCCAAGATGGATCCCATGTTGGGCTGGTCATTGGACTTTCCTTTAGTCTCTTCTCCATTTTTGTCCCGGCAGTTCTTTTAGACAGGAACAATTCTGGGTCAGGAATTTTGACTGTGGGTTAGTACCCTGTCCCTCCACTTAATGCCCTGTCTTTCTACTGGAGGTGGATTCTTCGGGTTCTCTCTCCCCAATGTTGGGCATTTTGGCTAAGGTCACCCCCAATGAGTCCTGAGAGTCTCTCACTTCCTAGATCTCTGGGTCTTTCTGGAGGGTCCCCCCCCCCCGCCTCCCACCCCATGAGGCTGCATATTCATTCTCCTGGCCCTTTGGGCTTCTCTCCTGTCCCCCCATACCTGATCCTGTTCCCCCTTTCCTCTCCCCTTCCCCTCTCCCACTCAGGCCCCTCCCTTTGCCTCCTGTAATTATTTGTTCCCTGTGGGGGTTCTGTGTAAAGATCACAGTGTCTGTACTCACCCACACCCATTCTACAGATTCTGCCTTTCCTAGAAGGCTCTTGCTTTTCTCAGAAAGGCACAGAACATGTATCTTAAAGCACTGTCCCCTCCACAGGACAAGTGTGCAAACCACTCAGAGCTGTTGCAGACACTATGCCAGCTCTTCAAAGGACATCTCAAGGCACCTTAATGCTGAGATAAAAGAGCCCACGGGCAGAAGAGGCCAGTACCTGGCAACCAGGAGACTTAATTCTTGCCATCGTCCCCTGAAGGGCAGGAAGGAGTGTCTCATTAGACTCTCCCTGTTGAAGACATAGCAATCTCGTGGGCACTTGGCGCTGGCTTCCTTGGCAGGAGCAGGCTGGCCTCCTCCTCATTTGTCCCTGCCAGCAGGAACATGACATCTTAACTGGAGTTGTAGCTTCAGTAATCCACCCAGGCTCCAAACCCTCATGGCTTCTCTCTTTTTATTCCGCTTTGGTTTTCTCTCCTCTCCATCACCCCCCCCCCGGGGGGTTTTTAAAGAATCAGAATGATTCTTAATCCCCCTCTCATTTGTCTTACCTATTGCTCTCTGTGGCTGTAGGAACTTAGCAGTGAGCTTGGGAAATCTGGGCTCCCCCTGGCTCCCTGTGTGGTCCTTATCAAAGAAACCCTTCCACTCTGCCCTGGTGACCCAATGTTCAAGAACAAGTTCCCTTGCAGAAGCTGTGTATGAGATGTGTTGCCAATAGCCCTCACTTTAGCTAACAGCAGAGCCTCATGAACTGAGCTACTTACCAGTGGAATCCAGTCGTGCTGTCACGTGCCAGCTAGCTGCTTACCCCATTAGTTGGATGTAAAGTGATGGTCCTGGGGGAAAGATCAGAACTGTGGGTAGTGGGAGCCTCAGGGAGACCCTGGGCTTTGGTCTGTTTTCATTTGTTGCAACTTGAACAATTGCTTAATCTACCTTTACATTACACAGGCAAAGCTGGCAGGCTGAGAGGACATATTTAAATGCACATTGGTGTAAGGGAAGCAGGCTGAATGCATCAGTAATATATTAGTGAGTGTTCTCTAGAGGAACAGAACAAATAGAATATCTACTTAATTATATGGGACATTTGGGGGCTGGGACGCAACTTGCCTAGCATGTACAAAGCCCTTGGTTGAATCTCTCCTGTTGAATAAAGTGAGCATGATGTTACATGCCTATTATCCCAGCACTCAGGAAGTTGAGAAAGCAGGATCAGAAGATTAAGGTCATCATCAACTATGTAACATTTGAGAGCAGCCTAGACTACATAAGACTCGTTCTTAATAATTAATTAATCAATTAGTCATTTATTGTATTGGCTTCTGTACTGGCAGACTGGGCAGTTCAACAGTAGTTATTTTCACTCTGGGAAGGAAAAGAGCGTGGTAGCTGCTTACTTCAAGAATTTGGAAGCTTCAGAGCATCGGGGACCAATGCTTCTGTCCCAGTTAAGTCAGGTAGCGTGGAAGCTGTTCTTCCTGGGTCTTTGTTGAGAGGTCAAGGAGCCTTAATGGCTACAGGCAGAGTGGGTGGAGCTTCTGCCGCACAGATGTCTGTTTTCAGTGCTTTTTCCATGTGACTCCCAGCCTATTGGATGCTGCTGCCCACACCCCCCTCAGTCACTCCCTCATGTGTCAGTCTTCTCTGGAAACAGCCTTACAACTGCGCTCAGCTAATCTAGGTGTCTCTCAAGTCAGCTTGAAAATAAAGACTAATCAACATAGTGAATAGTTTAAGAAAATCTATATTTCACCCACCGAGTGAATAGTGCATCCAATCAGGGCAGACTAATGCTCCTTCCGCAGTTCCAGGTCCTACTTAATTTCTGGGATCTGTGGCTCTGTTAGATAAATGGGAACGAGGGTCACTAATCAGCTGACCTTAAACTAAGAAACTTCCCTCCACTGTGTAAACCAGCTGAATGTAGGCACAGTGAAGGAGTGGCTGTAAAAACCCCAGAGAGATGGTAGCACAAAAAGAAATGTCTTTGCTGTGGACCTTGAACCAGGGAACAGAGGTTGCCTCTACAAACTGGACGAGGGGGGAAAGAAAACTCTTGTCCCATATCTTCCAGAAATCCACCTGCCTCTGCCTTCCAAATGCTAGGATTAAAGGCATGTGCCACCACTGCCTGGCGAGGGGACATCCCATCTTTATACTGTGAGTTGGGGAGGGAATTTCTACTTTTGAACTAAATAAGGATCTGAAGGGGCATGGTTTTCTCACCTAGTTAACTTGCATGTGTAAAAAGACTTCCTACATTAGTGCCCAGTGGCCTTATCAGCGTGAAAGGAAAGGTGTTCTATGTTCTGGGGGAGCTATGCCTGGGTTGCCACAGCTGCATGCTCAGAAGACAGAGACAGCACATCTGGCCACTTCTTTGTACGCAGGATGTTTTGTGGTCCAGCTGATGCATGAATAACAACAGTCATGAGACTTTCTGCTAAGTGTCCGTCCTTATCCCCACCCCAGACTCTAAGGACCAAAGCTTCAAGGAGTCTCTACCTTCCCTGTAGTTAGGTATATCCTGAGGTGTCCTCAGGCGCTCTTGGTGATGAGAGGATGACTTGGGTAGTCAGATATTTCCTAGGTCTCTGTGGGGAAGTCATGCCCGAGTGGCAGTCAGTAATGAGGTGAGGATTTCAAAAGATCCCTTCATGTGTCTCTTGGTAACATAAAAAGTTTGTTCCTTCAGATTGGAGTTAAGTAACCATTTCTGATTGGTTGGTGCTAATTGCACACAGAGCTTAATTAGAACATTAAGGTGTGATGGGTGTACAGTGCCAGCCATGGACCTGGAGCAGTGGCGACACATTTGCCAGCATTTTGCCACCTTGTTTATTATTTGCTAAATTACAAGTGAAAATCAATGCTCAAAGCCTGGGGTGGTGGTTAACATGATTTAAAGATGAAAGACTGTTAAAAGAAGCCAGAAGCCTGGAAAGTTCTCTGAGCTTCAAAATGTATCATTTGGAACCAAACTGTTGCCTAGCAATTTCTTAAAAAAAGTCTGCTTTTGTTTTTCTTACAATTTACTTCTCTAAGCTCAACAATAAAAGTGTGTTGGGTGTGTGTCTGTTTTGTGTGTTGCCATGTATTTGTGGTGTATGATATGTGTGTGTGTGTAGTGTATTGTGGTATATGTGTGGTGTGTGTGATATGTATGTGTATGTCTGCATGTGTGTGGTGTATGCATGAGTATGTGGTATATGTGTTGGTGGTGTGTGTGTGCATGTGTGTGTGTGTGGTGTGTGTGTCATTGTATATGTGTCTGTATGTGTGTCTATGTGGTGTTGTGTGTGGTCTGTGTGTGTGATGTTGTGTATGTGTGTGTATAGTATGTTGGTAATTGAAGCTCTCTGTAAAATCAATTTAACTGACTGAGTTTGCTGCTCTGTGTATCAGATCTGTGGACAGATGGCCTTCAGGGAGGGGACACCAATGAAACAATAGAGGGTCTTAAAGTAGAAATGGCAAAGCTTGTGGCATGCATTTGAGATGCTTTCCTGTGAAATTCTTGTTTTAGATCTTGCTAGTAGGGTTTATTGATTTAATAATGTCAGAGTTAAGCCAATGATGGAGCGACAAGGTCAACTGTACACAGCAGTGAACAGTGCTAAGCTCACACTCCAGGATAGAGAAGTTTGCCTAGCACTTTGGCCGCAGAATAATGCAAGGTCCTGTAGTTAGGCTGTCACACCGACATGGCTGTGTTGGAACCAGCACCAGAGGGGACACTCTCCAGGTGTAGAGGATAAAGTGTCAGGGTCGATTGGCAACATCTGCCAGACATGGGGTACCTCATTCCAGAGATCAATACTTCAAAGCTGTCAAGAGTGAACACAGTTTTAATGGCAACTGTATTAATTGGCAATCCCATCTATTTATTATTTAGCAGCAAGTTACTGAAGTCTTAAAAAATGTCAGACACTGTGCTGTGGGTTGGGAATTCATTAGGGAATAAGGCAGGTGTGTCACTAGGGATGTGACATTAGGGACGAAGGCAGTTGTTGCTTAATAGAGAAACCAGGCAGAGAGCAAACATGGAAGGAAATACTTTCCAGGCCACTTTGACTATGATAGACGCATGGAGATGAGAGAGAAAGACAAGAATGTCAGAGCAAACTCTGGCCGGAGATGGCATTTAGGGAGAGGAAGCCGGAAGAAGCTGGCAAAGGACAAGAGGGAAACATGAGATGACAGGCGTGTGTGTGTGCGTGTGTGTGTGTGTGTGTGTGTGTGTGTGTGTGTGCGTGTGTGTGTGCGCGCGCGCTGTATATATAAAATCTATATCTATGTCAATTAAACAACTGTACCTTTCTTTTTCTTTTTACCACGATTTCTCAGAAAGTAGACTTCTCGTTTTGTTTTTCTTGCAGGAACCAGACTTACTGCATAACTGGGGGTGCAGGACCTTCAGCCAAGGGAAGACTGAGTCCAAAGAGAGCAGCACTCCTGGGGAGAGTGGGAGGCAGAGAGCTGCTGTAATCCACTGTTGTGAGTCTACTTTTATAAAATCTAGACTCACTTCTCTTTGTTTCTGAAAATTATCACCAGTGCCCTGTTGTGTGATCAGAGCTAGACATGGGATATATTACTGAATGCCCAAACATGGAGGAACTAAGACCCTCTGATGAGGACAAGTACTCATGTCCCTCTGCCTCATCCCTCAGATGTACCTGTCTATGGTCTGAATGTGATCAACCACACTTCTTGTATTCCTTTAAAGATTTGTTTATTTTTATATTAATGGTTAATATAATTAATTAGCTAATTTTATTAATTTATTTTATCTTAATGACTAATCAATTAATTAATAATTGCACCCTAGTCTGGCTTGGTGAACAGTAACCAGACTTTTGGGTACTTTATGGGTTTCTATTTCTACCATCCTTTCCCACTCTTATCCCTTCCAACTCTCCAACAACAGGTGGTGGAGAGAGAAGGCTAGAGGTAAAAGGTTGGGGAGACACGTTGATATTGTTGGACTACTTCCTGATGATTAGGGGTGTTGAGTTCCTTGGGGTGATTTTAATCTTCATTGTCAGGTTATCTCCAACCTGCAACTAGCAACAGCAGCATCAGGAGGAGCAGCATCAAGAGGAGGAGCATCGGGAGGAGGAGCACCAGGAGGAGGGGCAGCATCAGGAGGAGGAGCAACACCAGGAGGGAGCAGCAGAAGGAGGAGCAGGAGGAGGAGGAGCAGCAGAAGGAGGAGGAGCAACATCAGGAGGGAGCAGCAGAAGGAGGAGCAGGAGGAGGAGGAGCAGCAGAAGGAGGAGGAGCAACATCAGGAGGGAGCAGCAGAAGGAGGAGCAGGAGGA
>CM052703.1:68403930-68426424 GCA_028551405.1 Uromys caudimaculatus | reverse complement strand
CAGCAGCAGAAGGAGGAGGAGCAACATCAGGAGGGAGCAGCAGAAGGAGGAGCAAGAGGAGGAGGAGCAGCAGAAGGAGGAGCAGGAGGAGGAGCAGCAGCAGGAGGAGCAGAAGGAGGAACAGTGGAAGGAGGAGCAGGAGGAGAGGAGGAGGAGCATCAGGAGGAGGAGCAGCATCAGGAGGAGAAGCACCAGAAGGAACAGCATCAGGAGGAGGAGCAGAAGGGCCACAGCCCCTCTCAGGGCTCTCGAACTTTTGTACCCTCTCAAGAGTCCTCAGAATTCCAAACATCATACTCTTGCAAAAACTATCTTCAGTTGGCAAAATCACACTACTGCTAGAGCATGAGGCAAGCCATAGTCATTGGCTGTGGACAAACACATTCCATAACATTTCTATGTTTTTTCAAAGAAACCACAATTCTCACAACAATGAACCTAATGGGTTCATTGAGGTTTTTCACACAAGTATGGGTGAAGGATTACCCTGGATGACTCAAAGGCATCTTCATCATCAAAAAGCCTGGCCCAGTCTGGGTGAGAGCTCACAACAGTTGTTTTCCTGGAAGTCCCTATCTAACTTGCAGGCAGTTCCACTGAACAGTCTCCTCTTACAGACATTATTCACTGTTTTTATAAGCTTGGAGTGCAGCCTTGTGAGTCTTGTAAGTTTCATGAACCTCTTGAGCTTGGTAAGTTTGCTTCCTAAGTTTCATGAGTCCCCTTCTTCCCACTAGAAGAACATGGAGGAAAGTCAGTCACACAACAAATAGTGAAGAAAGTGTCCTAAGTAGAAACACACACCTTTAAAAAGTTATATGCTGATGGACTGATGCCCAGAGACTTTGGGAACCTAGTCTGTGTTTCCCTAGAACAGTGGTTTGGTACTTGTTCTCATAGTGTTCGAGAAGACCTCATAGAACATAACACCTATGAATAATGAAAATATCTTTATATTTGAAAAGGCCATTGACGTAGGCTGCAAAACAAAAGCACTAAAATAATGCAGAAAGGGCTGAGAGATGGCTCAACAGTTAAAAGCACATGCTATTCTTCCAGAAGCCCCAGGCTTGATTCCTGGCTCCCATATTAAACAGCTCATAACTTCCTGTAACTCCAGCTCTGGAAATCCAACACTCTTTCTTCTGGCTTCTGCAGGTGCCTGCACAAATGTGGCATACACATATACATACACACATAAATAAATAAATAAATAAATAAATAAATAATATTCATATAATAAAATTTGTTCCAGGAATACAACTTTTGTGAGCTCTCATCCAGGCTGGGGTGCACTTTTTGTTGATGAAACATCCTTTGAGCCACCATGCTAATTCTATACCGATACTTGTGTAAATGACCCCAATGAACCCATTGGTTCACCAAGCTAGACTGGGGTGGAATCCTACAATCTGTTGTTGGCGCCCTACCTGGGGTGAACAAGCATTTGTTCACGTCTCCTTAGGAAAAGTCACACAATGTTGTCAACTCTTGGCTAACAGGACCATAACCTATTCCTGTGCAAAGCTTAGGGGGACACATGCACTTTTCCAATAAGGCTTTTAGGATCCCCAGACAGCTGCTCAGCACTTTGCCACTTTGACAGTGAAGTTCACCCCAAAGCACAGCATACAAAAATCCATGACATTAAACAGCCCTGACAAGGATCCTTGTTTGCTGTAGGAGGCTGGAGCAAGAAGGCAAACATTGCCTTGTTCAACATCAGCTTGGAAAAGGCAGTGAGGTTGCTCAATGCTTTCGCTACTCTGCACCTGTGAATCACCACGAGAGCAGCCCATGTTCTGATTTATCAAGAAAGTGAGTTTGCAAATATGGTCCTGCAGATGACAGGTGTTGAGTGTGACTGTGGCTTGAGGGCAGGAACAGGGACTGCAATGACACTTGGGAGGAGAGATGCAGAGTGCACTGGATTAAGAGCTGGGAGCTGACTGACAGGGACATGGAGACCAGCCCTGAACCCTGGTGTGATCACAGATAAGCTACTTCTACTCTGAGCCTTTTCCCCTCAGGATGAGCAAAGGGTGTGGCTTAAATTACATCTGAGGTCCTTTACCTTCACTACTATTTGTTGATCTTTCTTTCTTTCTTTCTTTTTTTTTTTTTTTTGTATTTTGTTTTTGTTTTTTTCGAGACAGGGTTTCTCTATGTAGCCCTGGCTGTCCTGGAACTCACTCTGTAGACCAGGCTGGCCTCGAACTCAGAAATCCACCTGCCTCTGCCTCCCAAGTGCTGGGATTAAAGGCATGTGCCACCACTGCCTGGCTATGTGTTGATCTTGAGATCTCTTCTCATACAGAAACCAAACTGGTGATGTGGGAATTAGTGGTGTGTCCACCCCCTGATCTAAGATAGAAATAATTGTCATTCTGTCTGTGTCAATGGCATGACACTACACTGTATGTTTACTAGGCAAGATCCAGAACCTTCATACAAGAAGAATGCTTTTTATCCTTTGACATGCAAAGAAATGTCCTGAATTAAAATTGTGCACAGAGCCACATGACAAGAAGTAAAAACTTGGAACTTTGGCTCTAGCAAGCTTTTCCTAAGAGGAGGAAGAGGTGGGGTTTAATGCATGGTTCCCGGTTAGAAGTGAGCAGAACCGAGAACAGGGTGCTCTTACTGAACAGGCGAAGTGGCATCAATAACTCGGGAGGGTTTTCAGAGGGAAATGAGCCCAGTATAGAAGTTTGCTGCCACGTTTGATGTGAAGATTGGGGGTACCTCACATATGGGTATATTTAGCCATCTATGTGTGTGTGTGTGTGTGTGTGTGTGTGTGTGTGTGTGTATGTTGTGTGTGTAGTGTGTGTTGTGTGTTTGTAGTGTGTGTTGTGTGTTTGTAGTGTGTTTGTAGTGTGTGAGTGTAGTGTATGTGTGTTCATGTGTGTGCATGTGTATGTAGTATGTGTATGTGTGTAGTGTGTATTGTGTTTTTGTAGTGTGTGTGTAGTATGTGTACATGTGTAGTGAGTGTTGTATGTAATGTGTGTGTATGCATATGTGCGTGTGCATATGTGCTTGTGTGTGTGTTCATGTGTGTGCATATGCGTATGTGTGTAGTGTGTGTTATGTTTTTGTAGTGTTTGTGTGTAGTATGTGTATGTATGTAGTGTGTAGTGTGTGTAATATGTGTGTGTGCGTGTGTGTGTAGTATGTGTACACGTGTAGTGAGTGTTGTGTGTAACGTACGTGTATGCATATGTGCGTGTGCGTGTGTGCTTGTGTGTGTGTGTGTTTGATATGATGAGCATGAGGAAGCCAGAGAACAGCCTTGGATATTGGTCCCCACTTTTGACTTTGTTTGAGACAGGGTCTCTTTGTGGCTTGCTGCTATGTAGACTAGCTGGCCTGGAAGGCTGTCCCCACCTCTCAGGTCCTCATGGAAGCTTTGAGGTTATAGACATGTGCTGCTGTGTGTGGGTACATGTAGGTCTGGCTTTACATGGGCTGAGGACATATGCACCAAAAGTGCCACCCACTGAGCTTCTCCCTAATATCTAGCCTAACATTTTAAATTATAATAGGAAATGGCCCACTCTTTATGTGTTAGGATAGTATCAACTAATTAAATACCATACAAGGTTGGGGGCTCTCCTTGGTTTTCCTTCTTTATCATGACAAGAGAAGGCACAGAAAGTATAGAGAGGAAGGTGACCTTTCTAGGTAGGCAGGTTAGAAGCTGCTGATGGACATCCTGAAATTCACACTTTCTACTGGGTTTCTAACAAACTTGACCCGGCTCCCCACGGGACTGAGAAGGGAATCCATCATGGGTTAGAACGCTTTGGTTTTTTTTTGTTTTCTTTTTCCTCTCAAGTCAGAACCCAATTTATCACTGCCAGATAAGAAGTGAAAAGGTCATCTTCTCACTTTGAAATTCCTGAATCATTTAATAGCTAATTTGTACTTCTAATTACTACCTTTCTCTTTTGTAATTATTTTGAATTATTGTCCTCCTGCTACGATTAATGGGCAGGCAGAAGACAATAAAACATGGCTCTAAGCATCAATTGGTTAGTGTGGCAAATTGAGCCCCTTGGACAAGGCAGACAAAACCTTGCTGTTTTGTTCAGTGTTTCTGGATCTTAGACAAAGAACCCAGCATCTGACCATTATTTGCAATTTTCTATCTAGAACCAGTTTTCACTGACGTTTTGTGCAGTGACCTCCTCATTGGCCAAGTACTAGGCATAAGCTAAACATGCTGCCTCTGCCAGTCTACCTGCTCCTGCCCCTTGGTCCTTAATATTCATGATATACCTGTAGTCATAGCTCACTATTCAGGGCCCTTTGCAAGTCTACTCACCGGTCCTGTGACCAGAAACTATAGGAGAAATTGCGGTCAAAATCTGAACACTCCTTAAGATGACATCTCAGGAAAATTTTCAATGTTATAATGCTGGAATGAAGTTTCTGTGAGTGTAACCAGGCTACTGGTAAGGCATGCTGGTGAGGTGTTACCAGTTGCCCCCAGACAATCAGTCATGACGACGGAGTGTGGCAGCCCAACTGAAGTCCTGTATCTCTCTCCTACTAGGCAAATCATATTCCTTCCTTTAAACAATTTTGTTTGTTTGTTTTTGTTCTTAGGAGTGATGCTGGACATACAGCTCAGTGGTTAGTAAGAACACTTGCTGCTCTTGCAGAGGACTGGAGTTCAGGTCCCAGCACCCATGTGGGCAGCTCACAAGTACCTGTAGCTCCAGCTCCAGGGGGTCTGTGCCCTCTTCTAGCCTCAGTGGGCACTTGCACACATGTGTACACAACACACACACACACACACACACACACACACACACACACACACACACACACACACCCCAAAATGAGTTGCCCTATTTATGAGCAGTTAGTTCCCAGAAGCTTAGCACTCTAAATCATCCTTGATTACCACCTTGCCAGGGGACCTAGCTGTGCACATAGCTCTCAGGGAGTCCCTGAAAGAGGGAAACTTTTAAAAAATTACATTTATTCATGCATGTATTTACATTGTATGTGTGTATATATTTGTACATATGTATATATGGGTGTGTGCAAATGTCCCGCAGTGCATGTGGAGGTCAGAGGACATTATGTGGAAGTCAGTTCTCTCCTTCCACCATGTTCCTCCCTGGGATCAAACCCAGGTCATCGGGCGGGTTTGACAGCAAGCATCTTTACCAGCTAAGCCATCTCCAAGGTACAAGGAGGCAGTCTGAGGTCTAATTCTCTCTGCTCTGCAATCTACCTTCATCATAACATTTGACAGGATTTCTTATGGTCTTTTGTTTATATATTTTACATATTATACAAATTCAGTGGCTTCCTTGAAATGGATCAAGTTAGTTGCTACTGGGCATGAAATAGAAAGAGCTTTGATCGATCTGTCAGGTAGCTATCCAGAAGCGACATCATTTGGGCACGGCTGTTTGCTACACCGTCTGACTGAAAGATTAATATAATATAGCCTCGTTTCCTTATGGGACGGGGGTGACAGCATCCGAGAGCATATTATCTTTGTTTTCCAGAATTAGTCATCACCATCTGTCAGCTGCCACAGAGGCCTTGTGACTCTGTGAGTAAGTACTGAGTTTGGAGTAATAAATGTAATAGCTGCCATTCATGAAGCTGTTACCTCCGAGGGGTTGCTGGATCAGTTACTCACATTCACTGTCACGACCTGCTCCTCTGATGGAGACAGCAGGACGGTTCCTTGCTATCTTAAGGTGACCAGTCGAACTTCACACGGCAGGTGTCCAGGACGTGCTGGCAGTTCCTGGATTGGGGTTCGAAGTGTTTTTTTGTTTTTTGTTCTGTCTCCAAGTGTGGTATGCTGTTGGGGTCCAGCTGTGGTTCTGAGTTTTCTGCTTCCTTCCACTCAGGGTGTTCAGCACCAGCCTGGAAGGATGAAGTGGAATCCAGAATGAATGGGGTCTGCAGGATGCCGGTCAGGCTGGATGTGAGTGCTGGGGGGTTGTGGGGGTGGGGGTGGAGAGAGAGAAGGCCTCCTCTGACGAGCTTCAGGGACATAGCTCTCTAACATGATCTTAGCTTATGCACACACCTTTATTCCGGGTGGGTTTGAACACGTACATTTATTTGAGGGTGAACCAAGGCTATCTATCTATGGACTTTGAAGAGTGGGAAGGGTTTTTTTCGGGTAAATGAAAATCATTGGTTAGAGTTTAAAGTACTGTGAATGTTTGTACGGAGAGGCGTTCCAGGGATCCCAGCTACTTGCTGGACAGGTTCTTATGGGGGTGGGGGAGTTGAACTTGCAGATCTGCCAAGGACTACTGGATCTTCCCCAGGTAGAAAGTGTGGGAGGTTTCCCAGACAAGGTCAGAGAAGGGGAAGCCCTGCTGGTAAAGGGAGTCCGCCATTTTGCACCAAGCTCAGAGGAGCTATCTGGTCATGATAGACTACGGCTTAATCAGCAGGGTTCCTCCACATCCAAGAGCCAGCTTCCTCACCATTTTCTTGCTGTTTCCAGGACTTCCTTCTAGAAAGTTCTTTTTTTGGGTCATAGGCAAATAAAAGCTTGCATTATAAAGAGTGAAAAAAGTTCCTGTGGCTTAGAAAAGTCAAACACGTTGAGGAGATTGTGTCCACAGTGAAGGTGATTGGGCGAACTTCTCGCAGAGCATGTGGGAAGCCTCGTTCCCGTCACCATTGCCGTGTGTGTGTGTGTGTGTGTGTGTGTGTGTGTGTGTGTGTGTGTGTGTGTGTGTATGTGGTTTCTTTGGCTTACAGTTCCAGGTGGTACAGTCCATACAGTATGGAAGGCCTAGCGACAGGAGCAGGAGTGACTAGTCACGTGATGCCCACAGTCAGAAATCAGCAGTGGATGCTGCTGCTCAGCTATCTATCTTTTTATTATCTGACAGGTCTTGCTACCTCATCTCACCCAGTCTAGAAAATCCCTCATAGACATGCCCAGAAATTTCTCTACATGCAGTTAAGTTAACAGTTCAAGCTGTCACAGTGTTCGCATGCCCGTGCACGCATATTCGTGTGTGTGCGCGTATGGAGCCATAGGTCAGTGTCTTCCTTAATGGCTCTACATCTTATTGTTTTGAGACAGACTCTCTTTTTGAATCTGGAGCTTGCCAAATCAGCTAGGCCATCTGAGGAAGTCCTAAGGGCTCTCCTTTCACTGCCTCCCCAGACTTGGGTTACAGATGTGTTCACCACATCTGGCTTTTGCATGGGTGCTGGAGATGGAATTTGGCTTCTTATGCAACAAGCACGTCACTGACAGAACCGTCTCCCAGCCCCTCCCATCTTTAAATTTAATTTATTGCCATCTGGTCAGTGGCCTTCTAAGCAGCCCACCAGATATCTTACCAGGCGAATTGGTGCTTTTTGAAAAATATTAAAAAAGAAATCACCTTGGAATTATACTATCTGACTGAAGATACTTCTCGGAGAGGATGAGATTGGCTGGATAATGATATGCCTCTGACAAGCAGGTTTTACACTGTTAATGAGGTGGGTCAGGAGGGCTATTTTTTAAAAGGCTATTTTAAAATTAGTTTCGAATAGGACGTGCATATTTTGGAGATAAAAGAGTTTTATTTTGAAGAACAATTGAAGTATGAAGGGACTCAGAAGAAACACAGATAACCCTGAGGTCCTGGTGTGGGAAAACTCTAACTGCAGATGACAGAAAGGTAAATGAGTTTGAAATCACAATAATGAATTTTTTTTTTTTTTTTTTTGGTACCTGCTTAAAGAGAGCAGGGACCCAGATACTCCACGGAGCAGAGTGCACTGTGGGATTCAGTTGTAACAGATTTCCAGAAATGGGATTTAAAATTGGATTTTATATATTAAAATTTAAGGGCCCTGGTTAAAGAGCTGTTCTAACTTCAATTACTGAGACCTTGATGGTCCACTGTGGCAAATATTGGATGGCTCTGTCTGCAGACATCATACATCCCCTTTACCTGCCTGGTTGTGTCATTTGAGAATCTTTTTCCTTTACTTGAAAATCTTGTTTGGCTCACAGACTCTGCCAGGGTCCCCAAAGCCTGGTTTCCTTGGCCACTAAGCCTGGCATTTCCTGTGAATGGGTTGAGGTGAAGACACGTCCTGCCTGCCCGAGAAGAGACATGGCGCTTCTGGGTATTGGTGTTTCCAGTTAAACAGGGGTTGGGGGGGGGGGTTGTTCTCTTCTCTGGGCTTCTTTATTTCATGAACATGTGTACTGTGGGACATCTTGCCATGCTTCTCCTGTTGGTCTGGTTTCCTTTTTCCTTAGTAAGACTGTAAGCTTTTACAAAACATTCCTAGGCAAATAGTTTTAGCTTTAGTTTGTTTGTTTTTCTGATTACAAAATAAAAATGTCTCTGTAAATAATTTAGGAACTATGGAAGTATATACTAAAAAGGTAAAAGCTGGGCTGCGTGTAGCTAATGGAAGAACAATTGCTTACTGTGTAGGAATGGTGTGGCCATCATCCTGAAAACGATGAATGAAACAGCCAGGGGTATCCCACCCCCAGCTCTCCTGTTTGTGTGATGTTTGGATGAGTGGTGATTCAAGAGCCTGTTCTTCTGTGCTTAATGTCACCTACCTGACATAATCATGGTGCCATATGATATATGCAGCTTAGACATGTGCTTTTTAAAACTTAACAATGTCCTGAGAACACATTTTGTTAACAGTACAGTCCTTTAATGCCTATGTTATAGTTCCTTGTTTGGATTTTTCATATTTATTAAATCAATATCTTGTCAGTGGGTATTTGGATTATTTTCAACTTTGTGTGTGTGGTTACACATGTGTACACACATACAATTATGTATGAATATGGAGGTCAGAGGACCACCCCAGATGCTGTTCCCAGGCTTTGTCTGTCATGAGGCACTTTCTCTCACAGGCTAGATTGGTTTTAGGGTTCTACTCTCCCTGCATCCCCGGTGATGGGATTATAAATTCCTTCTACCAAGCCCCTTTCATTCTGACATGACATCTAGGGGTTGAACTCAGGTCCTCTTGCTTGCAAGGAAAATATTTCCTGCCTGAGCTATCTCCCTGGCCCCTATTTCTATTCTTATTAATGCTCAGAATTAGAGGCTGCAATACACTTCTTCTATCACCATCTTTGCATACTCTCTGAAGGCAAGCTCTTAAAAGGATGGTGCCTGAGAGACCAACGTGCAGTCTGTAAAACTTCTAAAGCCGAACATATCCCACATACAGGCAACAGCTCTGGGGATAGCCCCCGCTCTACATGAAGACCAAGCTGCACGTCTGTTACATATCTGCGGGGAGGTCTAGCTCCAGCCCGTGTATGTTCTTTGGTTCAGACTCTCCAAGGGTCCAGGTTAGTTGATTCTGTAGGCTTTCCTGTGGAGTTCCTATCCCCTTTGGGGCTGCAATCCTTCCTCCTGTTCTTCCATAAGAGTCCCCAAGCTCCATCCACTGTTTGGCTGTGAGTGCACGCCTCTGAGTCAGTTGGTGGGTGGGGCCTTTCAGAGGACAGTGATGCTAGACTCCCAGTCTGCAAGCATAACAAAGTATCATTAATAGTGTCAAGGATTGCTTCTTGCCCATGGGATGGGTCTCAAGTTGGGCCAGTTATTGGTTGGCTGTTCTCTCAGTCTCTGCTCCATCCCCAGTCTCTGCATTTTTTGGAGACAGGACAAGCTTTGGGTGGAAATTTTGTGGGTGGGCTGGTGTCCTTATCACTCCACTGGGGTTCCTGCCTGGCCGCAGGAGACAGCCTCCCCAGGCTCTGTATCTCCAATGCTGTGAGTCACAGCTAAGGAAGGGCACCCCCACTGACTGTTGGGTGCCTCCCTATCCCAGGTCTCATCTCTTCCTGGAGGCGCCCCTCCCCCACCTATCAGTTACAGATTTCTATCATTCTCATGGCCATCCAGTCGAACCCCTGCCCTTCTCCCACCTGATCCTGAACTCTCCCAAGTCCCCTGCCGATCCCCTCTCCCACCCAGTTCCCTCCCTCCATCTGCCTTCCGTGACCATCCCATTCCCCTTTCCAAGTGAGACTCAAGCATCCTTGCTTGTATCCTCCTTCCTGTCCAGCCTACTTGGGTCTGTGGAGTGCAGCATGGGCATCCTTTATTTTATGGCTAATATCCACTTATAAGGGAATACGTATTGTGCAGGTCCTTTTAGGACTGGGTTACCTCAGTCAGGATGATATTCTCAAGTTCCATCCATTTGCCTGAAAGATTCCTGATGCCTTTCTTTTTCATAGCTGAATAGTATTCCATTGTGTAGATGTACCACATTTTCTGTATCCATTCCTGAGAGACATCTGGGTTGCTTCCAGTTCCTGGCTATTACAAATAAAGCTACTATGAGCATAATTGTGTATGTTGGTCTAGCTGGGATGCCTTGTCTGGCCTCAGTGGGAGAGGAAGCTCCTAGCCTCTCAGAGACTTGAAGTGCCAGGGTGGGGGATTCCCAGAAAGCCCCTACCATTCAGGGGAGAAGGGAATGGGGGATGGGGGATGGGGGAAAGATTGCAGGAGGGGGTGATCAGGAAGGGGACAGTGAGCAAAATGTAAAGTGAATACGTAAAACAAACAGCCAAACAAAAAACAAAGCTACGTTATCAATGACTCGGAAAAATATTTGAGAATATCCTACAGGACCAAAGGGTCAGCAAACATTGAATTCTTTATGTAAAAGTAAATAACCACATCCATCACATAGTATGCAAACTTGTTTCCTCTTTAACAAACGATAAAATAGTATGTACACATCCACTTTATGTGTACCGGAGAGTTATTGCAAAATAAATTCATTATGATATATTAAAACAGAAAAATCATAAAACAAAAGACACTTCTAAAGCCTCCTGCTTGCTAGGCTGATTGCCTGCCTCTTCCAGCCTCTCTCCTGCCTCTCCCAGCCTCTCCCAGCCTCTCCCAGCCTCTCCCCAGCCTCTCCCAACCTCTCCTCTGACTATCTTAACCTCTCCCTGCCTCTTCCAGCCTCTCCCCAGCCTCTCCCAACCTCTCCTCTGACTCTCTTAACCTCTCCCTGCCTCTCCCAGCCTCTCCCCAGCCTCTCCCAGCCTCTCCCTGCCTCTCCCAGCCTCTGATTGCCTCTCCCCGCCTCTCCCGATCTCTCCCCTGACTCTCTTAACCTCTCCCCTGCCTCTCCTAGCCTCTCCCCAGCCTCTCCCAGCCTCTCCCAGCCTCTCCCCAGCCTCTCCCAACCTCTCCCCTGACTCTCTTAACCTCTCCCCTGCCTCTCCTAGCCTTTCCCCTGCCTCTCCCAACTTCTCCCCTGACTCTTTTAACCTTTCCCTAGCCTCTCCCTTACTCTCCTCAGCCTCTCCCAGCCTCTCCCTGTCCCTCCTAACCTTTCCCTGTCTCTCCCAGCCTCTCCCTGCCTCTCCCAGCCTCTCCCCTGCCTCTCCCAGTCTCTCCCCTGCCTCTCCCTGCCTCTCCCAGCCTCTCCCAACCTTCCCCAGCCTCTCTCCAGCCTTTCCCAGCCTCTCCCTGCCTCTCCCAGCCTCTCTCCAGCCTCTCCCAGCCTCTCCCCAGGAATCTTCATCTAGAACTATGGGAACTCACTATGTTTATTTGCATTTCCTTTATTTAGATTTTATTGCATTTATCCATATTCTTTACTGGAAATCCTACTCTGTGCATGCTGAAGTTTCCCCGTCTTATTTACGGCATGGCTCCCCATCCTTAGATCAGGAGAGAGTTTGGTCATAGAAGGATTTCAAACATCTGTTGAATGCTGAGTGAGCTAGCTCTCCTGTGTTCTCTTCAGGTTTTTCTGCTAATGAGTATTTTAGCTTTTTCGTTATTGGTTCTGATGAACATTTTATAACTAACAATCTTAGATCTTTATCACATAGAGTGTATATATTTTTACCTTTTTGCTTTTTATATTATACTTTTGAGGATTTTCTGGTTTTGCATATATAGATACTTATTTTTTAAAAACAGGGTTAATGGTATTAACATTTTCTGCAGTTTTATCTTTCTTGATTAGCTTGTAAAAGAATTTTCTCTTTTAGGAGTGATAAAAACTATAACCCCAATTTTTCTAATGACTTGTAATGGTTTATTGGGAACACATTAAATTATTCATCTCCATGAATGTGTTTCAGAGCGAGAGAAAGGGACTTACCTTGAATGTTTAAATCCCAAATGATTTGCTAATGGTCTCAATTTTTCCTTTGCCCTTGTTTAAAGTAAGGCCTTTGGAGATGAATTGGAAGGAGGAGACTTACATTTTAAAAAGGTCTGTTTTCCAGACACATAAAACTTACAGTACATGCTCTACTCCACTCTCCCAGCACAACTCTGCCAATCAGGTTCGCCTCAATTTGCAATTGAGAACACCCAAGGCTTAGAGAGGCAAGACACATGTCCAGAACCATTGAGTAGGTTTAGATTTTGGGTTCCTTCTTGGCATTACACTGTATTCTGGGTTCCAGCTCCTGTATCCTCACTATCAACAGAACAACATCCTGGTCAACAGCAGGAGTGATGCATTTAATAGTGTCAACAGCAGACCTAGTGTGCAGCCAGGGGTAGGCTATGGAGATGGCTCAGTTTGTAAAGAGCTTGCTGTGTATGTAGACTTGAGGATCTGAGTGTGATCCCTAGCACCCATGTTCAAGTCAGGAGCACCAGTTCATGCTTGTAATTCTAGAACTGGGACAGCAGAGAAGGATTCCGGGTGGGGGAGGGGTAGGCAGCAGGGTTGATGGCCACTGATCTAGCCAAAACCAGTGAGCTCCCGGTTGAGTTCAGTGATAGACCAGGTCTCAAAAGATAAGGTTGGAGAGCGATTGAGAACGACACCCCACGTATGAGCAACGCCTCCAAATGCGGGAGATAGAATTTTGAATTGAGAAATTAAAGGAAAAAACCATAGTTTGGTGAAGCAGGCTAAGATGAGTGTGTTGCTGTCCTAGCTATTCTCCGTTTCCCGCTGCCTGCTAGGGCCCTCGGAATAGGTTTTTCTGCTCCAAGATCAGTGGTCAAAGAGAACTGCAGAGTCAGAGGCAGAATGCAACACTGTTAATGATTATTATTTAAGATATGCAAACTGTACCCAGAGCCATATCTGTTTGGAAGTCCTAGAAAGGCAAGCATTATTTTATTGCTAAAACACAGTTAGCATTGCTGAACGGTACCCGGATTTTGAGTGATAAGATTAAGGCTCTGTGTCGTACAGTTGTTACGGCTTTGCTGTAGCTACAGTGTTTTACCGAATTGCCTATTCCAAATTGTGAGCTAAATGTGCATAATCAATTGAGTGTAATTTGAACGATGTTAGGAATTCAAATTTGCAGCAGGGTGAATCACTGACAAGCTGATACTTTTACGACGATCTTGAAGAAACGGAAAATAATTGTTCATTTCCCAAGATATACAGGTGTTCATGTGGTATACAAATTTGCATTTTTACATTCATTTACATTAATTAGACACAGTTACTTTGGAAAAAACTTGGATGAAAATAAAGACTTAGTGTTAAAGAATAAATAATATAGTAAATATGAAAAATAAGTATGTCTCATGTTATAAGCATAATACAATAAATAATATAAGGTAAAAAGATAAATGTTACTATCTTCTTGGAGGCTCAGGAACCATCATATAAGAGGGAATAGAAAGATTATAAGTGATTGGGGAGGCACAGAGCAAAGCAGCTGCATGGAAATGACAGGACTAGAACACTCATGATATCACAGAATATAATGTCGCCATCACAGGACCTGTACAAGATTAAAGCAGTCAGTATTCCTGCATAGAGGAGCCCCCATTCCCAACTGAGGCACTATTGACAGTTGATAGCTCCCAGACAAGGGAGAGTCAGTTTTCTTTAAGGGTGTGACTCCTGGTAGGACAATTACACTCCAGAGAATGGTCCAATACCAACGAATATATGGGCAACACAAATAGACTTGGGTTATTAAAATTCCTGGCCAGAGCTGCAGACATGGTTTAGCAGTTAAGAATGTTGTTGCTTTTACAGAAGGCTTGGGTTTGGTTCCCAGCACCTACACGACAGCTTACAACCATTTGTAACCTTATGTTACAAAGTCCTCTTCTGATTCTGCAGACACCAGGCATGCATGTGGTGCGTACACACACACACACGCACACACACACACACACACACGCATACACACACACACAGGCAAACACCCCTATACATAAATAAATAAATCTAAAGAAACAAAACAAAAACAAACAAAAGAGGACACAAAGTTGGAAAGGAATGGGGAACTGTGCCTCTGAGTGTGTGTGTGTTGAATATGATCAAAATACATTGTACAACATTCTCAAAGAATTAATAAAAATACTGTATGAAAAATGCCAAGATAACAAACAGAAAAAGTTTCTAATCCAAAATACAGAAATTATACAACTTTGCTACACCCAATATATGTGTATTTGTGAACTGTATAAATGTATTACTATTATGACAGAAGTTAAGATAATTCTAAAGAGATACTTGTGCCCGCCTTTGGCTATTTCCCCAGGAAGTTTGAATTTCTCAGGAGTATCATGCAGGAGAAAGGTATGTGTGTATAAAACAAATGTGCTCTCACAAGTTTTGCTGTTGACATGACATATGGCAGCAAAGCATGTTAAGTATATTTACTATGTTTGCTGCATATTTATTCATGTTTTACAAGCAACATGAACAGTCATCAAAACTGGTTTTATCAAAGCCTTTCATTTTCTTTCTGTTTTGCATTTAACTTTTTTCTTCAACCTATTTATTTTGTTTGTCTAATGTTGAACAATAAATTCCCTTACATTCTTATCTAATTATCTTTGTTCCTGGAAACTCATACATGTACAGAATAAAATGTGATCACATACATCCTAGCTCCTCTCCATCTCCTCTAACATGTCTGTCTCCCAACTTAATGTCTTTCTTTTTTGATAACACACTATGTCCACATAGTGCTCCCCATATGTGTGTGGTGAAGGAGCAGCCACTGGAACATGGGAGTCCTACCTGCTGGTACAACCTCTGAAAGTTCTCTCTTCTCTGTAGGCTTAGATTTTCAAAACCTACTTTAATAAGAGTTCTTCAATGTTTAAACCTCCCTTCTAGCCCACTACCCACCAGAGGCAGTGGAGATGAAAGGTTTATAGGGAAAAAGGGGATTTGGACCTGTTAAGAAGTAATTCTTCAGGGTGATTCCAATCTTTGTTGTCAGGATATCAGCAGTTCAGTTCACACAAATCAGCAGCGGTAGCTTGATCCATTTGCAACACCATTTATGAATCAGCAATGGCTGTTTGGTCCAGAAGAAACTGCAAGGCCCTGCCAGTCAGCCCAAATCCAAGAAGGTGGCAGGAAGCCCCACCAGAAGTTCTTTGGTGTGTTTCTCTTTATGAAGTCATAACAAATGAGGATCAATGAAGAAGACAAGGTGAACCAATGCCACAGTGTCATCAGCAAAGACCAGGGTCAGCAAAACCCAATGAAGACCAGCAAAGAGTGGCAAGGAGAACCAATGCCACAGCCCCATCCACTGTCTGTAGAGTTTTAAACCCTTTTTAAATATCACTTGTTCACTCATTGTGTGTTCTCTCAAGTGTCCACTCTAGCAAAACTTCACATGCCATTTTTCCAGGCAGCTTCCAGAAAAACACTACATGTTTGTTCTCAGCAAAACATTCTTTCATGTGTCTGCTTCAACAAAACATCCCCTCATAAGACAGTTTCCAGAAAAATATCACATGGCACAACTGAGTCTCCAAAGAAACTGGAAATTTCTGCTTCACTTCCCCAGCAACTTCCCCAGTATGGGGTAGGATGTCATCCACCCCACCTGTGCTGAAATTTTGTCTGTTGTGATCTTGTGCAGTGACTGCAGCCTCTTTGAGCTCACAAATGTGATAGCCACGGCATGTGCAGAAGGTAGCATTTCACGGCATGCCTCCCCACCCTCTGGCTTTTCTGCCTTCTCTTCATTGATGTTCTCTGAGCTTTTGGCTAGGTGAGGAATTGACAAAGGTGTTCTGTTTAGGGCCCCACCATAGACACCAACTTTTTCTACTGTCATTTGTTGCAACGATTGTACTTTACCATTGAGATACTCTGATGCCTTTATCAGAAATCAGCTATGTGCCTAGGGATTCTGGGCACTTCATTCATGGCCACTGCTCTTTGTGTACATCTGAGAGGAACACTGCAATGTCTAAAGCTCTATGGTAAGCTTTGAAACTGTATGACATGACTCCCCAACTTGGCACTTCATAATTGTTCTTTTTCTATCTACCCCCATGTACATACTTATCATAAAAACATCTCCTTATCAGTGCTGCAAAATTCAAATTCCTAACGTGGTTCACATTATACCACAGTGATTCCTCACACTTAATCTGCAGTTTAGAAAGGCACTATGGTAAAACACTGCGTCTTCGTAGACAGTCTTGAAGCAGTTTGTTAATCTGTACACAGATCCACACTGAGATTTTTAAGGGAAGCTGTGCTGCTTTGAGATCAGTTTGAAAGCATCAGTAACTCAGTGACAATGAGATTTAGAATCTGTGATCATGGTTTATGTATATATTTCTTTACGCCTGTTCTAATTTTCCTCAGTATGTTTTGAAAATTTCAGTGTTCAGGTTGTATATATCATTGAGTAAGTTTATTCCTAAGATTACTATGTCCTTTGATGCCAGTGAACATGGTGCTTTAAGAAATATTCATTTTGCAATTGCTTTTGCTAATATAATTTTTTGCTAATATGTTCTAGAACATTAGTTAATTCTAATTATACTTATAGTTTTATTATAATCTAATAATAGGTATATAATTAGTCTTATAATATTTACTTTTTTGTTCTGTCTTAATTATATGTCTGTGTGTAGGTAGGTGCACATGTGTGCAGGTGCCCACAGAAGACAGAGGCTTTAGATCCCCTGGGGCTGGGGTTACAAGTAGTTGTGACCTTCCTGATGTGGGTGCTGGGACCCCAACTCAGATCCTCTGAGAGAGCAGCACATGCTCATAACCACTGAGCCTCTCTCAGCCCTGCTCATAATATTTTAAATAAATCTTTCAGGAACTTTGTCCACACATGAAGACAGTTTTACTTCCCATTTTCCAATTCTTTTGCCATTTGTTTGTCTTTCTTGTCCTATTGCTTGGCTAGAACTTTCAGTACAGCATTAAACAGAAGTATTGGCAGCAAATATCCTGACTTGTTCTAAGCTTAGGAGGAAGCACTTCCAATTTCACTGTTATGTGTGCTGTGAGCTATAGTTACTTTTATCAAATTTAGAAGGTCGTGTCTATAGTCTGCTGACAATTTTTATAATGCTCTGTTTTGTCCAATTTGTCTTCCATGTGTACCATAATAATGAATTTTTTGCTTTTATAGTATAAATATGGTTAATTATATAGACTGATTTTTCTTTTTATTGTTTGTCCTCTGAATATTTCATATGTGTAAATAAAACATTCTGGTTAATTTCTCTGATTCTCAAAAATTGAATCAATATTGAATTACTGAGATAATCTCACCTCATTCTGAAATATTGTTCTGTTCATTTATTGATGAGCTTTTAAAATATTTTATTGAGAGTTTTTAATATCTAAGTTCATGAAAGACATTGATTTATAGGTTTTCTTTTCCTTTTAAAGTGTTAAGTTTGGCTTCATAAAATGAGCTAAGAAGTATATTCTCTACTTCCATTTTCTAAAGACTTTGTTTAATATTGACACTTTTTTTTTTTCGATGCAAAAGCAAGAGGTTTATTTTCCTGGTGTGCAGGGAATCAACCTTCAGCAGTCTCTCAAGCAAGAGACTAGAGGCGACCTCGATCCAACTTACAAGCAAATTCATCTGTCTCTACTATGAAGGGGACAAAGAAACCTAAAACCTTGACTCTACACACAGCTGCATACCTTCTCTTCTGGAAGTCAGACTAGTTCATCTCAAGCTCCGGAGCTTAAGTTTATCGGTACCCGGGACACAGCACCACCACATCAGGAGCGCGTCGCGGCAGAAAAGCCAATATTGACACTTTTTAAAGTTGGCTCACATCATAATGGCAAAGAGTACATTGCTCCATAAGTATTGGAAGTAGATAATGATACCCATTGGTCACCCAAAGCAGTTTAGAAGTCCAAGCAGAGCAGACAGCGGGAATCTTCCCTGCTTGAGACACACAGGGTAAGAAGACTGAGTCAGGTGGTAGCTATGGACGGGACCAGGGGTGGGGGTTTGCCCTGTGGCTGAGAACCCCAGGACAATTGGCTCAGATCCTTTCTGAGCAAGGAACAGACAAACCACCTCCTTCCTCCCCAGTGGAATGAGCTTGCTTAGGCCCTTTGGAGTTGCTTTGATTGATTTGACTGGTCATGGAACCTGCTTGGTTTTAGGGTAGTTAGGCCTTGTGCCCAGAGTGCTCGGCATACTCAGCAAGGATGCACAGGAAGGCTCAGGGCCCACGCACAGCACTTGGATGAGGAGCTCTCCCTCCTTTCTCCTCTCTCCCTTCCTTTCCCTCCTATTCTCTCCCCTCCTCTCCTGTTTTTGTTTTTTTTAAGACATGGCTTCTCTGCGTATCCCTGATTGTCTTGGAACTGACTTAGTAGACCAGGCTGGCCTCAGAGTCAGAGATGCACTTGCTTCTGCATCCCAAGTGCTGGGACTAAAGGTGTGCACCACCCCTGTTTGGTTTAGGAGTTTTCTTCCTAAGAAGACTTTTTATTAAGGACATAATTTTTTCAAAGTCACATTTATGTCTTATTTCTTGAATCAGCTTTGGAAATTGTGTAATATGAGAAATTTGTTGTGTCCAAATTACCAAATTTATTATTTCCTTATTATTCTTTTAATATCTACAGGATATATGATCATTTTTTATATTAGTATTTTTAATTTTTCTATTTTCTAACTCATTAGTCTTGCTAAGGATTTATTAAGATCTTTCTCTCAGAGTCATAATTTCAGGAACTTGAGTGCAGGTGGCAAAGCCCCCACCCAAGAAGAACGGTTGGCCAAGAGGCTGAGTCAGATCTCATATGGTGTCACACAGGGCTCCTCCACCCGCTTCCTCTGGCTGAAGTTTCCCCTTTATTAACATCGTTCTGAGACAAAGTTTCACTTTGTAGCCCAGGTTGGCCTCACACATACCTAACTCCTGTCTCGGCCTCTGAATGCTGGGATTACAGATATGTGCTGGCCGCTGTGCAAACATCGCCTTCATAACTCACAGTGGTATTAATTAATACAGTTGCCCTCAGACTCCGGTTCTCACCCCACCCACTACTTTTACTTCCCCCTTTGCTCTGCTTAGCACACCTAAGAACCTGAAGGCATTTCAGTTCCACTTATCTTTCACCTGTTCATAATTACAGTTTGCAATTTTCAAGTTATCTGTAGGACTTTAAAGGAAGAGAAGAGAAGGGAGGCTTCTGTATGCACCCACGCATTTGTCTCTGCGATGAGCCTTATTCTTTTCTGAGATCAACATCCTTTTTTTTTTTTTATTCTGAAGAACACCTGCTGGTCTTTCTACTTTGAACATTTTGATACTTTCTCTCTTTGTGTGTCTGGATTTCTGTCATGTTCATGTTTCTATGGGGATGTGCATGTGTGCATGTACGTGTGTGTGTGTGTGTGTGTGTGTGTGTGTGTGTGTGTGTGTGTGTGTGTGTAGGGGGAGGAACTGATAACTAAAATCTAGTTCCCTAATTGTTTCTTGATTGGGTCAATAAAGACGGCAGAAACCAATCGCTGGGTGAAGGATAAGGCGGGATTTCCGGGTCCCAGGAGGAAGAGAAGGGGACGAGAGAGGATTGGGATTCGGACCAGGCAGAGCAGAGAGGAAATAGCAGACATGTAACTCTTGGGGACTGATCATTTATAACCTCCGCAGGTGGCTGCAGAGGCTAAGGAGGATCAGGCAAGATATTCTTTGCCCAGCCATTGAGTTGTCTGGTCAGTTTTAAAACAGTACAAGTCTCTAGTGTTTTCCTTCCTTGGTGAAAAGAGGGGGTAGGAGAAGAGAACAGGCAGCTGGGGCAGTTAGCTGGTGGCATGGGAACAGCAGCTTCCAGGTTTTCTCAGGGGGTTTGGGGGGGGGAACAGTGGTTGGGTGGCTTAGCAGAGCCAGCCAGAGGAACAGGTCGGGAAAACTCCAGCAGGCAACAGGGCGGCAGCCGTTCTCTGAGCATAGCTGGAAACTTGGGGAGAGCTCCCAAGAAAGAATAAGAGTGTTTTAAAAACTACACACAACAAGTGTGCAGAGGCCAGAGGTTGATGTATGCTGTCTTTTCCAATCACATTCCACCTTACTTTTTAAGAGTGGGCCTTTCACTGAACCTGGAGCTCACCAATTGACGCTAGGTATCCTCCTGTCTCCTGTCTTGGCCCCATCCCCACATACCAGAGCTTTTATGTATTGTGATCTCTGCTGTCATCTGAACTTAGGTTCTCGTGCTGTGTGGTAGCTATTTTACTGACTGATCCATCTCCCCTGGCCCTTCAGTCCGTTTTTTTTTAATTTAAATTTTATAATTTAAAAATATTATTTTTAATCCCAGTCAACTTTGGGAGTTTTGTTCTCCTTAACTCCTTTTATATTTTGACAGTGTGAGCAGGGCTGTCTCCCAGCTGCTGTTCATTTTGAATCTTGGTCTTTTCTCTAATCACGGCGATAACTTGGTTCCACTTTGGGAAATGGGATTCCCAGGTGTTCCAGATGTGTCTGCGGCCGCTCACACTTCTTTTCTTTTGTGGCTTCTAATATCGCACTCACAAAGAGCTCAGAGAAGAGCCTGCTCTCTCCTTTCTCAGCTCTGCTGCCAGCCTGCTCTTGGTTTCTCCCATTGTCTGTCATGTCTTTGTTGTTTTCGGCTTCCTCCTGAGTTTAATTCTGAGAGACTAGGTTGTCTGTCACGCCTTCAGTGTATGATGGGCTACTTGTGGAACTCTTTGGTTTTCTCGGCAGGCCCTCCCTGCTCCTGTAGTGCCTTACATGCCCTTCTTGCCTCCTCACACGCTGAAAAATTATTTCTAGAAGATTATTAATTTAATGTTGACAATTTCATCGTCTATTTTGACCATACTTACTCCCACTCCTCGCCCTAGCATCTCTCAGAACCCCCACTTCCCCATGCCATCCCGACATTGTGTCCTCTTTTTATCTATCTATTTATTTATTTTCAATCTAATTAATTCATTAATTAATTTTGGAGGCAGGGTTTTCTGTAGCCCTGGCTGTCCCAGAATTTGCTCTGTAGACCAGGCTGCCCTCGAGCCTGCAACTGCCTCCTGAGTGCTGGGGTTAAAAGTGTGCACCACCACCACCCAGCTCTTCTTTTATTTTTAATAGTCCACTGAGTGTAAGTTTACACTGATGGGGGGGGGGGACACACCGGGGCCTGGCTTGCACTTTTGAAACCTCAAAGCCCACCCCCCAGTGACATCCTTACTCCAACAAGTCACACCTCCTAATCCCTGTGATCCTTTCAAGCAGTGCTACGCCCTGGTGGCTCAGATACGAGCCTAAGGGGGAGCATTCCTGTCAAAACCACCACATAGGGTCTCACCATGTAGCTCAGGCTGGAGACCAGGCTGACCTCAAAGTCACAGAGTCCCACCTGCCTCTGCCTCCCAGTGCTGGGATTAAAGGCGTGCACCACCATGCCCAGCAGCTAATTGCTACATTTTATGCTAAGGCTTTTCTTATGTGGAAGCCAAATTCTGCTTGGTCTATTGTACCAGGGAAACTCCCTTGGTCTCTTGCTTTTCCCCTATCTTTGGCATTGAGGGTGGAGCAGACTCATGGTGCAGGCCCTCAGACAACAGGCCTTCTGATTCATGGTGTAGACTTGAGATCCCTTGCTCCTTCCCAGGCCTGCATGAGAAGAACCGTTGGCCAAGAGGCTGAGTCAGAGCTCATATGGTGCCTCACAGGGCTCCTCTGTCACAGCTTTCTCTCCTTGATTGTTCTACACTGACCTACCAAAAAATGCTCGTAGACAGGAATCCTTTCTGCTGTGGAATTTGCCAAGCCCTTCCAGCCATGTGTAATGGACCCATCTTTTAGGTATACTTTTGGGGAGTTCTGCACCCTGCTCTGGAACTGAGGTGTTATTCATTGACATTCTGAATCTTGATTTATCTTGTTCTATATCGTATAGACACTGGCAGCTCTTTTAACATGTTGTGGGGTACAGCTGATGCCTCATTTCATTGGCATGGAGGAATCTTTTGGTTTTTAAAGAGTAAGTTTTTGGGGGGATAGATTTCAAGGTAGGGAGTAAAGCACAAGCCATACAGAAGCACATTCCCTTGCTGCAGCTAACAGGAAATCTGCATATCAGGTTTCGATGACTTTGGGCTGGTTAGTTCCTGAAGGGTAAAATGCTAGCAGATGTGCAGCTTGGTCTTCATGTGGGTCCCGAACCACTGGGGCGGGGGCTGTCCTAATGGGAGAGGATGAGCCTAGCCTCATAGAGACATGATGTGCTAGGGTCAGGGAATACCCAGCCCCC
>CM052703.1:68382447-68403830 GCA_028551405.1 Uromys caudimaculatus | reverse complement strand
AGTGGTGTGAAGTGTGTGTGTGATTCTCAGTCTGCAAGTTCACACTGTGGCATTTCTGACAACCAGGCACCAATAGGATATTGTACTCATCGAAAGGCCCTGAATTGGCATTAGACACATTGAAACCAGGTTCTCAGCACAAAGGAGATTTATTTGCCTCAGAGGGACAAAGAGCAGAGACTAAGAGACAAAGACAGGAATGAAGCACAAGAGAGAAGAGGAAAGGGGAAGGGAAAGGGGACGGGCGTTTGTCCCAGCGTGGTGGTAGGGAACACTGACGGACTATCTCTGGATAGAGGGAGACACAGGGAAACGGCAGTTCTTAAAGGTAAAAGGGGAACCCCTGGGTTAGAGTGAGCTGTTTAAGTTTGATTGGGCATGTTAATTAAGTGAGCCAACGGGGGCTTTGATTGCTGAACTTCAATACTTTGATAGCTGGACCTTGATTGACAGCCTCAGGAGGAGGAGATGGCCATATAATGGAATAGACCTTGGCGCCTCGCTTTAGGACAGTAATCTAACAGTTTATCAAGACAGAGGGAATGGTGGAGAAGGGCAAGGCCTGGCAGAGCTGTGTTTGCCATGTGAGAGCCCTCTCCTACACTGTCTGTCTATCTGTCTGTTCTTGTTTTGATTCTGAAGTTATTTATTGAAAACTGACTGTACACCAAGCACTGGGTGGTTAAAGCTTCCAAAGAACTTACCGATGTGAGGAGTGGCCAAAGAACTTTTCCAAATAAAGAAAATAATGTCTGGAAGTGATTGCCTGTGGTAATCCTTGTATGGACGAGGTGAGCCTCTCCATGATTAATTCTGGCATAGGAGAGATGGTGTCTTTCCTCTGCTGCTCTTGAAATGTTCATTCACTATTCACAGTTTGATGCTAAGACCTTGATTATCTCTGCTCATTTATGAGAGAACTCTAAACCGGGGACTTCTCTAGGGTGATGGCTCCATTGCCTCCACACCTCTGACACATGGGCAGATTTCTCATAATTTAGGGTACTTCGACACAACCTTGAGATGCGGTGGACATGGACAGAAGGCCTTCTGAATGGATGGTAGCTTCTGTATGTGAGTGTTTCGAACATTTGCATCCATGAGACAGGTATCACAGGGTGCTCTCTCCCTAGGCTTTTAGTCTCAGTCCATTTATTCGTTCATAAGCTTTGTTTGAGAAACCTTTTATTTATTTCCATTGCTTCCGTCAGGGTGTTCCCCATATGGCTTTAAACATTCGGCCCAGACTTTCTCAGTATCCCACTGACAAGAGTGTGAATCCAGTAGAAACCCAAGAGAGATTTTTACATTACATTCAAAGGGAGAAAACACATCAGTTTCCTGAGATGCAATTTGGCTCCCAAGCAGAACACTGAATCATTTCTCTAAGAGGGCGAAAGTAAATAAGCCATTTAGAGTCTTTTAATGGCTAGCCTGGCTCACCGTTGTGCAGGCTGCACATATGAAGTGGCAAATAGGAGTTCCTGGTGCAGAAGGCTTGAGGACTGCCACTAATTTGAGTGAAATGGAGTGAGCGAGGTGTCTCACAGTAAAGTAGGTGGTGCGGAGAAAGCTGGGCTGTTAGGGCTCCTGAGGAGTTTATGAGTTTTTCTGCACTAGGAGGTGAGGTGAGTGTTTAAAGTTGGCAAGGTATGTCCTTCCCAATTACAGAGCCCCAAGGCGAGAAGGACAAATCAGTTGCATTTGGAAGAAGAGCTGACAATTAACTATCAGGCCAAGCAGATGATGTTCTGAAGCTTCAAGCTATATCAATCAAAATGCAATATTTATGCTAACCAAATATGAACTAATATCACCTCTGAAATATGTTTTACTGGCTAGTTTTGTGTGTCAACTTGACACAAGCTGGAGTTATCACAGAGAAAGGAGTTTCAGTTGAGATAATGCCTCCATGAGATCCAGCAGTAAGGCATTTTCTCAATTAGTGATCAAGGGGAGAGGGCCCCTTGTGGGTTGTACCATCTGTGGGCTGGTAGTCTTGGGCTCTATAAGAAAGCCAGCTGAGCAAGCCAGGAGAAGGAAGCAAGCCAGTAAGCAGCATCCCTCCATGGCCTCTGGATCAGCTCCTGCTCCTTGACCTGCTTGAGTTCCAGTCCTGACTTCCTTTCGTGGTGAACAGCAGCATGGAAGTGTAAGCTGAATAAACCCTTTCCTCCCCAACTTGCATCTTGGTCATGATGTTTGTGCAGGAATAGAAACCCTGACCAAGACATATGTGCATTTAATATATTTCTCAACACTGAGAATCGAGCCAGTGGGATTTCCTCATTAGATGGTTACTGTGGGAACGCAGAGGGCAATCAGTGGTGAGGGCTGCATATGCTGGCATATGGAAAGAAGAGTGTCTCGTGGACCAAATGGTGAAGAGGTGCAGTTGTGGGCATCTTAAGAAGACCACTGGTAGTTTCTTGGCATGTAACGAGATGCTGGGTCTTCCAACATGCTCCTAACTGCAAGACTTCATGGAATGTGGAGGAGTCCTTTCTGCTTGAACTTGGTGTAAGAGGAGGTAGCTCCTCTTTCTCCAAATGCATGCTGAGGTTTATTCAAGCTCCTGGGGTGCATGTACACTGGGAAGCTTCCAGCACTTCAGTGGCAAAGACACTGAAATTATGGTCAGTGCTGTCTGACCATACAGGGCAGGTATTCCAAGGATTGTTTATGACAAACTGTAGTGAGTCATGCAAGCTTAAGATCTATGCAGTGCTTGATCACTGAGATCTCATTTCATGAGGTCTCAAGGGCCTCAAGATTCTTCAGAATGGTTCAGTTTTCTGCCGTTACAGCAAAAGAGGCTTAAGAGTAATCCTCGCATCTCAGAGCTGAATTTTGGAAAGAGTTTTCATCTTCCTTATTTTCTCTTCTCCCAGGAAGGACTCTCTGGACCCTGTACATTCTTCATCTAGACTTGTTGCCCTAGGAAACTGAACACAGCTATGAGTTTTGCTGGCTCCAATCCTGTGGGGTTTTTTGGCAACTTTCACAGGTACTGGAGACAGATGACCAAGGAGTCAAAAGTTTGGTCCCAAAAGGAAGGCTGGAGACAAACAAAACACGTCCTGCGAGAGTGCAGGGGAAACAGCAGTCATTTCCGTTCACAGTGCTTAAGCTCTCATGGCCACGTTAAGCTCGAAATCGCATCATTAGTTTCTCATTAGCTTAGACAATTATGGTCACCTTCCAATTCGGTACTTTTTCAAATAGATTCCCATAATGCATCTGTTAGCAGATGCCCTAGCAATGGGGCCTGATGTGCACTGGACTTTCTATTGGTTTACTACAGACTGTCATATGCTTCTCAGCTTCTTTATTAAAGCTAAATATAATTGTTCAATTAAAAGCGCCCCCTCTTCCTTAGAGATAGATGTCTCTTCGGAATTTCCTAATACTTGCATCTGTGCAGTCAGCCATTGCCACCGTTCCTGCAGTTTTTCTCCCTGCCAACAGTTACCTCTTTGTGCACTGCTTTGATGCCTTGGGGCTGCTTTTGTGTCAGAGCTATGAATTAGTAGGTATGTGGAGAAAGCTAGATGCTGAAAACTCTACAATAAACAATGTCCTACTTTGTTTTTATCCCCACGGTTACATTTAGAATTGTGTAATTATAAGTGAAAGTCTCTTACTGAACCTGGCTTGGCTAGGCTGCCTGGCCAGTAAGCCCCTTAGATCTGTATCCATCCCCCAGCTTTGGATAAGAGGCACACACACCACCATGCCTGTTGTCTTAATTACTGTTCAATTGCTGCAAAGAGACTCCATGAACAAGGTAACTTACAGAAGAAAGCACTTAATCGGGGACTTAATTACAGTTTGAGGGTTAGTCTATTATCATCATGGCTGGGCGTGTGGCAGACAGGCAGGCAAGATGCTAGAGAAGTAGCTGAAGGCTACCTCAAAGCCCACCCACAAGTGACACACCTCCTCCAACAAGGCCACATCTCCTAATACTTCCTAAACAGTTTCACTAACTGTGGACCAAGCATTCAAACATCTGACCCCATGGGGGCTATACTCATTCAAAATACTATATTATATTCCCTGGTCCTTATAACTTGTAGCCACATCATAATGCAAAATGTATTTAGTTAAACTCCAAAAGTCCCCCTGTCACAGTCTTGACACTGTTTGAAAGTCCAGAGTATCTTCTTAGCCTCTAGGCAATCTCTTAACCGTAATCCCTTGTAAAATCAAAATGCAGATCATATACTCCCAACACACAGTGGCACAGAATATATACTACCACTGTAAAAGGGATGAAAAGGGCATAGTAATAGTGAAGAAATGCTATTCAGACCAAGACTGAAAACCAGCAGAGCAAAATCCAAATTCTATAACTCCATGTCTGATGTTAAAGGGTTCATTAGATGTCTCTTTCCTTCTGGCTCTGCTGACTATTGCACACTTCTCTCCCGGACTGGTTTCACAACCTGTCTGCAGCTCTCCTTGGCAGGTGCCCCACAGCTCTGGCATCTCCAACATCTTGGGTGTTCAATCAAGGTTTGGACCTTCAGAGCTTCATTCAGAGCCTCAGAGCCTCTCTGGACCTCCATGCAGGGACTCTCCTGTCACACATCTAGCCTTGGTGACTTTCTTTAACTGAAGATGAAGATTCCACAGCTTGTGGTTTTTTTTTTTTGTTTGTTTTTTCAGTCATTGACTTTAAAGCCAGAGCCACCACATGGCTGAAACTGCCAAGTTTTGTGGTCTGTTGGGCCTGGAACTTGGCCCCCTCCTTGAATTGCATTTATGTAAGATTTAAGGTTGTGGTCTAGGCCTAGAAAAATCCCTAAACCGTTTTCTCTCATGGGTTGCAGGATTAGCTGGGTGAGTGTTGTCCTGAGGTTACCACTCCTTTTATTCCATGTAGCGTCAGGCTTCCCTTTAAACGTCTTTATCTTCCTGAGCACAGGACTTGGCTCCACCATTACATTTCCTGATTCTCTCTTTCCCTGCAATCTGTACAGTTTGTGTTTCTCTTTGGCCTGCTTGCTCCTTTTCACTGTAGGTCTGTGTAAGGGTGATAACTAATAACCATGTGACCTGGTCAATACTGGGCTGTCTTGAAAGCTCCTCTGCCAACTACATTAATACAAAACTCTTCAATGTAGCCTCAGAAGATTCTTAGGACAAGGGCTAAAAGCAGCCATAGTCTTTCCCAATATATCACAACAGGCAGCTGAAAAGACTATTCTTCCCCTCTGAAACCTCTTGAGCCAGGTCTGCTTGGTTCACATTTCCCTCAGCACCATTGTCTTCCGTGCCTCTACTAGGATGGCTCATTAATCCCTGCTTAAAGTCTTCAACAGCTTTTCTAGTCCAAAGTCTCAAAGTCTTCCATATCTCTCCAAATAACAGCACAGTCAGAAATATCACATTCTTGGTCCAGCTTCTATCTTAGTTATTGTTCTATTGCTATAAAGAGGCACTATTACAATGGCAACTTATAGAAGAAAGCATTTAATTTGGGACTTGCTTATAGTTTTAGAGGTAATAGGTTTTCTTTCCCAAAGAAACAAGCCAATTTGAGCTGAATTAAAAAAAAAAAAGCAGGTTTATTTGGGGGAGTTCACCAGCCTCAGGGAATGAAACTGGAAAAAGTCATGGGCAGACTATGTTGGGGAAGTTTTTTATAGATTGTAGGTGAAGGAAAATGATGTGTCTGCCATATATTGGGTTTGTGCCAAGGTATGGCCATCTAGGGCAGGGGTTTGGGTGACTGGTGACTTCAGGTGAGTGGGGTTGGGACAGCCGTCAGGAATGTGGAACTGAGGTTTGGCATCCTTTTGTATTTGGAGGAATGGAGTTTACTGGACCGCATGTGTGTGGGGTTACAAGCCAGGGACTCCAACCAACCAAGAGCATGGTGGCAGGCAGACAGTCAGGTCTGGTGCTAGAGAAGTAGTTGAGAGCTTTTACATCCAGATTCATAGACAGCAGACAGAGAGAGACACTGGGCCTGATGTGGGCTTTTGAAACCTCAAAGCCCCATCCCTGTTCGGAGTTGAACACCTCCTCCAGCAAGGCCACACCTTCTAATCCTTCCCAAACAGTTTCACTAACTGGGGACCAAGCATTCAAACATCTAAGCCTGTGGTGGACAGTCTCATTCAAACCACCACAATTTTTAAGTGAGTTCTGGGAATCTGAACACAGGGTCTCATACTTAAGCAACAGGTACTTTCCCCATTAAGCCATCTCCCCAGCCAAAATTTAACATTTTTTTTTTTTTGATGGCTGAAAGTAGTATTTTGGTTTCATTTATATTATATTACATTACATTACATTACATTACATTATATTATATTATATTGGATCAGGATCTTACTAACTAGCCCTGCCTGGTCTAGAACTTGCTATGTGGACCAGATTGCCTATCCTCTGCCTCAGTGCCGAGATTAAAGGAATGTGCTATCAACATTTATGTATTGATTTTTTTTTTTTTAAAGGAACTTACCTTTTCTTTTTAAACCCAAGGTCATGTGTTAGCATCACGTTTTTATAATGTGGCAATTGGCAACCTCTTGTTGATTACTTTAGGTAGACCATGATAAGAACTTTCTCCATTTCAGCATCTGTGCCAGGTTCTCAACCTGTGGGTCGTGACCCCTTTGGTCTTTGACCAACCCCTTCACAGGGGTTGCCTGAGACCATCAGAAAAGACAGATATTATATTATGATTCATAACGGTATCACAATTACAGCTATGAAATAGCAATAAAAGATAGCTTTATGGTTGGGGTCACCACAACATGAGGAACTGTATTAAAGGACTGTAGCATTAGGAAGGGTGAGAACCACTGCCAGGCTGTGTGACTGGCACATTGCTGGAACATGGTTCAGGGAGCAGTCAAGTGAGGAGACTTCTGAGTGCTTATGAGAACATTCTGAGAAAGTAAGATGAGAGTCTTGTGCCTTGGTTTCTTCAAAACATGAAATTGTTCTTGGAATGTTTTTGTGCTCTCCCCAGGTATAGCAGATAGGAGTGAATTTACTTCAGATTACTCATTACTGCTTGCTGCTGTTATTCAATTAAAGGTTTAAACTATATAATGCCTCTATGGAAGAACATGTTTTATCTGCATGCAGTTTGTCCTTGTGATTGTACACAGCTTGGACTCATGTGACCTTTCTTAACCCTCAAGAGTATACTGATTCCTTTATCTGCTCCTTCTCCCAGGTCCCACCTTCTTAAGAGCGGTGGTGTAGCATCAGCTTTGTTTTCCCAGATCTCACCACCTCTGAAGAGGTGACAGTCGGCCAGTGGAGAGGCAGACCATCAAGAGCTTGTCTAGGCTCTCAGATCACTGTACCGAGGCAGGAGGACCATCTGACGTAAACTGAGGGAGGGGCGAGAGTTTAAGGGTCCTAGAATCAAAGAGTGCAGTTGTAAAGTCATAGTAAGGCCACATCTGTTGCTTGCTCTGGCAGGGGGGCTTTGCCTGGTGACCTAGGTCAGCCAGACACCTTGAGAACTGAAGCAAGCATTCTGATGAGGAGACTTCTTTATTAGACTTGGTGTCCTTCATTCTGGCCTCTGACATTCTACCTGGTTCTGCAGCCTATGAGGGAATTTCAGGCAACCTCCCCCCCCACTTTTTCTGATCTTGTGTGCCTTTTAATAGTTTTTACTTTTTGAGAAAGGTGTTACTGTGTAGTCTAGGCTGGCCTGGTACAAGTGATTCTCTGGTGTCAGCCTTCTCAATGCTGGCATTACAGGCCCCTATAGAACAAGTGGTGTGTATGTGTATGTGTGCACATATAAACGTGTGTATCTCCCCTCCCCCAGCCCTCCCCCCCAGCAAGCAGGCATTTCCATTGGCCTGTTCTCAGGACATCACCTGCTGTTGTCTCCTGGTCTGCTGCCAGGTGTGTTGGGTACCACCTATAAAAGAACCCTCAGTCACCCCAAATTATAAGACCCCGACCCTTGGTCAGTGGTACTTACTTCCAGAAGCCCCCAAGTGAAACACCAAGACGCAGATCGATACAAAATCAAGAAGTTTATTTTCCTGCTTGTCCGGGTCGACCTTCAATTAGTCCCAAGGTGAGTGACTAGAAGGTGACCCCAATTGGCTATTACAAGCAGTTTTTATACTTTTTAGAAGCGCAGTTTATGTCATCAAGGTTATAGTTCAAACTTATTGGCTAAGCATATTGACCTTTAAATCTATTGGATAGCAAGCATGACATGCATTTGAACTCTACCTGGGACTTTCCAGAGGGTCAGGTGACTATCAGTCAGTACTTGTGAGAATTTTTACTCAAGAATGTTCCTGTGGGTGGAGAAGGGAACTTGGCCTAGCCTTGACCCCAGGCAGGAGGGGGAAGCTGTAAGGAGGGTGTGGGACTGGAAAAAGCCCTTAGGGTCCCTCAAGATCTCTCTCTCTCTCTCTCTCTCTCTCTCTCTCTCTCTCTCATCTCTCTCTCTCTTTCTCTGTCTCTCCCTCTCTGTCTCTATCTCTCTGTCTCTCTCATCTCCTTGTCTCCCTCTCTGTCTGCTTCTATCTCTCCCTCATGTCCCCACTCTGAGTTGGCTTTTTGCTTTCATCCCTCTCCCAATAAACCTCTTACACTGGGTCTGTTGTGTGGTGTGATTTCTTAGTGGCATACCTCGGCCTGAGCTGCCAAAGGCACCTCCACCTCCTCACTCCTTTATCCTCACACCTGCCCTCCCCTTGCCCTTCCTGCCCCAACAGGGCCTCTTCCTGTGTTAGTGTTTGCCCTCTCCTACCTGAAATTCCTGCATTCTGAAATTACAGTGTACACCACCATGCCAGGTTCTCCATTTGCTTTGTTTGTTTCAGAGCCTCTGTCCTGGGCAGCAAAAGAAATATCAAGTAAGTGTCTTTTCTATCTAATATGATTAAACTTGTGTTTAGGACAAGGAATGCAAATCTTTTACCTCCCTACCCCCTTTGTAAGACTTTTATGCAAATGTTTTAATCATCCTACCCAGTAAAACCTTTGTTTACACAAGGAATTTGGTGGCCTGGAGCAGTAACTCTTTCTCCTTAGAGCATTGACCCCTCACTCCTTCCTTCTTCATTTCTTATGTACCAATTTTCTTCAAGACTAGCCAATTGAATAAGATTGGGAGTCGACCCCAGCCAAAGTGGAAAAGACACAGCTGACAAAGCCACCACTTGCGTTAGGATAAAAACCGACTATACTTCCTGTCTCTGTGACTGCTCTTATGAGCACATACTCTTAATCAAGAACAGTGTTTCTCAACCTGTGAGTCTCAGCCCCCATAGAGCCCTATATCAGATATCCTGCATATCGGATATTTATATTACAATTTAAAACAGTAGCAAAATTACAGTTATAACGTAGCAACGAAATAATTTTATGGTTGGTGAGTCATCACAACGTGAAGAACTGTATTAAAGGGTCGCCAGTGTTAGGAAGGTTGAGAACCACTAATAGAGAGTAAAGTTCCCTGTGTCCAGTTGGGATGGTGGTCTCTTTCTTTGTGACTTAGAACCTAAGCCTAACAGCAGTACCAGATTGCACATAAATTCTGACTACTTCTCCAGATTATTGATCACACACCAACCCCTCCTCCCCCAACCTCCAACCTCCAACTATTTAGGATCACTTAGCATTAGTCTGTTTCTTCTTTTAATAGCTTAGCCAAAACACTGTCTTCCACATTTCCTGATTCCTTTTGTGTCTCCCAGATATGACAAGCTGCCATGTGAGGTCATGGCATATCTTATGTAAAGTACTTTCTGCAAAGCAAATATCTGAAACATAATTTCTCCTCTCTTAATTAGACCTACTTTTTCTGTAACCCCAGAGCTTTGAGCCCATACCCACTGAAATGACACACTCCAAGCTAAGTGTGTGTGTGTTTTTCCCAATAATGTATTTTTTATTCACTTTACATCCTAATCACAGCTTCCTCCCTCCTCTCTTTTCAGTCCTACCCTTAGGAATCTGTCCCCTCATTGCCCCTCCCCTTTGCCTTGGAGAAGGGGAGCCCCCACTGAGTACCACTTCATCTTGGGACATCTAATTCTAATAGAACTAGGCACATCCTCTCCCACTGAGGCCCAACCAGGCAGTCCAGGTAGGGAGAAGAAGATCTAATGGCAGGGAACAGAGACCAAGACAGACCCTGCTCAACTTATTAGGGGACCCACATGAAGACCAAGATGCACATTTGCTATAAATATATAGGAGGTCTAGGTCCAGCCCTACATGCTCCCTGTTTGGTGGCCCAAGGTCTGTGAGCCCCCATGGCCCCAGGTTAGTTGACTTTGTAAGTCTTCTGTGGTGCCCTTGACCTCTCCAGCTTGCTCACTTTTATCCCTAACTTTTCCACAAGACTCCTCAGGCTCTACCTGATGTTTGGCTGTGGATCTCTGCATCTGCCTCCAACCACTGCTAAAGCTACACACTTACGGGACACTTGACTTTGACAAAGGTGGTAAAACCATACAATGGAAAAAAGAAAGCATCTTCAACAAATGGTGTTGGTCTAACTGGATGTTTGCATGTAGATGAATGTAAATAGATCTCTATTTATCACCCTGCATAAAGCTCAAGTCCAAGTGGATCAAAGACTTCAACACAAAGCCAGATACAATAAATCTAATGGAAGAGAAAGTATGGACTGGCCTTGAACACATTGGTATAGGAGACAACTTCCTGAGCAGAACAGCAATGGCTCAGGCTCTAGGATCAACAATTGATAAATGGGACCTCATGAAACTGAAAAGTTTCTATAAGGTAGAATAGGACAAAATGGCAGCCTACAGATTGGGAAAAGATCTTCACCAACCCTACATACAACAAAGGGCTCATATGCAAAATTTATAAAGAATTCAAATTAGACACCAACAAACCAAATAACCCAATTAAAAAATGATGTGTAGAGCTAAATAGAAAATTCTCAACAAAGGAATCTCAAGTGACCGAGAAGCACTGAAAGAAATGTTCAATGTCCTTGGTTGTCAAGGAAATGCAAATCTAAATCCCTGAGATTTCACTTTACATCCATCAGAATGACTAAGATCAGAAATTTAAGTGACGTCACATGCTGGTGAGGATGTGGAGCAAGGGGAAAACTCCTCTATTGCTGGCGGGAGTATAAACTTGTACAACTGTAGGGTTATGGGGTCCCTTTCCACTCCACCCCAGGGCATGACTGCTTGGGGAGGCAGGACATGGGTGGGTGTTGGGCTGTAGGGAAACCTCAGGACACCTCTCAGGGGTAGGGAAGCACAATCTGAGGTGCAGGACAGCTGGAGCTGGCTCGGGGCTCCCTTGGCCTGTGACAAAGCTGGGGCCATCTGGTTCTCAGGCTCTTAGACATTCAGGTGCTGCTGGGAGCCACGGAAGAGCTGAGAATGGAGTTGGGGCCCCGCAGGGGAAGGGGAGAGGGGAGCTCCAGCTGGTCCCACAGGGATAGTTCTTGGCTTGACAGTGGTTGGCCTGGGCTTGGACTTGATGGTGGCCATGGCTGGGAGCACAGAGAGGACTTCTATGGGAGATTATATGGTGGCTCTATAAGCGAAGGCCTTCTCCATGGCTCCCCACAGCAGATCCCGATGAAAAGAGACAGTCTATGGTTTTAAGGCATTTATTGTCATGTTGGAAAGTGGATGAGTAAAACTGTACCCCACTTCTCAGGGTGAGCCTCAGGTTAAATACCTTTCGCAGGGAGGAATGTCTGGGAAGGAAAGCTTACTGGTTAAGCCCTCCAGGCCTTTAGGTACCTCATTAAAATGGAGATCTGTCTTGAGCCTATGTGACCACAAGTCATGCCCTCTACCTGTGGAGGGGCTTGGGGCATTGCCCTTATGTCACTGATGGCTGCAAATCTATGGGGGACTTCGGCAAGTGACAGGGGCATGGTGCCTGGGAATCAGACGAAGTGCTACCATCCCTTCAGGGTTTCTGGGACTTCAAGCCTTAGCTCAACTGGGGACCAAGCTGCCGTTCACGGTTTCATATACAACCACTTTGGAAATCAATTTGGCAGTTTCTCAGAAAAATGGGAAAAGTTCTATCTCAAGACCCAGCTATACCACTCCTGGGTATATACCCAAAAGATGCCCCACTATACCACAGAGACACTTGATCAGCTTTATTTGTAATGAACAGAAACTGGAAACAACCCACATGTCCCTCAACTGAAGAATGGATAAAGAAAATGTGTTATATCTCCACAATGGAATGCTATTCAGCTATGAGAAACAAAGACATTATGAATTTTTGCAGGCAAATGGATGGAACTAGAGAATATCATCCAGAGTGAGATAACCCAGAGCCGGAAACACACACATGCTATGTACTCACTTAGATTTGGACGTTAACCGTCAAGTGCAGGACAACCATGCTACAATCCACAGAATCAAAGAAACTGGGTAATGAGGAGGTCCCAAGGGAGGATTTGTGAACCGCACTCAGAAGGGGAAACTAAATAGTCGTTGGAGGTGGATGGAGAGAGGGAACTGGGTAGGAGAGGAGGTAAGGAGGGGCATGGGGATGTTGACCAGGTGCTGGGTGAAGGGGGGCAGGAGAAGGCTGGGAATGAGAATGGAAATCAGAAGCATCTCTGGTGACTAGCTTGAGGCCTTGGACATGGGACACTATGGGAAGACGATGGGGGTGACCCCAGCTGAGATTCCTACAATAGGGAGATATGGAGACTGAAGTGGCCACCTCCTGTAGCCAGGCAGGACTTCCAGGGGAGGGAGACAGACATCAATCCATCTATAAAACTTTCAACCCAGAATTTGTCCTGTCTACAAGATGTGCAGGGCTCAAGATGGAACAGAGATGGAGGGAATGGCCAACCAATAACTGCCCTCACTTGAAACCCATCCCATGTGAGAGAGCCAGCCTCTGACACTATTAATGATACTCTCCTATGCTTGCAGACAGGAGCCTAGCATAACTGTCTCCTAAGTGTTGTTTTAACACAGTGAGTGCTGTGCCTCAGTTTATGGAGAGCAGCCTGTGTGTGCCTGTCCCATCTGTTGAGAAGCAGATTGTTCTAGTCAATGTGAGGTGTACATCTTACCAAATCCAAATGTGCTCTATAACTCTGGGGTCTGGTGGCAAGTGCAAATGACAAAGGGACTGTCTTAGTTAAGAGGTTCCATTGCTGTGAAGAGACATCATAAGCAAGGTAACTCTTTTAAAGGACAACATTTCATTGGGGCTGGCTTACAAGTTCTGAGGCTCAGTCCATTATCATCATGGCTGGAAGCACAGGAGTGTTTAGGCAGACATGGTGCTGGAGAAGGAACTGAGACTTCTATATCTTGATCCAAAGGAAGCCAGGAGTAGCTCTCTCTTCTGCCCTGGGCAGAGCTTAAGCATAGGACCTCAAAGCTCACCCCCAACTGTGATGCACTTACTCTAAGAAGGCCACACCTATTCTAACGAGGCCACTCCTCCTAATAGTAGCACTTTGGGGCCAAGCATATTCAAACCACCACAGACCTTTATTAAAGACATTGCAGCTCAGTCCACCACAGCTAAGGAGGTACTGGTTGAAGTGCTGATGCTGACTGAACTGTAGGTCTCCAGCTGTCACCAGAACATTAGGGACACAATAAAAATCAGACGAGGTTCTCTAGGGCTTCAGCCTGAGAACCCTTTGCTGAGACATCACAGTGTCTCTGGGAGGCATGAGTAACATCTTGGCTGAATCTTCATTAATATTGCAAGTGTGCCTAGTGTTGGTTTTGACATTTTCTGTGGTATGAATGCTATGGCAGTGGGGTGTGTGTGTGTGTGTGTGTGTGTTTGTGTGTATGTGTGTGTGATTGTGTGTATGTGTGTGTTTGTGTGTGTGAGTGTGTATGTGTGTTAGTGTATATATGTGTGCATGTGTGTGTGTATGTGTGCATGTGTGTGTGAGCATTTGTGTGTGTGTCTCTCCCTCTTTTCACATAATCTTCTCTTGGTGAGTTTATTAGTGGCTCCTTCCCCACAGTTTGGAGAAGTGGTATAGAGTATAGGTCAAGATCCAAAGTGGAAATCAGGTCTAAGGATATCCAAAGACAGGGTAGGTACTATATCTAGAAGGACCCCTTTTAAATACTATTTATGTTATGTTTATGCCTGCATGTACATCTTTGAACTACATGCATGCAATACCTGAAAAGACCAGAAGTGCATACCACATTACCCTGGAACTGTAGTTACAGGTGGCTGTAAGCCACCATGCGGTTCTGGGACTCTGAACACAGGTCCTGTGTAAGATCCGCCAGCACTCCTGACTGCAGAGACCCAGATCCCTAGGATGCTCTTGATGGAAACTGTGGCCTTTCGCATCAAAACCCGAGAGAGGAAGGAGCTAGAAACACTCAACCTCACTTACCCTTGGCCTTTGTTCTTCTATCTGGACTAGTCACTAGGGCAAACCCAGCTGGAAGCCACAGTGACTGGAGCCATCTATATAGGCCGGCTTTGTGTCTTGCCCAAGGGAGTGCAGGCAGGGTAGGCAGGTGAAGCTTGAGTTTGGAGAACCAAATATAAGTTGCTGAGCACCAATGGGCCCATTTCAATTGAGTCTTCCAGAAAGCAAGGCAGAAACTTCCACTGTGTGTGTCTCCATGCTGTGTGGAGTGGCTAATGAGACCATTGACCTGCTGTGGCACTCAGTGCTCTTCTATTCCACAGTCCTAGAGTCTTAGATCTTGTTCCTGGACAATTGAGGTCCTGTCTTATCAGAAACCCTTCCAAACCTGCAACTTTGTCTGTTTTTTTTTAGGTGCCTTTAAGAATGTATCTTTAGTTTGGATGTTCTTTACAAATCTTAGGGCAAAATTTTAGATATCCACATTCTTCCATCTCCACTAAGGTAATTTATAGGACTTAATATTGAAAACGTTACCTACTGAATAGCATGGTTCTTAGATCAATCTTCAATAACTTCTGGGTATTATTTTATATCTCTGATAACAGATTTGTATGTTTCTTATTAGGCTGCTCTATACCTTTCCTATAAAGTCTTCAGGTTGCAATTGATGGGCTGGTATTGATGTCCCATTCACTCAATGAATTTCACCTTGTATAGAGAGAATTAATCTGCTGAGCTTTCTAGACATTAGCAATATATAAAAATTCTATAATAAAGTGTGCTATTATCTCTTTTTGAAGATGAGTAATGAGACCTGACAATTTCTTTCTAAAGCAACAATCAAGAAAGAGAGCCCTACATTTAATTCATTATGCATGCCCATAGAAAAAGCAAAGGAAAAATAAACATGGTTTTTATCCATTTGAGTCAACTGTGAGCTTAAATTATAGGTTCTTGCAACTTTAACTTAATTGCTCCCAGAAAGAAGCACAGTCAGTGTGATCAGATACCTCATAGAATACAAAAGTGATAATCTTTGACATTTTAGAAAGGGATAGAATTATCTCTGCTCCAACCTGTACTGATTTTCTTTCACAGTGAATTTACAAAATATACATCAGAACAGAAGAGAAAGGCAAATCTAAGGCAATTTAAATGGAAGTTCTGTTACTAAAGTACAGGTTACACCAGATGATAAGAACTCGGGTTGTGACCTTTCATGTCCGTATTTATAATGGATAAAGAAGTGAACATTCTGCTCCCAGAGACTGGACCACCAACCAAAGAATGCATATGGAGGGGCCCCTGGTGCTGGCTACATATGTGGCAGAGGAGGGCCTTGTTGGCCATCAGTGGGAGGAGAGGCCCTTGGGTCTGAGAGTGTTAGATGCCCCAGTGTAGGGGAATGCCAGGGAGGGAAGACAGGAGTGGGTGGGTGGGTGGGGGAGCACCCTCATAGAGGCAGGGGGAGGGAGGATGGGATAGGGGGTTTCCAAAGGGGAGACCTGGAAAGGGGAAAACATTTGAAGTGTAAATAAAGTATTAAATAAAAAAGAAAAGAAAAAGAAAAAAAGAAGTGAACATTCTTCCCTGTCCCCTACCCATCCTTCCATTCCTGCCTCCATCCCTCTTTTCCTGTGGGATCAGGCTGTTTCCTGCTCTAAGTGACTCTATATTATGTGAGCACTGGGTTTTAGACTCTGCCTTGTCTTGGTGACTTGATTTAACAAAGCAGCATTTGACTCCAGTTTGAGTCCCAGTTGACTCTATTTTGCATATAGACACTATCATCTGTCCCTCACCACTTACAAGGCACATGCCGAGAAGTAACGTACTCTACAAACAAGAGGTGCCACCTATAAACTTATCTAGGTGGACTGGGGACATATGGGTGCATGGGCATATTAAACGGATGCCAGAAGAACCAGACTGGAGAATTACCCAACATACCAGCCTGTTTTAGTGACTTTTCTATATCTATGACAAAAACCATGGCCAAAGGGACTTATAAAAGCAACATCTAATTTGGAGTTGCAGAGGGTTGCAGTCATGACAGGGAACATGGCAGCAGGTAGGCAAGCAGGCAGGGCACTGGAGCTGTAGGTGACAGCTCACATTCTTATCTACAAGTAGGAGGCAGAGAGATCTAACCAGAACTGATGAGGTCTTTTGAAACCTCAAAGTAAGTCTACCCCAGTGTAAAAGTGACTTCTCCTATTGTAATTGTTGTCTGGGAGGCTCACCACCTCTGTCTGCCAACCTAGGCCTACTCCTGGAAGTTTTGAGCCTCCGTATAAGTTAATCTAGGCCTAGAATGTTTTCAGCCTCTGAGACTTGCTCCTCAATAAGCAAGCTCACCCTTCCTAGTTCTTTCTGAACTCTAGCTGGTTGGTACAACTCAGCTGTTCTGGTTCAAACTCCTCTTCCAGCTGACTTTAGCTTTTCTCTTGGCCTCTGAATTGCTCTGCTTGGCCTCAAACTAACTCTAGCAATCTTTTCTAATCTTCTGGCTCCTTTTCATTCTCTTGTTTGTTCTGTCTTTACCTGTGTCTAGCTTGTTCTCTCTTCAGTTGGCCTCTGTAGAACTCTCCTGGTAAAACTGCCTCCTCCTCCCTCTCTGCTGCTCTACTCTCCCTCTCAACTCTATTACACTGCTCTACACGAACTCTACAGTATCCCCTTCTTCCTGTACTGTCTCTGTCTCTCCCTTATGTAGTTTCCCTTTCTTCTCTCCTCTCGGAAGAGCTGGGCATATCCTAATCTGTCAAATCTTTCTGTAATTCATCATTTTTTCTGCCACTCAATTAGACACTTTCAAACATAGGTGCTTCCTTCTACAAACTAACTTTACCTTCATTGTTTGGGATTAAAGGTGAGTACTAAGGACATGTCTATATTCAAGCCAGAGGGATTAAAGGTGTGTGCTAAGGGCTAAGCCACACTCTTACTAGAAACAGGTTCAAATATCCTGTAACACCCCAGTGACACACCTCCTCCAACAAAGCTACACCTCCTAGTCCTTCCTAAACAGTTTTATCATTTGGAAACTAAATACTCAATTATATGAGCCTATGGGTCCATTCACATTCACACCATCACACAGATGTACAAAGTAGGTGACTTCCCAGTGTGTGCCTCAAGGGAGTGACAGGTAGAGAGAGAACTCCAGCTTGTAATGGGGTTCATCTCATCTTGGTCTTCACTGTTTGATATAATCCACTTGAACTCATCTGTTCATCCATCAGGATCTGGTCCCAGCACCTATTTTCCAGGGTCTTGTTCTTGTTCTTTGCAACTCAACTCAAGCCTATGGTTTGATTGGTCCTGTGACTCCCCAGAAGCTTGCATGCCTCCAGAGGTTCCCCAGTTGAGTTCCTAATATCTCATCTAACCATTGCAGCTACTGTCCTAGCTCCCATATCTGCCTCTAGTTAGGCTTGATATTGCTGTTCTGAAACATCATAATCAAAAGCAGTTTGGGAAGGGAAGTGTTTATTTGGTTTACATATCCTGAATCATAGTCCATTGAGGGAAGCCAAGGCAGGAACTGAAACTGGGCAGGTACCTGGAGGCAGGAACAGATGCAGAGGTCATGGAAGACTGTTGCTTATTGACTTTCTCCTCTTGGCTTGCTCAGCCTGCTTTCTTATAGAACCCAGGACCAGCTCAGGGCTGGTACCACCCACAATGGGTGGGGTCCTCCATTATTGTTCAATAATTAAGAAAATGCCCTACAGGCTTGCCTCCAGCCAGATATTCTGGAAGCATTTTCTCAATTGAGGTTCACTCCTCTCAAATGACTGCAGTTTGTGCCCAGTTGACATGAAACTAGCCAGCACATCATGTGGTATGTGTAATGTATGATGTAAGAATTAAGCATGGAATGAAAGAACCTGTGTTTGCTAACAGCCAACTATCAGCAGAATCAATGCCACTTGACAAATTTCCACCAATAAAGTCAACCTACAGAATTTTGACATTGTGAAAAGACATGGGTGGGCCCTTCTTAGTTTCTGGTATAGTATGTTCACAGTAATCTCTCTTACATCTCTATTTCTTTTCCTTTTGTTTATCAGGATCTTTCTTTGCATCCCAGGCTGGCCTTGAACTCTTGATCTTATTTCTGCCTCCTCAGTGCTGGGTTTTGTAGGCATGGTTCATCAGGTTTGTTATGAATGATATTATTATCAGTACTTGGTTCATTTGAAAATTACAAACTGTGTGTATGTATGTGTGTTACAATTTTGAAAAAAAGACAGAGAAATATTATGGAAATATGTTTTCATTCTAATCCCAGGTGTGGAATATGGGGCTACTTCAGATTGTCCACAACAGCTGATTATGATTTGTCTCATGCTCTAGCAGGGGCATGATTTTGCCAGCTGCAGACAGTTTCTGTTAATATTGTGATGTTGGGACTTCTGGGGACTTTTCAGAGGATATATAAATGCTAGGTCCCTGAGAGGGTTCGTTGGTTGGCTGGTTGTTGGTGGATGGTTGGTTGCTATTGGTTGTTGTTGGTCATGGTTTGTTAAGTAGTCATGTACAAAGACAAAAGAAAAAGAAGAAATTAGATATCTTGACAGTGAAGATTAAACTTGCCCCAAGGAACCCCTCATCAGCAGGAAGTAGTCTAACGATAACATTGCCCCCCTTTCCCATTTATCCCCCTTTCTCTCCTGTTCAGTGTTAGAGGGTTGAAAGGGTGAAAGAAAAGGGGTGGAGAAGGGTGGAAGAAAGAAGAATCCACAAAGTAACAAATGCCAACTCTGTGTGTGTGTGTGTGTGTGTGTGTGTGTGTGTGTGTGTGTGTATACACATGTGTATGTGTGCATATGTGCTGGAGGTTAGAGGACAACCTTGAATGTCATTCATCTGTTACTGTCCACCCCCCCATGCCTTTTTGAAACAGAATCTCTAACTGGCCTGGAGTTATCGCCAAATGGACTAGGCTGGCTGGACATTGAGCCCCAGGGACTAGCCTTTCTCTGTATGCCCAGTGCTGGCATTACAAGCACATGCCCTTATGCTGGCTTTTATTCATGTGTCCTGGGAATTGATCCAAAGTCCTCATGTTTGTAAAGAAGTACTTTATACCCTGAGCCATCTCCCAAGCACATACACTTTTTATTAGACAGATTGATTTATTATTTTTATGTATGTGTATGTGTGTGTGCCTGTGTAAGTTTATTTGCACCATGTGTGCGCAGGTGCCAGTGTGATGGTTGGCTTGCAGACCGGGAGTTGGCTCCAGTCAGCAGGTGAAAGGTCCATTCGCGAGGTCATAATCCTGCCCTGGAGTGAATCAGGGCACACAGCTGTGATGTGAGAAGGGAGACTTGCCCTCCCCCCAACCCCCTGTATGTACTTAGAGAATTCCTTCTGTATCTTGGGGTCCTTTTCTGCCTCTGACCTTGTCTCATCATTTGAAATCACCAGGATTTTTAAAAATTGTCTAATACTTCAAGCATCCAGAAAGCTTCAGAAACTATTCATGAGCCTGTCACATAATTCTCTTAAGTGCAATATTGTATCATAGTTTCTTTAGGTAGTGGTGTGTCCATGTGAGTGTGTATGTGTGTGTGTGTGCACCTGTGTGTGTAAGTGTGTACTCGTGCATGTGTGTGTGTCCATGTGCATATGTGTGTGTGTGTGTGTGTGTGTGCGTGTGTACATGTGTTTGGTGGGGGAGGACAGGCAGCTGGCAGAGGTCAGCCTCAGGTGTCATTCCTCAGGATCCATCCACCTCCATCTTTGAGAGGATATCTCACTGGCATGGGAACTTGCCAATTAGGCTAAGCTGGCTAGCCTGTGAGAGGCAGCAATCCTCCAGTCTCTGCCTCCCTGGTTGTGGGATACAAGTGAGTGTCACCATGCTGGGGTTGAGACTGGGACTCTCACCTGGGTTATGACACGCGTCTTCTGGACCGAGCCATTTCTCTAGCACCATCTCCAGCCCATCTTCTTTTTATTTCCCGAGGAAGAAATCCTTATGATTTTCTTGGTAGGTTATTTTATTGACCAATGATTGATGTGGGAGGGCCCAGACCCCCGTGGGCAGCGCCACCCTGGGCAGGTGGTCCTGGATGGTATAAACAAGCAAGCCAGTAGTTCCCCATGGCTTCTGCAGGTCCTGCCCTTACTGCCTTCAGTGATGGACTATTACCTGGAAATGTAAGATGAAATAAACCTTTTCCTCTTCAAGTTGCTTTTGGACCTGGTGTTTATCGAAGCAGTAGAAACCCTAACTAACACAGCACAATATCAGAGGGAAGCAGGGCCAAGCCTCCTTAACAGATCCAACCTCTGGATTGTTCCTTGAGGCTCTTCATAACCTCGAGAGAGCCTTCTCTTTCTCAGTCTACCATTATTATTCGAGGGCTCAGCCTTGCCCTGATTCTTATCCCCCTTCTGTCTCCTTCATGCCACTTGTAAAAACCTCATTATATCCTGGGATACGCATCATTTCACAGTTTCTGGAGTCTTCTTGTCTTTTTTGTTTTCCTTATTGATTTGTAAGAACAGAGGATCCTTTATGTGATATGTGGTAGATATTGATCTGTCCTCAGTGCAATAAGCTGTAAATATCTTCAGCTGCAACTTGGTTTCTAGCTTTAGTCACCATGCCTATTTAATACAGACTTTTATAAAATATATACTACTACAAATCTCTCCTTTTATGGCTGCTTGTCTCTGGGTTGCATTAATTACAGAAGCAGAGCAGCTGCAGCAGCGGTGGACCACTGGCCAAGGCTTTCACTGTTGGAACATGCTATTGATGTGACAGCCTGCTCCAAGCAGCACCTCAGCTAGCTGTGGGTGCATCTTATGAGTGCACCTTCTGGGTAGCAGGGGATCTGAGGGCGTGTCCAGTTTGAGACAAAGGTCTGGAGCTCCATACTGTCTTCAGAGCACCAAGTCTCCTGGGAATGGCAGGATCTCCGTTCCCTCACCAAGGTGTGGATTCCTTCTTATGAATGGGATGACTTTGATGGCATTCCCCACTTCTCATCTCCTGCCTTCATTTGCTTCTGTCCTT
>CM052703.1:68353133-68381947 GCA_028551405.1 Uromys caudimaculatus | reverse complement strand
GGGTGTTATTCATTTCTTTCTTAAAGTCTTCTATCATCCTCATGAGAAATGATTTTAAATCTGAGTCTTGCTTTTCTGGTGTGTTGGGGTATCCAGGGCTTGCTGTGGTGGGAGAGCTGGGTTCTGATGGTGCAGAGTACTCTTGGTTTCTGTTCTTTATGTTCTTACCCTTGCCTTTTGCCATCTTGTTGACTCTGTTTTTAGCTGATCTTACTCTGTCTGGTTGTGGCTTGCCCCTCCTGCAGGTCTCTGTGTCAGTACTCCTTGAAGACCAGCTCTCTCTGAGAGGTGTTTGGGTTTGGAGAGCTGTGGCACAGGGTCTGCTCTGGGGTGCAGAAAGAAATCAGAAGGATCTTGTCCCCAGGTGTCCCTTGGTTCCTATGCCCTGATGGCTCTGCAAGGGTCCCTCTTGATCCAATGAGTTTGAACAGAAGTGATGGTTTTGCCTGTGCTCAAAGGTGTGTCAGCACTCCTGGGATACCTGCTCTCTCCTGGAGTCTTGTGGCCCAGGCTTTGGTCCCCAGGCACAGGCCTCTGGTGGCCTAGGCAGAGGTCTCCACCCACTGATGAAACTGGAAGGTTCAGAGGTTTCCTGGCCCCGGGTTCTCAGGCCCTGTATCCTGGTGGATCCGTGCGGGCCTGGGTGAGAGGTGTTGCTCCCCTTAACCCCACTCACGGCTTTTCCAAGCTCCTGGGAGGGTAGCTTTCTCCAGTGCTCGTTGGCTACGGACTCCTGGTGGCCCAGGCAGAGGTCTCCACCCACAGGTGGAAACCAGAAGGTTCAGAGGTTTCCTGGCCCCGGGTTCTCAGGCCCTGGATCCCGGTGGATCCGGGGGGGGGGGGGTCTGGGTGAGAGGTGTTGCTCCCCTTAACCCCACTCACGGCTTTTCCAAGCTCCTGGGAGGGTAGCTTTCTCCGGCGCTTGTTGGTTATGGACTCCTGGTGGCCCAGGCAGAGGTGTCCACCCACAGATGGAAACCGGAAGGTTCAGAGGTTTTGTGTCCCCAGATTCTCAGGCCCTGGATCCCGGTGGATCCAGGCGGGTCTGGGTGAGAGGTGTTGCTCCCCTTAACCCCACTCATGGCTTTTCCAAGCTCCTGGGAGGGTAGCTTTCTCCGGTGCTTGTTGGCTATGGACTCCTGGTGGCCCAGGCAGAGGTGTCCACCCACCACCATAAATTTCTTAAAATTTTATCTATCTATCTATCTATCTATCTATCTATCTATCTATCTATCTATCTATCGTGTGTGTGTGTGTGTGTGTGTGTGTGTGTGTGTGTGTGTGTGTGTGTGTTTGAGTGTACACATGCCATGACTCAAGGAGGTCAGGGGACAACTCTCAGGAGTTGGTTTTCTCTTACCACGCCCATGCTGTGGGACCTGGGGATTGAACTGAGGTTGTCAGGCTGGCATGCAGGCACCACTGAACCGTTGAACCATTTTGCTGATCTCTAAACATTTGGTTTCAGTTGTTTTGAGAGGCATATAAATCCTGGAGACCCCGTGATATCACAGTGAGAAAGGGAGTTGGTACAGAGCACCTGCAAAGCAGAGCTGCAGCTCTTGTTCCTCAAGCTTCTTCTCATTCCTTTGTCCTCCACTCCTCTGTGCTCCCCCAGCTCTGGGCATGCCCACATGACTATCCTTGCATTTTAAGGACCCCATGCTATGACTTTCAACAGAGTACTCTCTTGAACAGACTTTCTGTGCTTCAGTGTCAGTCCTCTGTAAAAGATGCTGCATGACCTCTGATATATGTCATTACTTCTCTGTTCTTGTTTCTACATGTTCTCAGCTCAGAAGGCTTCAATGACAAAGGAATGAATTTTTGTGGATGTTGCACATACATGTTGCTTTACCTTGTAATTTCAGTTTGCATCCATCAATAAACAGCAAGACTGTAGAAGAACCTAGTTTCCAACTGCTGAAAAGGACAGAGACCTCCTTCTTCAGCTGTGGACCACATGAAAAGGGGGTAAGGCTATATTTGGTCCTCGGTCAGCTAGCTATGCTGAGTCCTGGCTATGGAATCATGTTGATGCTGTTATTTTATCTTACTGCAGTCCATACGTGTGCACATCTGTATGTGTGTACAGCTGACATGTGCACGTACATCTGTATAGGTGCACAATGGCATGTATATACACAAGCACATGTGTACATCTGAGTGTACGTATGCATGCATATCAGTACAGTTGAATGTATAGGCATGCATGTACATGCACACACTTATGTGTATGTATATATGTACACAAGCTCTCATGTGTACAATTGAGTGTGTCTACATACACTTACATGCATACAGTTGCGTGTATGTGTGCATGTTCATGTATATTTGTACAACTGAATGTAGGTAAGCATATACATGTGTACAGCTGAGAGTGTATGTATCTCTATGTACATGTATGCAGTTGCATGTAGGGATATATTTACATGTGTATACCTGTATATGCATATACCCATGTGCATGTATATAGCTGAGTATGTATGTATATGTTCAGGTACACAGGTATACATGTATATGTGCATATGTGCATGTATATGTATACATCTGTGAGTGTATGCACGCACATGTACAGACCTGCGCATGTATGCACGTAATGTACACACTTCCTTACTGGATTTCCGTTGTAGATCTAGCATAGAAGAAATTAATTTTCACTGGATCTTTTTGCCTACTCTGCTAATCTACAGTTTTTGCTTAAGAAGTTTCAGCAGAAGTTCCCTGTTAAAATATCCAAGACTAGAGTAAAATTTAGAGCATATCTTGCACTGCTCTCTAATTCTTCCATGATTTTAGGGGCTAAATTTCTGAACTTGTTTTAGCTTTTGCAATTTTTTTCTGCAGCAGTGTTGTCTAGTATAGCTTTTATCAGCCAGGGGGAACTATTTAAAGTGAATGAAAACAAAATAAGGTAAAAATCCACTCCTCATTTTGTTAGCCACACTTCCTGTGCCCAGTGCCCTGCACACTGGTCATCACTGACAGACCGTTTCCATGCACACAGAAAGTTCTGCTGGCCAGCATGAGAAAATTATTCCAATTAGATTATCCTTTTAGGGGTATGCAGTTATATAAGATCTTTAATAATAATTTAAGGGCGTAGTATTGAACATCTATACTCCTACTATCCAAGGGCCAATCTGATGGGGGCAATTCCTCAGTTGAAGTTCCCTCCTAAGTGACTCTAGTTTGTGTCAAGTTGATAAAACTAACCTGCAGATCTAGAGTCATACATACTAAGATGATTTGTAATTGTGTTTGTCTATGTTCGCTGATATTTTTAAAGATGCTGAGTTTCTGTCCTTTACTTCAATCCTCATGATTTCTGACCACCTGCCACATGCCTGGTACCCGGAGGACGGGGCATTGTATCCCTTGACACAGTGATTCACAATAATCTATGAGCTGAATCAGGCCACACATAATGAACAGCTACATGGGAATGAGAGAATTAGATCTTAATTAAGAGACCACTTCTCAGTATAAGTTTAGACTAAAGTTCAATATCCTGACCGCTGTGCCATAGCATGATGTTCAGTCATGGAGATGAAAGCAGTGAAGACCAGCCATCAGCATGGGTGGACAGTCTACAGCATCATTCAAGATGACATCTTCACTGTTAGAGAGGTAGAGAACTTTGTAGAAAAGGAAACTATGATGAGTTACCATCAGAACTTTGTTAGATCTGATAGGCTCTGGTCATGGGCGGCCATGATGAAGTGGGAGAACACAGAGAGAGAGAGAGAGAGAGAGAGAGAGAGAGATGCTATCACCACAGACAGCCGTGATGGCTCCTGAAGGGACACGCACCTTCAATTTCCAGAAATTAAGGAAGTTATAGTGTCATACCATAGACAGCATGATGGGGTATTGAAGGGTAAGATCCTTCAATTCCCAAAATACCAGGAGAGAAATAGCATCATAGCCACTGGCAGTTTTTAGGGACCTAGAGGGGTGGTACCTCCAGTCCTTTGAGATCCTGAGAATGAAGGGAGTTTCATAATCTTATGGGTTTTCAGAGGTTGGGATAGGGACAAGTTTTACATCACTTGGTCCAGCCTCTGTGCCAGGAGGGAGGAAGACACTACACAAAAGCCAAGTTAAAATTCAAGGTTGTTTGCAGCTTACTCTCAATTGCCAGGTCACAGCCGGTGTCCAGGAGAGAGACTGAAGGAGTATGTGTGTCCTGGTTTCAGGGGGACAGCAGCAGAAGGTCTGTGATATCACAGTCTTCATAAGGCTCAGGCTACAGGTCTAAGGAGTCTAAGCCACTCACTCAGTGAACGTTTGAGTAAAGAATCACTGTCCCAAGGGTGGAAATGTATGGCTGCCGTCACAGTGACGATGCTTATCTATACCTCTGCTGGCTGTGGCTTAAAAAATGAGGTAGAGGAACTGAGTTCCTCCCCTTCCTCTGACTATATAAAGACTTCCATCCTTCTACTAATGCTCGCTGTGCACTGGGCTATGTTTCAGAGGTGTCATGCCGACCTCCTCCTCATACTGATGTCTTAGGTATTATCTAAGAATCTTCACTTATAGATGAGAAACTTGAGGCTGCTGGGGAGGGGCTCAGATTAAAGCCCGACTCTCATGAGTTATGCACTGCCTCCTACGCATTTTATGCTACTTAGAAATACCCATGGATCTAATTTCTTGGTGTGTGTGTGCAAGCACACTCTGTTTTCCTCTGTGTTTGGCCCTCCTGATTTGCTCACGTAAAGATGAAACAGAACTCAGAATAAGATAATTTTCATTTCATAATTCACCCACAATTATTTAAAACAAATGATGAAGCCCAGGGTGTGAGGCCAACACTTTCCTGTCCTGGCTTGTTTAGCTTTACAACCAGTGCCCAGTGTTTTGCACATACACTGTAAGATGATAAACATCTAATCAGCATGCTAACTCACTGCTCAGCTACGCATGGCTGAAAGGATGCCTGGACCTAAGTCCAAGCCTGGCAAGCTCACCCCTCCCACAGCATGGTGAGTTGGGAAGAGGAGTGATAGTCGACCATCTAACACAGCGTATGTGAATGAATACAAATAGTTCCCACGTTCCCTGCTTAATAACCAGTTCACTGAGGAGATTTCCAGAGTCAGACAAAAGTCACGCTCTCCTAATGTGACTGAAGTGCAATCATGCTTTTAGGGTTATTTTCCATGAAAGGTTTGCAAAGATTTAGCTCACTGTACTGATTCTGCTATGGTTCTTACTCTGTTGTATTGTATAGAAATTATTTGCAAATGAAGATTACTTAGTAGGCTTTTCAAAAGCCCACAGATGCATAAGGAACTCTTAGAATGATTCTCTTAAGGGACTGTCTGGTGTGGTTTCCTCTAGTCGTGAGGTGTCTTTGGGGGAATGTCACATTTAGCAGATTTTGTCTAATTTGTTATCTAACAAACGGGCGGGGTTTTCTGTTTATAAGGCCCCATGTTGGTAACCCTGGAGTCTAGAAGATGGAGTCTTTAGAAGCTTATTGTCTGTTTGGGAGGACAGGCATACAAACAACTGAAGGTAGTGTGAGGTAAGCCAGAGGGTTGCAACAGTAGAGCATCGGGGAGGCCTGATCCTCTGCCTTGTAGTGCCCCTGCTGAGAGAGGATGCCCTGTTGCTGCTTTTAGGACCCCCACCCCCACCGACAGGGAAGATCCTGGGATAGAGTCTACTTAGGTGGTCACAGGAGTTCAGGAAGGGGATGGGAAGAGCACAGCAGCCGGCTGAAGCCAGATATTAGCAGATTGAAACCATGGACAGCCTGGGATTCATTTTGCTCATCAGTTCTGAGACAGAGCAAAGGACAGTCCACATTGCTTTATCGACTAGTTCACTTACCAACTCTCCTGGGTCACTGGCTCCAGGCATGGGTGAAGGGCGGTTCAGAGTCATAGCATGTCTGTTTTGCTTTGATGTAGTCAGAGAAAGCCCTCAGGAGCAAGCTACAGTGCTGGCAGACAGGGGCTTTTGTGTTGGTGTGTACAGAGTGGTTAGGTTGTGGGAATAAGCCCAGGATACCCACTCCCTTCTGAAAGGTATACAGGTTGGTTATAGGACCCCTACCCCATAATCATACTTGGGGACCACCATACAGGTGGATCAAGGTTGCACTTGACCAAGGAAGAAGCTACATTGGTGGTTTGGTAAAATGAAGTTCCCCAAAGATGTGAACATGTGACCAGAGAGATGGCAAGGGGGTGCTGGATGTGGGTCTTCCAGATAGGAGTTGCAGTGGTACCCAGGAAGACTGAAGACGCAGGGTAGGCAGACAATCAGATCTCTGCTGAGCACGGCTGTCTAGCCTAGGGATAAAAGCTGAGAGCTGGGGGTGTGGGGGGGGGGGGAAGGAGGGAGGAGAAAGTGTTAGAAAAGCCCGTGGAAGTCGGTAGCCTCGAACCCGTACTTGATCACGTGGGTGTCTATGTAGCCTAGTTTTGCACTGACGCTGGTGAGCCTGGCCAAGGCCCTCTCTGTGCACAGCCTCTTTCCTTTAGCTGCCGAGAGAGGGAGTCATTTGCTCCTTGCAACAAGTTGGTCGCTAAGCAGGACCGAAGAACCATGGACCATGACACACTAAATGGACTGGTTTAAACGAAATTGATCTGGACCTTGGAGACTGAGGTGGGGCTTTACAGACAGAGAAGGGGTCACAGTCAACAAATCATCACAGAATTGGGAACATTTTCTGTGAGCAATCTATCCCCAGACCACACCAAAAGCAGCTCTGTTTAATTTTAGGTTGATTTCTAATAATCATTAGCTGACAATCCTTATTGGTTGCAAGTTACACCAGAGAATTTTTTTTTAATCAAGGAGTTGAATAGATATAATTGTTTGTGATTTCCTCGGAACTGAAGCATTCACCTAACCCCTTCCCCCACTCCCTAGAGGGAGGTTCTTTTTTTTTTTTGTTTGTTTTTTGAGACAGGGTTTCTCTGTGTAGCCCTGGCTGTCCTGGAACTCACTCTGTGGTGGTGCATGCCTTTAATCCCAGCACTTGGGAGGCAGAGGCAGGCAGATTTCTGAGTTAGAAGGAGGTTCTTAAGGCGCACAAAACAAAACAAAACAAAACAAAACAAAACAAAGCAAAGCAAAACAAAACAAAACAAAAACCAAAAACTTTACATGTCTCTGTTAAAGTTAGGCCCTGGTTCTTCCTCCCAGTCCCATGCTCCCAGAAATAAGACTCAGACTCAAAATATATTTACAAATACCTTGGCCATATAGCTAAGCTCTTCTCTGACTAGATATAGCTTTAAATATCCCATTTATTCTAGCCTACATTCTGCCATGTGGTTGGTTACCTGTGCTCAGCTACCATGAGTCTGGCTTGTCACATCTTCCCAGTGAATCTCCCCGCTTCTTCTCTCCCAGAATTCTTTCTCCTGCCCATGTCCCACCTCTATTTCCTGCCTAAGCCATAGCCATAGGCTTTTTAATTGACAGGTGATGCATCCATACAATACAGAAGATGTTCTTTCTACAAGTCTCAGAAAGCTGAAACTTGTAAGAGTCACGTGTCCCTTGCCTCCTACCCTCCAAGATTAAACAGGCAGTCACCATTGCTAGAGGGAAGAGACTCCCGCAGCCTGCTCAGCTGCCTAGGAGTGGTGCAGGAAAAAGGCCTGTGGCCTTCTGGAGTTCCTGGCCACGCTGGGGCGGGGTTTTTTGGTGATACAGTTAATCTTTGAGTAGCCTGATCCTGTAAGTAACCCTTCACTCATGCTCCTGGCTGCAACCTCAATAAACTCCCTGAATCACTAAGCTAGGCTTGTGTAGAATTGGTTTTGGGAGGGGGGGGAAGGGAAGAGTGGGATGAGGGTTTGCAATCAGTGCCATATCTGGTACAGTTAGGAATTTGTTCACATTGCCCCAGGAAAAGTCACACAACAATTTTCTAACAAGCCACCTCTCACAGACCCAAGTAGAGACCAGCACAGGGGAATGAGGTGTCTGAAGCTTTCAGTTATTTGCAGTTTGGGGCAGCGCCAGTGGCACTGGGCAACCGCAGGTGTTGGGTTTGGGTTTCTTTCAGGGATTTCTTGCTTTCCATCATTAGGAGTTCACATTATTTTCCCCCCAGGAGGGCAGAAGGAATAGAGCGGATCTTGGGGGGGGGGGGAAGAGAAGATATTCCCACAGGGGGCTGCTCTCTAAGTGTAAATGGTTTGTTTGGACTTTTGAAAACTGTTGGCTTAATATAGTCTCATAAATCATCATTTGGTACCTGAATAGCCTGGAAATTATTCTCTAAATATTAGAGAATAATTTGTTTTCAGTAGGCTAGAATCCAAGGGCATCTCCTTGTGTGAGGTGAAGAGCTGTGAACTAGGAGGTTCAAGTCTCCAAACGGCTGTTGTCTCCCATTACTGGACTTCCTGGGTTGAGCGAGATGCATTCTCTGTGCCTTATTATTGTGTTGTGAACAGAAGTGGTGAACTGGATTTCTACGGGTGTTTCCTAGCTCTCAGGTATAGTTTTATCACACAAATACTTTATTTAGCTATAATAGTCTCACCTAGGAAAGCCAATTACTCAGGCAGATGCCGGTTCTCATGCACACTGGAAAAACAGAGCACAGGGGCAATGTGGGGAGCAATGGTCCATGGGAGACTCCATGAGCTAATGGCGCCACAAAATGACAATGGCTGCATCTATCTATCTAGAAATAAATATAGTTCCTGGCCAAAGAGCTAATGGTTCTGAAACAAATTCTCTAAACTGCACACAGGAGAAGCGTTTTGTTTCTGAGGACATAAGAAGGAGCCCGTTCCGGAACAGTGATGGAGAGATGATTACAGTTATGAAATCCATTTGGAGACCTTATTTTCAATGTGCTCACAAGGCTTGCATTTAATTGCTCCTGTTTCAGGTGTTACCTGAAAACATTCTATTGGGATGCTGCCTTCTTTCTGTGTTTTGGTCATAACTTAGCTCCTGGATGGTTAAATCTTCACCAAGAAAAGTCTCAAATACACCCTACATCATAAGGGTAGAAGCATAGGTGGTAGGCATAAGTGACCAGACAACACTATAGGCTTTTGAATCCCAGGAACTCATCAGGTCTGAGGTTATAGGTAAAATGAAGATCTTATTTTTATTTGTTTGTTTGTTTATTTATTTATTTATTTATTTATTTGTCTATCAAGACCATGGATTTGGAAAATAGCCCTCTTCTCAGGAAGAAGCTGATTGTAATAAAAGCAAGAGTTTTCACAATGCAGTTCACAGAATCAGAACTTCTTGCAGCTGCTGACTGAAATGAGGAATCAGAAGCTTGAGCATACTCAGCTCATGATGAACTTGCTCTTAATGTGTAAATGCCCTGGTACCAATGACAGAGGGATAGAGTGTTCCTGACAGTGGTATGTGACAAGCTTGGTCAGGATGTGGGTGCTGGGGGCTCAGATGGCGTCTTAACTGCTAAGCCATTTCTTTAGCTCTCCAATTTCAGAATTTTCCCATCTGCTTTGAAATATGTCTCCACTCAATGTGTAGAGGCAAAGTTATCAACAGTTCCACTCCTCAGAATTCCTGCCTGAAAGGGGCTCTGTCACCTAAGGTACTGAAGGGCAAGGGCCGGGCAAGGAGAGTCAGGAGCCTGTATCAAGAGGTAAAGGCTTTCAGCTTTTTAAAGAAAGCCATAGAAAGATGGCTTTTGGAAATAGCAAGATGTATCAGGTCTAATTGGTCCAGAGGCCAAAGTTAGCAAACAGAGGCCAGCTCTGCCTCACATAGGCAAACTCTGAGTACAGAGCTGAGCCCTACTCCTATGGTTGGAGTCTCAGATGCTGTTGCCAAGATCCACTTTGTTCTCTCCCTGAAAGGACTGATGCAATCAGGGAGGAGCGAAAGAGAAGTCAGTTTAAGTTACTGAACTTTCTGGGTGGTGTTCTGCTAATAGGATATATTAAGTCAAACCACACTCAGTGAACAATATTTAGTAATTTTGCTTGCAAAATTATTAAAGTTCATATTTACCATACTTCTAATTTAACTTTTTATTGGTTCTTTGTGATTTTCAAATCATGCACCGCAATCCAACTCACCTCCCCATCCCTTCTGCTCTTGCAACGTCCCCTGCAAAAGAAAAGGGGGTGTCTCATTGTGGGAGCTGTAGTGTGTCACGGTGTGTCCCACAGTTCACTCTTGTTCACACTTCTTTACTTGCGAATGTTCACTGAAATGAGTCATTGGTCTGGTTCAAGGCCTCTGGCTTTTGCTACTCTATCAATATTGGATTCTCACTGAAGCTCCCCTCAGATATCCTATTGTTGCCACGTCATGGAGATTCTGCAGCTTTGGATCTGTAGGACCGGCTCCTTCATGTGTTCCAGCAGTTTATAGATGGGGTAGATGTTGGGGTGGGCCAACTCAAAGCCCTGGACTTAGGACTGGACGGTAGCTGAGTTGGTCAGCCCGCCAACTCTCCCACACCCACACCACCTGGGCAAGCTCTCCAGCACTGCCTTGATTAGCTCACCTAGTGCTGCAGTCAGCAAGGGGCAGAGCTAGCTCTCTCACTCTCATGGCCTCAGGCTGGTTCACCCACAATCCCTGAAACCAGGGATAGCTCTTCTGTGCTGCCCAGATAAGGTGCAGGCCTGTTCTCCTGAGTGTTGTAGCCAATGAGAGACAGGCCAGATTTCCTGCTCTCATGACCTTGGGGCCAGATCTCCTGCTTGCCATAGGTGGTGAGGGTCAGAGGGGAGGGGGAGGGGGAGAGGACATCTTTCCCTCACCCATACAGCATACAAGTTGGAAGGCTAGTTCTCCCACGCTTAAGCCCTCTGGGCCGGCTCACTCCATTCCCACCACGAGGGGCGGCTCTTCTGTGCTTCCTGGGCAAGATGCAGGACCCACTCTCCCAAGTGCTGCAGCTGGTGAGGGGCAGGGACAGCTCTCCTGCTCTCATGGCTTCGAGGCCAGATCTCCCATGATGCCCAGGTGAGAATCTTGGGCCAGTTCTGCACAACCCTCAGACATCAACATGGCCCCAGGTGGCAGACCAGATCAGCGACATCCACCTGGCCTTTGGTGGTAACAGACTTTTGCTGCAGCACAGCCTTGGACCCAGATGTGGCCATTGGTGGCAGCACAGGCCAGGACCTCCCTATGGCCTTAGATGGCATCACCAGCTACTCACATCAGGCGTGTGTCCTGTAATTCAACCAGATTCTGAGACTCCCTTCCTAGGGACACTCTCCGATCTCGTACTGTTCGGTCCCCTGAGTGCTTTCCTACCCTCTTTATATATCAACCCTAAATCTGACTTGTACTGCTGACTGATGGGCTCGAAGGGAGGGCTTCCTGATCTACAGTAGGCCATCTTCAGATGTGAAAGGTCCACAAAACTCAGGGAGTTTTATATTTACTGCTTTTATATACAGGGATGTGATTCAGGAACAGCCAGCTTGAAAAAGATGCAAAGGGCAGGCTATGGAGCCCATGTCCTTTGGCAGCTGAGAGCATCCTCCCAGCACCTCTGCCTACTTAGAAATCTAGAGGCTCTCAGAACCCGATAGTTGATAGAGTTTTATGGAGGCTCTGTCAGGTATGATCTACTAGTAACCAGTTTCCAGCCTCTTTCCCTTCCTGGCTGATGCGAGATAGGGTTGAAAGTTCCAAGCTTCCAAGGATGTCTGGTCTTTTTGGTGACTAGCCCTATTAGAGCATACAACTGTGACATCATCGAATAACAAAATCTGCACTTATCACCCAAGAAAGCCCAAGAGAGTAGGAGTTCTCTGTCAGGAACTAGGGCCAACAACTAAATATTAGATCACAAAACTCTCCTGGGGCTCCTAGTGCTTGGGCAGTCACAGGGGCTTTTAAGAGCTCCTTGCTAGAAACTGGCAACAAATGTCAAAATAATATGTAACTTATTATAAGTCACAATATGGTGTCTAGTGCACAGGGGACTGAGTTTAATGACTGGAAAAGACTGGGTTGTCACATTTATTTCCTGGAATTAATTGGTTTTGAAGTGCTAGAGGTACACATAAATAATTGATACCCAAGAGCTTATTCTTTCTGTTATCCTGGCCTTTCTAGGAGGGTCACAGCTCAGCCATCGCCTCTAGAAGGAAAAGGAAGTACCTGCCACGCAGTGGGGATCTCCTGGGTGTTCAGTCTGGCCACACTGGGAAGCCAATACTGAATACTTAGTCCTACTTTGTAGTCATCAATGGCAATTTAGACATGCAGAATATTTGGGGTCGCCAATCCAATAAAACAGAAATGTTTAATGTTTTGTTTTGTTTTTTTGAAAAAGAAACTTGATCAATTAAATAAACAGCCTTGGATGAGAGAGCTTGTGCCCCTGGGTAGTGTCATGCACAGGAGGGAGGCCACGAGACAGTGGATGCAGTGACAGTTTTGGTTTCTTTAAAAACCCAGTTGTGTGAATGTTTTTGTTTTAATCCCAGCTGTGGGAGAAGAGGCTGCTTCACAGCAGCTGATTAAGATTTGCCTCTTGCACTAGCAAGGGGTATGAACTTTGCCAGCTGCAGATAGTTTAATTCTGGGGACTCTGGAGAGGGTATACATGCCAGAGTCCCAAGAGAGGCAGTGCTGCTCCCAGGAGGCTGCTGCTGGTTTCTGTTGTGGAGGTTTGATGAGAAGTTGGCAATATCCTGATGGCGAAGATTGGACTGGCCCCAAGGAACCCAAGGCCTCCAATCAGCAGGAAGAAGTCTACAGAGGTCTACACCGCCTTTACCCTCCAACCTGCTTTCTCTCCTATCTAGTGAAGGGGGCAGCTGGAAGGGAGGTAAAGGTATGAGAACACAATAAAATAGTAAAACAAACAAAAAACCTCCGAACAAACAAACAAACAAACAAGAAAACAAAATCAATAACATCAATAAGTGAGAACAAAAATTCTGGTGCTGGTTTCCCAGCTGTTCAGTCTTGGACAGGAAATGGACTTGTCCTTGTGTCCAAGGGTCATCGTGAGCCAACTCTCCCACACCAAGGAGGATTGTTTTTTAAGTTTTTGTTTGTTTGTTTGAAAAAATGGGTCTCACTATGTAGCATTGCCACTCTGGAACTTGCTATGTACACAAGGCTGGCCTCAAACTCTGTTGTCTCCTGAGTGTTGTAAGCAAAGGCATGAGTCACCATGCCTGGCACACCAAGGAAGGTTTCCATCTTGGCTGCCAAGCTGTGAGTTCATATGTTCTCCATTCCAATACTGTCTTTAATGTATCACCAATAGATAAGTTCAGTTTATTTCTGAATTTACAGTTAAAGGAACTCTTCCTCAGAGGAAATAATTAAAATCAAACTCCCTCAACAGATGATGGTAATCAAGAGCATGAAAAAAAAAAAAAAAAAAAAAAAAAGAACCCCTTGAACAAACGAGATTCTTGAAAGATAATGGAAGTTCCCTGCATGTATTAATCATGCACTCTTCTGGAGATAAGACATGAGAGGTTTCAAATGATATTAATGTTTAAGTCTGAAGCTGCACAAGAGGCAAACGTGGCTGATATAGATGGGAGACATGCATGCCAGAACACGTCATGAGTAACTTATATCATACTGTCATTAGACTTTAAAGTCTTGTAGGAATTATGTAAAACCACAGCAGGCCTGGTGACTTTCAATAAACTAAGAGTTCTTTATTTCTGTGGAGTCATATGCTTTTCTTGGCCTCTAACCCTTCTTTCATATATATATATAAGAGTGGCTTGTAGACTTGACCCAGCTAGTCCAGCAATGGCTGTCTATCAGTGGAAAGTCAGGGATCCAGTAGTTGTTCAGGCCATGGGACTGGATGTTTCAGCTGGTCTTCAGTATACATTAGAATGCAAAAGAAGTAGGCTGTAATGCCACTGAAGGAATGAACTTGTCAGTGAGAGCAAGAGGCAAGCAGGCAAAGGGCAAGCTTCCCTCCTCTACATCCTTTATTTAGGCTGCCACCAAAAGGTAGTGGCCCAGATTTAAGTGTGTCTCCTACCTTAGAAGACCTGAATTTAGGGGTGGTTGTCTGACTTCAAACAATTCAGTCAAGAACAATTTCTCACGGTTGTACCCAGCCACTTGGGTACATACTTCCAGATGTAGTCAAGTTGACACCAAGAACAACCATCATCAATTAGCAAGAAGCAGTTGGGATGCTGATCTGCATCTCAGCTGCCTTCCAGTCCCACATCCATCGCCCCGCCCACATAATCCATCCTCATCGTCATCTTTAGTGACTCTTTTCTGACACTCTGCATTTATTGTTCCCTGTCATCCCCCGAGCATCCATGAAGCTGTGTGCTTTTACAAATCTCCTCTATAGGGAAGCCTAGGCCTACAATCTGATGGAATCATGTGGGACACTTTACGAAATAGTGATACCAGCATCATTCTCGAGGCAGTTCTGATGTAATTATTTACACTCAGACCCGGGAATTGGTTTATATTTTTTAATCTCCTAGAAGTAATGGCAACCTGCAGGTAAGAAAGAAAAACGAATCAATTTGGTGATTTTTCTAAGGTGTTCACAGATGACAGAAGAGCTGGATACCTGTACAGAATTTCTGATTATTTTTCCCCTTCTAGTTCATTAATCCTCTCCTTTTCTTATAAGTGACTGACTGAGTCCACCACATAATGGAGGAATATTGGGGTTGAACCTAGGGTCTCGTGCATTCTGTGAAAGCACTCTACTATTGAGATAAAACCCCAGCCTTTGGTTTGAGAGAGGGTTTCATTTATGTATCACCCCAGTCTGGTCTAGGACTTCATATGTAGTCCAAGTTGGCCGTGGATTCATGATCCTCCTGCCTCAGCCTCCTGAGTGCTATGGTGATAGGTTAATAAACTGCCACCCCAGCATGCCCACTTCCCATTTCCCTTCTGTTGGACTAAGGGGAAGAACAACTGTCAAGGGCTGCTTTGGATAAATCAGATGTATTTTCATCCACTTGGATATTCTCAAGGTCAAACCCTTAAAGGAGCTTTTAAGAAATGTATCACAGGCTGGGGAGATGGCTCAGTCAGTAGAAGACCTGCTGTGTAGGTATGAAGACCTGAGTTTGGATCCCCAACACATGTGTGTTTGTGTGTGCATGTGTGTATTCTCATGTGTAAACCCAGCACTGGGGGATAAGTGGATCCCAGAGTTCTCAAATGAGTTACCCTAGTCTATCAATGTGCTCCAGGTTCATCAAGAGTCTTTGTCTCAAAAAATAAGGCAGAGAGCAATTGAAGAAGACATACACACACACACACACACACACACACACACACACACACACACACACACACACACACACACACCCCACATGGGTGAGTAGGAATGAGAGGCAGATATAAGTCAGAGACTCCCTTTCTCTGGGTCTTTGCAGATAGGGAGAGAAAGAGAAACACAGCAAGAAGTGATGGTTCATGTCTGTAACCCCAAAGGCTGATGTTGAAGGATTCTGATTCTGACTGCAGCCAGTTAGAGCTATAGAGTGAGACCCTTCAAAATGAACAAAACTAAACAAAAATCAACCACCACCACCACCACCACCAAATTCCCAGAAACTATTTCTTATATCATGGAAGAAAGTTTCAATGTCTACTTGTCCTCAGAATTCCGGAGTTTCAGAGAGAGAGAGAGAGAGAGAGAGAGAGAGAGAGAGAGAGAGAGAGAGAGAGAGAGAGAGAGAGATATGACTGACTGGGTCAAAAAGAGGACCCAGACTTTTGGAGGAGGGATGACTAACTTTTCAACCATAAGAACTGCATGCTCCATATAACTATGAGTGTGTATGTGTGCTAGTGTGTGAGTCTGTGCACATGAGTGTAGCTGGTGCCTGTGGAAGCCACAGAGCGAGCCAGATCTCCCTGCTGCTTCATGTAGGCAGTTGTCAGTGACTTGATGTGCATGCTGGGAAATGAACTTCAGGAACAATAGCCACTCTTAAGTGCTGAACCTTCTCTCCATCCCTGTGCACACACTTAGTGCACACTTTCTCATAGTACTTTCTGCTCTCTGTCCCTGGGGATCCAGCCAGGTCTGTAGTTCTTCAACCCTACAGATGGTTTTAACTCGAGGCTTTTTGGTCAGGAAGAGTGTTTTCTTGGAAAAATCTTAGAATACCCATATATTTGAAACCAAATGCCTCTAATCAATGTAATATTTTTTTCCTTTCAATTACAAGATTTATCCTGATGATTTTTGTTAATTTTTGAAGGAAGGAGAGTTGAAACATGGAGCAATGACTATTATTTATGGTGTCTGAACGGCATTGTGTTCTAGTTCCATCCACTCAAGTGGATTCCCTATTGTGTGTGAAACCATTAAGGATTCTGATACTGACATAGCAGAGAATATATATATATATATTTATGTGTGTGTGTGTGTCTTTATATATGCTGTTTAGTATTCACTTTACAAAATTACCATAAACTATGAATAAACATGAACAGAAATGTTAGAATGGTTATCTTCTCAAATCCTCAGGGTATGCATGTGGAAAGCTAATTATTCTAACAACTTTAATAAGTTCTAATTCTTCTCGTAGAAAAAGGTGCTGAGAAGGAGCAGCTTGAGATGAGTCTTAAATAAATAAATCTGTTTTCTGTGAAGATTTTTCAGGAATAATTTTATGGAGTGAGAATTTTTAAAACTAGTAATTTTTTTTCTATATGAAGAGACCCTGGCTCATTTCACAAAGTGTGCTGAACCAGTTGGGAGGGCAGAACTATACACAAACAAAAATGATGGGTCTAGACAGGAGAGTCATTTGAAGTATATTCTGGGCTGGTCCATGACTAAGCTATGGCAAACAGGCTGCAGGGAACACTAATGTGCAAGCCTCTGAGATGCTGACTTAGAATCCTTTGAGTGAATTATCAGCGTGCTATGCAACATCTGTTTTAGTCTCCTGAGGAAAGTGCAGGCCTGTTTTCTTAGTGGTTAGGCTAATACACAGCCGTGCGTAGGAGTTCCCTTCCGTCTGCTTCCTTGATGATATTTATTACCTATCTTGGTTTCTTTCTTTCCTTCTTTCTTTCTTTCTTTCTTTCTTTCTTTCTTTCTTTCTTTCTTTCTTTCTTTCTTTCTTTCTTTCTTTCTTTCTCTCTTTCTCTCTTTCTCTCTTTCTCTCTTTCTCTTTCTCTCTTTCTCTCTTTCTTCTTTTTTTTGGGGATGGGGATGGCTGCCATTCTGACTGAAGCAACTCTGTCAACAGAGAAATGGACAAAGACAACATGGTTCATACGTAGCATGGAATTTTTTTCAGCTATAAAGAAGAATGAAATTATGCCATTTGCAGGAAAGTGGATACAACTGGAGATAACCACGTTAAGAGAATTAAGTCTATCTCAAAAAGACAAATATCATGTTTCCTCTCATTTATGGGACACACACACACACACACACACACACACACACACACAATCGCATATGTGAATATAACATAAAAGCAGAGTGAATTTTTCTAGGGTAACAAAGGGGACTAGTAGGAGGATATGAAATGGGAGACTCATGCAGAATGTTGAGGAGATATATTCAAAGCGCATTATATACCTGTATGGGAATGTCCTTCAGTAACTCAGTACCCTGCTTGATGAAGGAAATTGAGCAGAGCAACACACACACACACACACACACACACACACACACAAATGGGGCTAGATTTGGGGTACTTAGACGATCCCTAACACTTCAGGGACTCGTGACCAAATCCTACCTTAGTGGACCCATTGGTCTGAAAGATTTTCCATATCCAGAAACATTAGAAAGAGAGATAGGAATACAAACAGTTTCTTCTGGCACGGACAGTGATCCAGCCTGGATGAACGCTTACCCTGCCCAGGGACGGGTGCTCTCTGGGAAGACGGGCCCTGAGCGAGTTAGATGAGCACTCATCCTGAATCTCTGTGGCTCTTTTCACAAACTGTCACACTACACTTTTTCTTCATTAATAATTTTTTTAGTCCAAACCTCCTAGGCTCCCATCTCTCTGTAAATTATCTTTAAGATATTTCCAACAACACATAGAATTTTCTAGAATTTTTTGATCTTTGACCAGTAGTATAGTGATACATTTTGATGACATAAATCATATAGGCTTTCGATTGCAAGGCTTTGGAGAACAGAGTTAACATTCTACCTTTGATTTGTTTTTCTTCTGGAAGCCTTTAGGTACACGATCGGTGTTGAAGGGATGAAAAACTAATCTTACTGTCTTGCTGATGTCATAGAAAAAATACATATTTGCAAAGATAGCAATGGAAATGGGACAGAACAGGGGAGTGGGGGTGGTGCATGCCTTTAATCCCAGCACTCGGGAGGCAGAGGCCAGTCTGCTAGTTCAAGGGCAGTCTGGTTTACAGAGCTAGTTCTATGAGAGCTAAGGCTACACAGAGAAATCCTGTCTTGAAAAAACAAACAAACAAACAAACAAAAATGAATGAATGAATGAATGAACGAATAAATAAATAAATAAATAAATGGAATAGAAATGCCACAGGTAGAGATTGTTTTTTTATATATGGTATGAAATAAAACGTGAGGTGTGCCACACCATCTGCCAAACACTTTTGTTCATGGCGCACCCTTAAATCACCCATTCACCCCACACATGTGGGTAGCTGTGTTCTTGTGTGAAGATAACACGAAGTGACTAATTGTTACCGTCTGAGCCCAGGGCTGTGGCCTCTGCCACCCAGCTGCTGGGTTCCTGCACTGGAGACTTGGCTCTGTGATGGAAAGCATGGGACTTATATCTGGAAAGCCAGTCTGCTCTTCAGCGTGTGCTTTTAAAATCTGTGACCCCTACGGACAGGCAAAATCCCTTACAAGGTGTCTCTTAGCTCTTCTTTTTAATGCTGTCATTTAGCCATCTCACCCTGCCTGCGCTGACATTTCTATGAGGGATGGAAATGTGTGTGGCTGCACTGGATATGCTCAAGAGAAATATTCCCTTTCCTCTGCATTGTAAAATAACTATGTGGCTTTACAGTTTTTATAAAAAATGATATGGTGTTATCATGCATTAAAAAAAAACCCAGACAATATAGAAAACAGAGATGACATGCAATACTAACAAAACTGACCACCCAGAAATGAGGCTTCCATAATAATCAATGGATACCATTCTAGAATATTCTTTATTTACAAATAAAAAAGGATGGCAGATGGACAAAGTAGTTTAGGGACATGGAATTAAATGGGATCATAGTATATTGATAAAACTATTAAACATTATTTGCTTAGGTTTACCTGGAAAAGGTGAAATAAAAATGAAAAGAGTTGTTGGTGTCAAACGAATATTTCTGCACTGTCTCTCTTAAAGCGAGTATTCACAGAGTGAGGGTGTGAAGGCTTCTGTATTTGTTTCTCTGAATTGCTTTTTTCTCTCTCAGGCCAAGGTTATATTTTAGCCTTGCATGACCTTGAACTCAGGTGGATTTTATATTTGTTCATGGATTATTAATCCTTTTGCAAACATTTGTTGAGACATTATTTTTCATACACTATGCCGAGGATCGGGATGCAGTAACTGTGTCTTCCCTGCTCCCCTGTGACTTCTAAAGGCTTCAAGGCCATTTCCACCTCTGTCCTGCTGGGGCCTCAGCTACAGTGGCTTTGCCCCTTGCCTTGGGCCTCTGGGGACAGTGGCATGTGCTCCTCTCTTAAATACCCTTCCCTGCCTTAAGGACCTAGAATCTGTTGTTTCTCCCAGTGAATTCCTTCTTTATTCTTTTGCCTAACTTCTGTGAATTCTTTCTGCTCTGAATATTGTTTCCTGAGGGAAGCCTTCCAGAAGTTTCTAGAATAAATGGGATTTTTTTTTTTTTTTTTTTTTTTTTTTTTTTTTTTTGCTGTATAGCTATTCTTTTTGTTTGTAGGGTTTTCGTCCTCATAATGGTTTGAACAAAAATGTCCCTACAGGATGATGCATTTGAAGACTCAATTCTCAGTTGGTGGCACTGTTTAAGGAGGTGGGAAAGCCTTGCTGGAGGAAGTATTTCCAACAGGTGTGACATTTTGGAAAACCAGGTGTGCTTTGAGACCTCATGGCCTTGCCCCACTCCCAGTTTGCTTTGCTTGTGTTTATCATGCTTGGTGTTCGTGGGTGCTTGGTGTTCGTGCTTGAGGATGTTATCTGAGCCTCTCCTGCCATGTGTCATTACGGACTCTCCCTCCAGAACTGCAAGCCCAAATAAACACTTACTTCTACGAGTTGGCATGATCTTGGTGTTTTATCACAGTAACACAAAAGTAATGGATACAATTGTATATACTTACACATTTATGTGCTAACTCTTTCTCTTCCACTGGACTAAGAAACTGTGAGGATATCTAGACCTTTACTATCAATCCTCAGAGCCAAGAAAGCCTGACCATGTTATAGTGGTTCTATAAGCATTTACTTTTTCTTATAGCACATAAAAGGAGCTTGGGAGCTGGGAATTGATGTCATTTGTCAAATGATTTGTGAGCGGTGTTCCAAATAACTTTGCATATATTTAAGTAGCTATCAAGAGAATGAAAATAGAGAACATGGCTTCAAAGATATGTGTGTGCATATGTATAGATATATCTATATATCTATACATATAAATAATATAATCATATATATTTATTAATCTATATCCAAATAAATAAATAAATAAATAAATAATAGAGATAGAAAAAGAGAAAGTCAGCAAAGAGAAAATTTTGGTAACTAGGACACATAAAATATTGTAGTAATAAATGGATTATATTAGTGCTCATACAAATGCAAATAGATTAAAATTCCCAGTTCAAAGGCATAGACTTTAAAAGATGCTAGATTTTAAAGTGTATGTGTAATTTGGCTAAAAAGAAATAAGTCAAAATTATAATAACTATTGCAATTCATATGAGTGAAATACATTTTTACAGAGTAGCACAGACAAATTTAGAATAAAACATTGAGTAAAGAATCCCTCCCAAGCACTCAGGAGGACAAAGCAGGGGGACTAAGCATTCCAGGCTGCCTGGGCGTCATGGGGAGTTAGGTTGGTTGGTTGTATACAGGGTTACTTTGCTATTGCTGTGACAAAACACTATGACCGAGACACGTTAAAGGAAGATGAGTGGATTCGGGTCTATGGTACAAGAGGGATAAGAATCCATCATGGTGGGAAAGTGGCAGACATGGCAGGTGGAACAGCAAGCCGAGAGGTCACATCTTGAACAGTAACCACAAAGCAGAGAGAGCAAACTAGGAAGCTGAGGGGTTAAGCTCTCGAAGCCTACCTGCCTCGACATGCTTCCTCCAGGAAAGCAACACCTCCAAAGTTACTTGGAAAAGTACCACCAAATGAGGACCCAGTGTTCAAATACATGAGCCTACTGCCGACATTCCCATTCAAACCAGCACCACTGGGTTATATACTGAGACCTTATGTCAAACAAACAAACAAACAAACAAACAAACAAACAAACAAACACCATTCATAACAAACATGAAAAATGACAAAATTCACGGATTTACACAGGCTAGACACTTGGAAATTTTCATGTATTCTGTTTCCGGATGTATGGAAAATCTATAGTGATGCCTCATCAGTGGTCCCTCTGTGTCACTAGACCTGGGAATGCAAAGTGACATCTCTGCAGACCCTTCCAGTTTTCATTTTAGTAAGTCTTATATGGCTTGGGAATCACCCTCTATGATTATGGAGGAGCCAGGATAGATTGGGCCATGATGCTGCTGAAGACTTCAAGGGAGCAGTTAAATCTGGGGCTGTCACACTGAATTGGTGGCTTCTGTTCGAACCATCTGTTCCTGCCACCGAGCATCCCATCCCATCCTGCCTGCCTGGCAGGGCCCCACTCCCATCATTATCCTCCAAAGAGCTTTGGATTGGAATTCTGAACACTCTCAACTGATGCACGGGGTAGGTTGTTGGTGAGGGAATGGTCCCAGATGACAAGTTTCGCCCCTGGCATTGTTAATAAGTGGGGGAGGGCACATGAAATATAATGACATGATCTTTCAGAGCTTTTCCCAGCTGAGCTCAGTGGGCAGTTATTCCTCTGTCATAGAGAGATCTCTATTTCTTGCCAATGTATTATTTTCAGTTTCTCTTAATACCCCATCCCGGATTAGAGATAGAGAAAATAAATGGGTCAGCTCATCTCTGCTTTGCCAATGCAGGTGTTATACAACAACAGGGTTTCCACAGTGGAGCCCAGTTTTTAATAACAAGTCTGTGCCCTGTGCAATTATTTTGATAGAAGAGAGAAAATGATAACACCCATGCCATACTCTGAGGTTGCTTTCATCACAGCTGCTATCCACGAGGTCTTATGGGAACTGGACCAGTTTCCACATCTGTATGAAGGATCTTTGACTGAAATTCCCTTGCAGATCAGGAGTGGGGAGGAAATGGGTTCCTTCAGGGATGAGCAGGGCTTCCAGTCACCTTTTCTTGGAAGTCATAGCTCTATCCAGATGTGGCCTAGATAGAGGGAGCATTTCATTATAGTCCTGTTTGGGGCAGTCTTGGTTAGGTGTCTAGGGGTTCTTATAGCACTTGACAGATGATGGTCCTTATAGGTAAAATTCCTTTTGGCACTGGACCAGCCTTATCCAGCTGTGGGTCATATGAGTTTTAGCAACTTTGTTTATTCCTACTGTGCACAGATCACTTTATTTTGTAGTGACTTACTTGATTCTCCGCACATACTCAGCCCTTTGAAAACAGGGATTTAGATTGTTTGCTTTCCCCCTCCTCTGTCAGGACCCGAGAAGCACTTGGCTCTTAGCTGGAACTTTGTAAATATTTTGAGTACATTTTATTTATTTGTGTTTGTGTGTGGAGAGCAGGGGTGGTGGGTTGCAGGCCAAGGTGCACATGTGGAGGTCAGAGGACAACTTTCAGGACTCAGTTCTCTCTTCCACCATGTGGGAGCCAGGGGTCAAACTCAGGGTATCAGGCTTGGGGGCAAGTGCCTCCATCCACTGAACTGCCATCTCTCCGGCCCTGTGAACACTTGTGAACAGTTGGGGCCTCAAGAAAGCGATGATGTCTTAATCTGTAGGGACCCCATGGTTAGGGAGGTGGCATATTCAGGAAAAGATAGAAATTTAACTAATTACTTACTCATTTGATAAGACTTTGAATGTTTTTGCGGTAGACGAGCACAGTGTTAGGAAGGGAGCACAGAGTCCTTGCCACACAGGAGCGAGGCAGAGGAGGCCGGAATCAGACAGCCAGAGTATTGAGACACGATGCTGACTGGGAGAGCTCAACAGGCTAGAAGTTAGCAGTAGTACAAAATCAATCAGCATCTTTTAGTAAGACCCTGCCAGTTGGAATTTTAGGGAAACAGTTACTATCCTCCTAGCCCATTTCTTACTTACTAAAATATTCTTATAATATGTACACAATGCTCTCATCCATGCTATGTAAGGGGATGAACGTACAACACGTAACACATAACCTATGTCACAGACCACCATTCATTTCCCCAGGTCTCTCCGCATCGTTTAGAGTCCTTTCTCCACCTGTGCGTTTGTTCATCCCATGCCTGCGGTTTCCTTAACTCTAAACCAGCCGTCCCGGCTCTCGGGGCACTGATGCCTGGAGTGTCTTGTAGAATACCCTGAGATAATTCACCTTCCTGTCTCTTGTGATTCGGTCACATCAAACCTCTTTCTCAAGAATATGGCATAAGGGTGGTGTCCTGTCGTGTCACAGCATGAGGCACAGGCCAGTTTGTCTCACTGTTAGCGGTGACAGATTTCGTCACATCGGTCTGTGCAAAATTGTAAACACAAAACCATTTCCCTCATTATCCTTAGGGAGAGAAACTGAGCCTGACTCCTGTCCATAATATATTTTTTAATCTGATGATTTTCAGCCCACACACACACACACACACACACACACACACACACACACACACACACAGCCCCGAGAGCCGGGACGGCTGGTTTAGGGTTAAGGAAACTGCAGGCATGGGATGAACAAACGCACAGGTGGGGAAAAGGACTCTAAACGACGCGGAGAGACCCGGGGAAATGAACAGTGGTCTGTGACATATACATACATGATCCTTGCCCAAATGAGTTAGTATGTCAACAGTGGGGAACTGTAATTTTCTAATTCTATCCTTCCCTCTGTACTCATTAGCTGACTTTTAAATAAAAAAGAACTCCTTCATTTTCTTTATTATTACGGATTGATGGGTTTATTTTAATTAGTGATTATTTCGATGCCCAGTTTGTTTAAAATTTGGACAGTAGAGCCCCTCTAAGATGTCCTCTTATTCATCAAGCTCTTCCTTGCTTTTTGGCTCCCAAATGTGGTCTAGGATCATCTCCTACTTTCCCTGCCTCAGGCCTGAAACCAGCCATTTCTCCACTGAGTCTTCTATTGGGGAACAGGCGCTGGACACTAGATATGTTACTGTTACCTGGGATGTCTTTGACTTTAGTCATTTCTATAGACTGAGTTAGTAAAATGTATGTTTTTAACCCATGAATTTGTACCGATCCCTCAAATTGAACTAGATAGAACACAGTGGGGCTCTCTCTGACCATCAGTGTGTAGATAGAACACAGTAGGGCTCTTTCTGTCCGTCAGTGTGTAGATAGAACACAGTGGGGCTCTCTCTGTCCGTCAGTGTGTACTTGTATCTCTCTGTTCCTTTTTGATTCTTCTGGTTCTCTTCAAATCAACACACAGATTTATCTTTAAGGTCATATAAAATGGCTTTAGGATCATAACACTAACATCACTGCCAAAAATAAACTATCCAGGTTTGGAGGTGCATAGTTAGTTTTGTTTTTGGAATATATCACATTGTTTGGTAGTAGAGAAATTTGCCTAACAATTCCATAATTCTGAATTTCTTTTGAATGTTGGGGTTGTCACTAAGATAACACATCTACATTGGTTGTTTTCTTTTTAATTAAAATTTACTTTCTTTTCAGTTACTTTAATATTAATTTTGGAAATGAATAACAGCTGCCTGGTTGAAAAACCATAACTTCACAAAAATTATGATCAAAGCTCTTTCTCTCTTTGACCTCTCTTTTTGCCCTACGAATAACTTGCCGTTAGGTCCTGGCTATTTCTTATATTTATTTAGAAAACAAAGTGAATCTATTCTTATTTGTAAGTTGGTGCTTATGCTTTCTATTGTTTTCACACTAGAAAAGCGTGCTAAGTAGTTCTTTCTGTTTATTGTTGAGGTTATAAATTAATCTCCTACCTCCTTTTCTTTTTGTTTATTGTTGAGGTTATAAGTTAATCTCCTACCTCCTTTTCTTTTTGTTTATTGTGGAGGTTATAAGTTAATCTCCTACCTCCTTTTCTTTTCCTCCCTCTGGTCCTTCCTCCACACCTCTCCTGGCTCTTCTTCAAATTCATGGCCTCTTTTTGCACTGCTTATTATTGGATACATAAATGTATTTAACAAACATATATATTCTAAAAATAACCTGTTGAGCCATATGATGTTACCTATATGTATCTTTCAGGACTGAAGAATTCTTTTGAACCTTACTCTTTTCAATTAACTTCCTAGGAAAGTTCAATTTAATAGTTATATCCTAGAAAAAGTCCATATCACTTTATAGGTATTTTTTTCTTACATATAAAAATGACTCCATATAGCTCTGTAACATGGAAGTACTATGGGATTATGCAATTCTTCTATAGAGGAGTGTTTGCCATTTCAGCTGCTGTCTTAGGGTTTCTCTTACTGTGATCAAACAGTGGGACCATAAGCAAGCTGGGGAGGAAAGGGCCTATTTAGCTTACAATTCCACATCACAGTTCTTCATCCTCAGCCTAGGGAAGTCAGGGCAGGAACTCAAGGCAGCTACCGGAAACAGGAACTGAAGCAGATGCCATGTAAGGAGCTGCATACTGGGTGGCTTCTTACGGCTTGCTCAGCTTGCTTTCTTATACAACTCAGGACCACCTGCCCATGTGGCTCCACCCACAGTGGACTGGGCCTTCCCACATCTATCATTAATCAAGAAAATACCCCCACTGGCTTGCCCAGCAGGCCAACCTGATGGGAGCATTTTCTCAGTTGAGGTTTCTTCTTCTCAAATGACTCTAGCTTGTGTCAAGTTGACAAAAACTAGCAAGGACATATGCTAAATTGAGTTAAGTTTGATCAGAAGCTGCCTGGCTACACATTTTAAGTTTAGCCTAAAGATATATTTTCTTTTGTACCTAGTGAACTCTAACTTGACATGTAATAGTATGCAAGCTATTCTTGTAACAGATGGCTGAGTGTCAGCCAATCACAAGTGACCAACTGTTCTAACCACTGTGAAGTAAAATAGAAATGAGCTGTGACCAATCAGATTGTCTCTGCACTTTCCATTTTTGGGCTCTAGTTCTTTTTCTCCATAGCCTGCTCATGTGGTGGTATGGATGTTCTGAACCGGTTTTGGTCCAGACTGCTGGTCATTTCTAGAATTAGAAATAGAAGCTGGTTGAGCTAACTTTCTTTTTCACTTCTAACCTGGACAGCAGTGTTGACTGTCCTGTGCAGACAGCATTTCATTCTTGTAGAGGAACTTTTCAGGCTAACTGCAGGAGTGGTATCTCTAAAACACTTCCCCTTTGAATTCTCAGTCAGTTAGAAGTTGAGGCTGAGGGTGAATCTTGGGGTTATCACTCTGAAGGAAGTTGGGAGAGGTGGCCTAGATGTTTCTTCCTACTCCAAATCCCTGAGCTAATCAGGCCTAACCACCCAGTCCATGCCATTCTGGAAATCTGTGGGTGTGTGCCTTGTGGGTGCTGTTCTGTTGCCAAGTCTCACATCAAAGACCGAAGAGACCAAAGAACACATCATTTGCATGAGGCATGCATGCAAGAAAAGCAAATGGAGCCAGAAGGTCCAAGAATTTTATATATTTCTATCAAAATTATGTATTTACTTATGTGTGTATATGTGTGTGTTACAGTACACATGTGGAGGTAAGGGGAACTTGCAGAAGTTGTTTCTCTTCACCATGTGTGTTCCAGGGGTCCCAACATAGCTGGTCAAACTTGGCAGTGAGAACCTTTCTCCACTGAGCTAGATAGCTCAAGTATTTATTCTGACCTCACATGGAAGAAGTTCCCCCTCTTTCTGTGAAGAAGAAACTAACAAGTTAAGCAAAGCCATGAGTGTTGTGCTAATTGGTGTTCTTACATGTTGAGACATAAGAAAGAGGGGAGGTTATTTCCTCTTCTGTAGAGAGAATATCTTGTATATTGTATGGATGCATCACTTGTCAATTAAAAAGCCTACGGCCTATATAGGAAAGGGTAGAATAGAAGGTGGGACATCTGGGAGGCAGAAAAAAAGTCTGTGATAGAGCCAGTCATGGGAGAATCGCCCAGGAAGATGTGACACATGATACCTGAGCACAAGTAACCAGCCACATGGCAGAATGTAGATTAGAATATATGGGTTATTTTAAGTTATGGTCTAATGAGAGAGGAGCCTAGCTATATGGCTAAGGTATTTGTAAATATATTTGAAGTCTCAGTCTTATTTTTGATAGCATGGGGCTGGGAGAAAGAATTAGGCCTAACTTGTACACTATTCCTTCCCAAACTCTATAGCGTTAGATGCCTTTTAGGGGATTTGTTAGGATAAATGACAGATAGTGATGTGTGGATAAGAAATGTAAACTGTGATGTTTAATCTTAATTGTCAACTTAATGAGATCTAGAATTAACTGAGAAACAGGCCTTTGGGTTATTCTCCTGATGAGGTTAATTCAGGTAGGAAGATCTTCCCACTGTGGGTGGCACCATTCCCTAGACTATTGAAAGGAGAATGTGAGTTGAGCATAGTATTCATTGCTTTCTGTTTCTTGACTGTGGATACAATGTGTCAAGCTCCTGCTGCTGTGACTTCCCCTCCATGAGAGACTGTAACCTCCAACTCTGAACCAAAAACAACCCCTTTCTCTTTTAAATTTCTAGTCTGAGGGCACTTCATCAGAACATGAAAAGTAACTAAGGCAAACGAAGGACAGAAAACAAATGAAAGCCAGAGATCTCTGCAATGGGTAGTGATATATATTCAGTTGAGCTTACCAATAAAACAAAACCAGTTTCTCCTTCCTTGGGTTTAATTTAAAATAAGACGCTATAGTACGTTTTTGCTATGAAGGAACACATAGAGAGGTGTGCTGCCTAGTTTTGTGTGTCATCTTGACATAAGCTGCAGTTATAACAGAGAAAGGAGTTTCAGTTGAGAAAATGCCTCCATGAGATCCAGAGGTAAGGCATTTTCTCAATTAGTGATCAAGGGGGGAGGGTCCCTTGTGGGTGATACCATCTGTGGGCTGGTAGTCTTGGGCTCTATAAGAAAGCCAGCTGAGCAAGCAAGCAAGCAAGCAAGCCAGTAAGTTACATCCCTCCACGGCCTCTGCATCAGCTTCTACTTCCTGACCTGCTTGAGTTCCAGTCCTGACTTCCTTTGGTGATGAACAGCAGCATGGAAGTGTAAGCTGAATAAATCCTTTCCTCCCCAACTTGCATCCTGGTCATGATGTTTGTGCAGGAATAGAAACCCTGACTAAGACAAATTGGTACCAGCATAGTGGGGTATTCCTGTGACAACATGACCATGTTTTGGTCAGTTGGGGAGGACTGTGGAAGGACTTTGGAACTTTGGGCTAGAAGATCCATTCGGTGTTAAGAGCTCTGTGGGATGTTGTATAGGAGCTTGGAAGATAATGTTGAGAACAGTGCAGAAGATGGAGGCCTGGCTTGTGAAATTTCAGAGGGAAGATTAAAGACTCTTATCAGGGCCATTGCTAGTTTGATTTAAGATTCTGTGGTTTTGGTTAGCTGGGGCTGAAGAAATCAGCTGT